>VWZG01005635.1:40699-66269 GCA_013396735.1 Grallaria varia
AAGAGTCACGGGGAGGGGGATGTGGATGCAGCTCAGAGGGATGCAGGACTGGCTCGGAGGGGGACGGATGTAGGAACCACTCGGAGAGGTACAGGGTCGGCTCGGAAGGGGCTGTGGGATCAGCGCAGGGGTACAGGAGCAGCTCCCAGAGGGATGTAGGAGGGATGCGGGATGAGCCTGGAGGGGGACATGGGGTGGGGTGGGGTGTCTGTCTGAGCAGCCTGGCACGGGGAGGGCGCCCGGCGCTCCCTTCCCATCTTTGCCGTGAGTCATCCTGGGCCAGGGCAGAACAAAGTCATTGGGAAGGAACATCTCCCTCGGTGCCTTGTTCACAGTGAGGATTGTTATGAATAGATCGTTCATTCCCGTACGGCGTTTCCGGGGGAAGCAGCCGGGTTTGCCATGACGTTTTGTAGTAAATACTGTGCATATTGTAAATGACTGGAGATGCAGAGGCACAGTGACCAGCTCTGCCTGTGCCGCTGTCTCTGGGCAGGTGCTGCCGCTCCATTTCCCTGCTGGAGAAGCAGCTGAACGAGGCAGCTCATCAGTGGTTTGTTGGGGATGTTGTACACAAAGAAATTGACTTGTTATGTAAAAAAAGCAGTGCAGTTTCATGGTAAAATTGCCCAGAAACTCTATAATCCGTGTAATAAATTGCATTTATTTTCACTAGGTGTTGTTATAATACTCAGGGCTTTTTTTTCCTCAGTTCTCATCTGAAAAATCCCAATTATCTGTGTATACTCACAGGTTTGTGATTGTCTTTTAACTTCTCTTTATGTTTAATTAATTTCTGGCCATCTGAACAGAATCCCTTCAATTCCTTTTAAAATTTTACAGACCCTGTAAAATGAACATTTAAATTTGTCATTCCTGCTGCTAAAATCACCTCAATTTGCAGTTTTCCAGAGGACAGAGCACAGAGATCAATCCCTGAGTCCCCTGCCCAGGCACATGGTTGTTATCCCAGCAGCAGGAAGGAGACATTGTCATATCCAAACATGTTTGAAATGTTTCCCTCTGGCAAATATTTAGGCTGCTATTTTTGGATTAGAGATTTTTAACCTACATTGTTGGTGGATTAGAGGTTGGTTGTGATTTTCTCTGCCTGCCTTTGTGTCGGGATGTCTTTGGGCTGTTTGCTGCTGAGTGGCATCGGCAGCATCAGGCACGGGGCAAAATGTAAGAGCTTTGTAAAGGCACGTGGAAAACTCAGCTCAGAACTGAACTGGACACGAGCCCAGGTGTGCCCAGGGGGGCAGGAGGCCACTGGCCCCAGGGCTGTGCCAGCACTGGGGTGGCAGCAGGGCCAGGGCAGTGCCCGTCCCTGTGCTGGCACTGCTGAGGCACCTCCAGCCCTGGGGGCACTTCTGGGCCCCTCACACAAGGGACACATGGAGGGGCTGCAGCGTGTGCAGGGAAGGGAAGGGAGCTGGGAAGGGGCTGGAGCAGCAGGAGCGGCTGAGGGAGCTGGGGGGGCTCAGCCTGGACAAAAGGAGGCTCAGGGGGCACCTTCTGGCTCTGCAAGGCCCTGATGGAGCCACGGTGGGCTTGGGCTCTGCTCCCAGGGAACAGGGAGAGGAGGAGAGGGAACGGCCTCAGGCTGGGCCAGGGCAGGGCCAGGTGGGACATGGGGAGGAATTTGTTGGTGCAAAGGGTGGTGAGGCCTTGGCAGGGGCTGCCCAGGGAGGTTTGGAGTGCCCAGCCCTGGAGGTGCCCAAGGCAGGAGTGGCCGTGGCACTGAGTGCTCTGGGCTGGGGGACAAGGTGGCCATCGGGCACAGGGTGGGCTCTGTGTGATCCTGGAAGTCTCTTCCAAGCTCAGTGATGCCCTGAGCCTGTGACTGTCAAGGGAAGCAGAGACAGTTTCTCATTCCCAGTCCACCAATAAAACCCCTCTTGAGCATTATAAGCACAGGAATTGGCTATTTTCTACTGTTTAACAAAGAGAACAAAGTAGGAGTTAATCTGACATGAACTTGCTGCTTTTCCTGGAAGTTGCTCCCATGATTTGCTCTGGAATGAGGTGATGAGATTCAGTTTAATACTACAATTACATTCCCTTTTTATAGGAAAAAACCTGCTGGCTCAGCATCCCCATGGATATGTTTGCCCTTGGTGCTCTCATTGGAGGTGTGTCTGATGCTATTTTTAAACAATTCCTGATTTTTTGTTTTAAATGCTCTGTCAGGAATTGGCATGTTCCAGGGAGGAGCTGCTGTCAGGTGTCTGTGCCTGGAATGGCACAGGAGGTTGGGCTGGGAAATGGTCAGTGTCCTCCTGAAACCTCAGACAGCATTTGAATTGCAACACAATAATATATACATATATTTAAACAAGACTGTAATGGGGTGTTGTGGTTTGACTGTAATGAGGTGTTGTGGTTTGACTCCAGCTGGAATCAGGACCTCTGGATAAGCTGCAGGAGCAGGTGAAGGTTGCAGGGACTTTTTCACCTGGCTCTCTGCCTGCCAGGGATGGCCATGGATGCGTTTCTGGCGTCAAGTGTTTTTGTTCCTTGCTCTGAAAAGAAACTGAGTTAGTACCAGCAGCTCAGAGCTCTTTGCTGGACATGCCCTTGGACTTGAAATAGACTCTTATTTAATTACCAGTAGGAATAGCAAATAACAAATTCCCACTTTTTCTTGGGGTTCCCTTCTTTGCACATGATCCATCCTTACATTTGTGTCTGATGGATCTTCGTGTGTCACAGGCTTGACTTCAGTCATTGTGAAAAATCACATATACATGACAAACAAAGGTTTCCAAAACTTCTGTGACTTAGAAGTTTTCTTCTCTTGATTTTGGGCAAAAGAACTCAAAACATGTACACAGATGTTCCTGTGATTACATCCTAATTCCGGATTCATGGAGTGACTCATCACAGATGTTTGACCTCAGCCACAAATACGAAGAAGATTTCTTTGAATTACTTCCTGTGCAAAGTAGAAAATACCAACAAAAAACGAGGTATTGCATTAAAAGCCTTTAAGTTTCCAGTTAAAGAGCCACAGGAGCCGTGCTGGGGCCTTGCTGCACTTCCCTCCCTGCAGCTCCTGCTCTTTGGATTTTGTTCTGTCTTTGCTTGTTCTCTGCGGTTTGGTTTTATTAGAAATAAATCAAATTTATGTGTGGGCTGCCATCAAACCACCACATAATTGGCTGTTAAAGAGGAGGTTTGGGATTACGATTCTCTCAGTGAAAAGAATGTTTTCCAGCTTTTAGTTGTTCCTGTGCTTCTTCCCCGAAGCATCTCTGCTTTTCAGCCTCCCTCTGGAACTGCAGTTCCTGAAATGGGGTGCAGTTCCATTGCTGTCTGGCAGAGCCAAACACACAGACCCCCCCCCTTGCTCCCCAAAATCTCCTCTTGGGTTCCAGCATCACCCCAGAGCTGCTCCAGCTCCTGCCATGGTGTGTTCTTTGCATTTGTTTTATCATGGACTATCCTGAGCTGAGAGGGACCCACAGGGATCATCAATCCAAGCCCTGGCCCTGCCCAGGACCCCCCAACAATCCCCCCTGGCCCTGTCCCATTGTCCAGAGGCTCCTGGAGCTCTGGCAGCCTTGGGGCTGTGACCATTCCCTGGGCAGCCTGTTCAGTGCCCACCACCCTCTGGGGCAGGACCTTTCCATGTCATCCCACCTGCCCCTGCCCTGGCCCAGCTCTGGCCATTCCTGGGTCCTGTCACTGTCCCAGGGAGCAGAGGTTGGAGCTGCCCCTCTGTTTCCCCTCAGGAGGAGCTGCAGACTCCAGTGAGGTCTGTTGTCCCAAGATTTGTGTCCCTGGTTTGTTAATTCTCTGCTTGCTGTTGAGAATTTTATTTTTCGTTATCAGCTCTCCCATTTTTCAATAGGTTTTTCTTTTCTTTCCTTGGCCTGCCATGGAACAAACGTATTGATCCCAAATCTGTGTCCTCGGGCAGGAGGAGGGGGGGCAGCTGGAGATGGTTATTTAGATTTGAATAAGAAATAAAGGGCCTGAGTTATGAGTTTGGTTATATAATATACCCTGCACAAAAGGAGCTGCTCCTTCATTTCCACCTCCCTCCTGGCAGTTTTTGAGTACTTGGAGGATAAAGAGTTCATCCAGCAAATAACAGGAAGAGAATTTCCCCTTTAAACAGCACAGGGAGTTTGTTCAGGAGAACAAATGTTGGGCAGAGAGTGCTCGGTGCTGTCAGGGGTGTGCTGTGTCCTCCTGGCATCACAAAGCACAGGGGGATCCAACCTGACTGACTTCCAAAGTGTTCCAAGGCACTGGGGAGCTCCTCAGGCACAGGGAAAGGAACAGCAGGGTAAGTGTTTAGATTGTAGATTGAGATTTGGGTGTTAGGGAGAAATTCCTCCCTGGGAGGGTGGGCAGGCCCTGGCACAGGGTGGGCAGAGGAGCTGTG
This sequence comes from Grallaria varia, assembly GCA_013396735.1. Lineage (NCBI taxonomy): Eukaryota > Metazoa > Chordata > Aves > Passeriformes > Formicariidae > Grallaria > Grallaria varia. Next base: position 45,096 of record VWZG01005635.1, read on the forward strand.
GCTGCCCCTGGATCCCTGGAGGTGTCCAAGGCCAGGTTGGATGGGGCTTGGAGCCACCTGGGCTGGTGGGAGGTGTCCCTGCCCATGGCAGGGGGTGGGATGGGATGTGTTTTAAGGTCCCTTTCACCCAATCTATTCTGGGATTCCAGAATGCTGTGATTCTGGACCTGTCTCCATCCTTGGGAGCAGGAGGGTCCTGCTGAGGAAGCCTGCCCTGGTTGATCCAGCTGGGCAGGGAGGCAGGAGAAGGTCCCCTTCCAGGTCCCTTCCAGCCTCAGCCGTTCTGCCCCCTGAAACACCCAACTGCAGGAAGCAGCTTCAGAAATTCCAAAATCATCCGTTCTGCCGTGGGATTCTGCTCCCTGTGTGATGTGGGAGCTGATCCAACACCATCCTCTGGCACATTCCCAGTGAAAAGCTGGGTGCCTTTGATACCTGAGGGAAAACAAGATGCAGAGCCCAGGCAATGAGCCCTCAGTGAGGCTGGAGCTCTGCCTGGGCTCATACTGGGCTGTGCCTGTGCCTGTGCTTTGCTCTGACCCGTCACATCCACACTGGGAGTCCTTCCTGCCTTCCGAGAGTCTGGCCACATCTGAACTGCTCGCTGGGAATCGTTCCTGGATCCTGCTCACTCCCAAACTCCTCCCAGGAGCTGTTTGGGAAAGGGCTGTTTGACAGGGGCCAGAACTGCACTGGGGTCTGCTCACCATTTCTCCTCCTGGACAGTTGGGATTTCTGGTGAGAAATGCCTCCTCAGTAGCTGATTCCAGCATCCTTTTCTTTTAAATATTCATTTAAATATTAAAAAAATCAAATATTTTGATATATTTCAAAGTTATTTTTTTGCAACTCTCAGGAGCATCTCGGCAGGGGAATTTTGAACTCGAAGTTTTGGTAAAATGGGCTTGAGCTGCATTGCAGGGTCGCAGGAGCAGATCTGGCACAGAGCAGACCTTGCACAGAAGCAGATCCTACTTCTCCAGTGCTGTTGTATGTCTTGGTTTCATGAATAATTCAGTTTTTCCTCCTCCCGGTCTCATGATGGAGGCGATGTTTCTGTCGTGGTTACACCAGCAAACAGGGTGCCATCCTGGCAGATGTTTTCCAAAGATATTCCCTAAAAATAGAGAAATGGCCTCAAGAAATTCTCAGGCCTGGGAAAGTTTATTTGGCATCATAAGAACATGGAATCACAGAGTCACTGAGGTTGGAAAAGACCTGCAAAACCATCAAGCCCAACCTTTGACTGATGTCCACCTTTAAATCTTCTAATGAGCTGTTCCTGAGTTTTTCCATTGCCTTTATCACTGTTAGCAAGGATTGAACTGGAAAATTTGGGACACTGTAGTTACAGATCTGGGGGAACCTTTGGAAACATCCCATAATGCTGCCAAAACCAGATTGCAAATGGTGAATTACATCCTCAGTCTTATTAGAAGAGTCTTATAAATTACTGAGGAGGTGTCTGTGTGTTTAAGGAAATCAGGTGTCCTTCCCAAAGGAAAATCCCAGCCAATGTCCATGAAAATGTGGCTGGAAAACACTGTTTTGGTTGCAAAGGCTGCTGCTTGTGGGAGGTGTTTCTGTCAGGGCTGCTCGTGTGGTCTGTGGTGTGTGGGGCAGGAGGATGGCTGGGAAGGGAATGTTTGGGACAGCACTGGGGAGAGTTTGGCAGTGGGGCTGTGGATGGGACATTCCGTGGGCTCGCTCAGGGAGAAGGAAGGGGGAGCTAAAAGGGGAGGAAAGCCCTGCTAATGAGCTGCTCGTTCCCATGGATGTGTTTGCCTGTGCCAAATAAAGGGCTCCCAAAGCCTGGGGGTCACATCCCAGCTCAGAATCATCCCGTTCCTGCTTTTCTGTGCAGCAGGAGTTGCCTTTCCCAAAGGAGCACGTGCAGTGAATGTCTTACAACCAAATCATTCTTGGTGAAATGTTGTGTTTAGAGGAACATTGACATAAACATGAGCATAATGATTTCTGGGCAATCTGTCTGGAGCAAGGATGAGAAGTGAAGTGGTTTTCCCTCAAATCTGGCCTGGAGGAAGCAGGAATTTGTACAGGGAATGTGTCCTCTGCGATTTCAGGTGTTTGATGTCCAGGGGATTTTTTCAGTGGTTGTTTGATTCCCTGAATTACTGGGCTCTGAAAACGATTCAGTGAAATAAGATGGGGAGCCTTAAGGCAATTCCAGGTGTTTGCACATCCGAAGGAGGAGCAGGATCCATGTTGCTGGACAGGGAATGTCAGGGGAGGCAAAGGCTGCAAACAGGTGAAGCACCTTCTGTGCCCTTGTGCTGCAGGAAACTGGAGCTGCAGTCCTGTGGTAAATCTGACTGGACCTGCATGTAAAAAGGTGATGGCAAATGCCAGCCTCTGGCATTGTAATCCGTGTTCCAAGAGAGCTGGGGAGGGCCTGGGGACAAGGGGTGGAGGGACAGGACACAGGGAATGGCTTCCCACTGCTCAGGGGGCAGGGTTAGATGGGATACTGGGGAGGAATCATTCCCTGTGAGGTTGGACAGGCCCTGGCACAGGGTGCCCAGAGAAGCTGTGGCTGTCCCTGGATCCCTGGGAGTGTCCAAGGCCAGGTTGGATGGGCCTGGAGCAACCTGGGATAGTGAAAGGTGTCCCTGCCCATGGCAGGGGTTGTGATGGGATGGTCTTCAAGTCTCATTTCGAAGGTTGGTCGTTGTCTTTGGGTATCACTGGAGGGTAAACGTAGGCAAATACTGATTCCATGGCTGGAGCTGCTGTAGTTCTCCTCTCCCAGCAGCTCAAATCCAGTGGCAGAGCTGTCCTGGGACATTCCCTGTGGGCTCCCTGTGTCCCCCCAATCCCTGCACAGTCACCAGCACACTGGTGGCCTCAGCACCCTGGCACTGGGAGAGTCTCAGGGTCTGAGGATGCAAAGAAGTGGCTCATCCGTCCATGGCTGGGTTTTATGGGGCAGGGAGAAACATGAGCCTGTATCCATTTGTTTATTCCAACCCACTTGATCCTATTAAAAGGAGCCCCAGGCAGGTGGTGTGTGTGGTGGTGGTATCAGTGAGTGCTCGTTGGAATTAATCTTTGCTTAATGTCTTTAAACATTTGAAAGAACTGCCCTGATTTGAATGGATCCTGCATTTGTTTGAACTACTGTGCAATGCCAAAGGTGGGTGGTGTGGTCAGAAATGTTAATTTTGTCTCCATTGCAGTGTAACAGAGAATTGGGAGAAGCACTGGAGCAGGTCAGGCTCTTCTGAAGCAATTCCTGCTGCTGCTCTTGGCCTGACACTGTCCCAGGGCACAGGGATGGGCTTTTCCCAAGGTATGGGTTGTTTTCTTTTGATTTTTTTTCAGTAACTAACAGGAATAAATATTTCCATTCCAGCCCTCCTCGGCCAGTGAGTAACATGAACGAGGCCATGGTGACCCACGTGTCCTCTGGAGCACCCACGCCCACGAAAAGGTACCTGTGCCACTCAGGTTGGGGGGTGTTTCTGAGAGAACTGGGAAGATTCAGAGTATTCCAGTCATCCATCCCAAATCAGTGGCACTGCAGGATGGGTGTGCAGCACTCCGGAGGGGAGGAATCCTTTGCAGGAATCTTTGTGTTCTCTCCAGAGTGCTTTGCATTCATTGAGGCCATGTTATTACATGAGTGTGACTGGGGAAACACAGGAAGAGCATCGAAGAGATTTTTGCTTTCCTTTTTAAGTGGAACATGACTTCCCAAGCTCTGTGTCATGGGCTGCTCTTCTTGCCAAAGGTGATCCTGTTCTGCTGGGGACATTTCACATGGTGGTGGCCCCACGTTCTCCACTCCACACACAGCTCAGCTCCCAAAGCTCTCTGGAGCTCCCCATGTTTGCCAGAGGCATTCAGGGTCGAGTCAAATTTGGGTTTGTATTTACTTAGTGATAGATATGTAAATTATTGAGCGGATGTGTCAGCAAATGAGCAAAAAGCTCCCTGAATGGTGTGTTTGCACTTTCCTGTCTTGTTAAAGGAGGGCAGGGAGGTGGAGACTGTGCTTGACAAAACTGTGAATGAGTAAATGTTCCTGCAGGGAATGAGGAACTGAACTGTCACTGTGTCAGTGGCAAGGGGTGCTCCAGAGGCAAAGCAGAGCTGCATTTCCAGCAGACAGAACCATGATCCATGGACTTCCCTTCTGCTTTCCCTGACAAAACAAATCAGTTGTGTCTGTGAGTTCTATCTGCCTGTGTGAAAATGATCCCCAAATCTGCCTGGAAATCGTTCCACGGGGTGTCTGCCAGCTCTTCCAGATGGGCAATAACTGGGTGACCTCAAATATGGGTGTGGGGAGTCCCCAGCACTGGAGGCTTTCCAGATACACTGGGCAAGGTGTTAGATAACCTTTCCTAGGCTCCTTTCCCATGAAAGGTGGGACCAGACAGTCGTGGGATTCGGGAGGAATTTCCTGCTGGAAAGGGTGGTGAGGCCTTGGCAGGGGCTGCCCAGGGAGGTTTGGAGTGCCCAGCCCTGGAGGTGCCCAAGGCAGGAGTGGCCGTGGCACTGAGTGCTCTGGGCTGGGGGACAAGGTGGCCATGGGGCACAGGGTGGGCTCCCTGGGCTGGGAGGGCTTTGCCAACCTGTAATTCTGGCATTCTGTAAAAAGCTCCTTTTGCTGAATTAGCAGTGCAGGGGCTGGGAGAGCAGGCCATTCCCAAATCCAGGGCTCTGCAGCATTCCTGCAGACAGTCTGTGGGCCACAGAATATCTCCTTTGTTGGGCTGCAGACACACGAGTGGGCCAGGGCTTTGCAAAGGCTGTGTTTGGGGTCAGGGTTTGTTTGATGTGGTGCAGACAGCAGCCACCTCCAGCTGTCTGTCAGGGAAGCTCTGCCTCAGGAACACGAGTCCTCTGTGCACAGGAGCTTGAGATGTTTCCTGAGGAGCAACATCTGCTGGGCCCTCCTGCAGCCTCTTTGTCCCCTGGCATAAAGGGTCTCACTGACTGGGATGGTCCAACCCTCTGGCCCCTCTGACTCGGGAGTGACAGTCCAGGTGGGCAGCAATCATGCTCTTCCTTAGTTTCTACTTCCTGGTTTAACCATTTTGTCCCATTTTCTTGATCCAAACTGGATTCCCATTTCCCAGAATCCCTGAATCCCCCAGTCCTGGAGCCCACCTCGCTGTCGGGGGTGATCCTGGGGCCATCCTGCCCTGTTCTTGCTCACCAGCCTTTTACCTCTTCCCAGCATGGGGTGAGTTTCTGTGCTGGTGGACGGGATAGGTCCCTCTTTGTCTCATGGAATAACATGGTCCAGGAGCCATCACTCCTCTGCTTCCTTCCATTCCAAGGGTTATTCCTCACTCAGGTTGTGCCTGCTGTGTTTTCTATACCAGTCATGTCTGGGCTGGAAGAAGAGCCCCCAGGAACAAACACTTTAGTAATAAAGAGTAAATGAGAGGATTCCAGTATTGGCTTTATGCCAAATACCAGTATTGATCCTAAAGTGCATTTTACCCGAGGAAACCAGATTTTAAATCTTTCTTTTCATGTCAACTCCCAGAAACTCCTTCCAGATACATCTTTCACACCCTCACCTGCCAGCTGTGCTCCTGTACCTCTGGGGCAGGGCCTTGCCTACCTTTTCCCTGAATCTGAGAAGGGAGAGTAATTCCTGGGAATTAGTTCTTGTTTGCCAACTCAGGCCTCTTGCATCCGTGGGAGGGAGCTGAGCGAGAGCATCAAAAACCCTGGATGGTAAGAAAAATAGTCTCCTTCAGCCTCTGGGGCCGACCCTTGGGCACAGCCACTGCCCAGCAAGGCCCCAGTGAACTGCAGGCAGCTCGAGTGTCGAAAACCTTGCAGATAAATACGGGTGACTTTTCCTTTCAAAGCACTGAACTCCTCTGTTTTCTGATAAATGACCCTCCCCTCAGCGACCAAAGGCAGTAACTCAGGATGAAGACCTTTGTAGCACATACACTTTACAGGTCCCATCCCCACAAAGGCTTAGGAGTTGGAATAAACTTGGAATAAACATCAAAGCAACTACTTGACACTGCAGAAGGATCTTCGTGTCATCCTTTGCCTACGGTTTGCTCTTCCTGGAAGGTAAGTCCATTCCAGAGCTCTGGAATGGCACCACACCTGTCCAGAACCGAGCTTTAGAAAGCCAGGACACATCCCTCTCACTCTGAGGCATCACTGTCAGTGAGGCATCAGGGTCATCCCTGGTCAGTGTCACCATCTGTGGTCGCTGTTCCCATCTTGGCACCTGCCTCTTCCCCAGGTCCTGCCTCCTCCCTCTTCAAGGCTCCCACAATGCTGTGATCAATGTTTGCAGGTGTTCATGGCAGGAGGATTCTTCTCTCTACTCCTGCTGATTCCAAGGAAGGAACAGAGTGTTTCCTGGAGCTGGGGGGAGCAGACAGCCTGCCCTGGGAGCAGGTAGTAATGTTTGCCTCCATCATTCCAGCTCCTCAGGCTCTCAGCTTCCAGAACTTCTCCATAACCCTGGGATGTACCTGAGGCTCGCAGTGGGACCCAAACACAGCTCTAGAAAGGTATTGTCCTTCAGACCCTGCTCAGTGCCTTGTTCCTTGCCCAGCCCCTCACTGGGGTGGCCACGCACACCTGGCCAGGCCCTGTCACCGTTGGTTTGGGTTTAATCACAGTAACAAGAAAGGCAGGGCTTTTCCAGAGCTCCCCTGCCTGTCCAGCTGAGGTTCTGCGAGGAGGGATCAGTGAAAGGCATTTCAGGTTGCAGCACATGTGTGATTCAGGCAATCTCTGTCTCTGCAGGGCTTCCCTTCTGTCATTGCTGAGTGGAAATACACTGAAAAGTTCTTCTAAAATAGCATAAATTATCTTAATCCCACCCAAAACAGTGCTGCTTCCAGGTTTGACTTGGTACTGCTAAAACCTTGGCTCAGGTCAAGTGTAGGTATTTTAAAAAGAATATGGAAACAGTGCAAAATTCATTAGAAGAGAGCTGTAGAATTGTGGAAATGGGATGCTAAAGGAGCATGATCTGATGAGTTTATTAAGGAAGGGAGTGGTGTGATTTTTGGTTATGTGACAATTATTTATAAATAGAGATATCATAGAATCATGGAATGGTTGGGTGGGATGAGACCTTAATGATCATCCCATCCCACCCCCTGCCATGGGCAGGGACACCTTCCACTATCCAAGGTTGCTCCAAGCCCCGTCCAGCCTGGCCTTGGACACTTCCAGGGATCCAGGGGCAGCCACAGCTTCCCTGGGCACCCTGTGCCAGGGCCTGCCCACCCTCCCAGCCAGGAATTCCTTTCCAATATCCCACCTCTCCCTGCCCTCTGGCAGTGGGAAGCCATTCCCTGTGTCCTGTCCCTCCATGCCTTGTCCCCAGTCCCTCTCCAGCTCTCCTGGAGCCCCTTCAGGCTCTGGCAGGGGCTCTCAGGTGTCCCTGGATCCTTCCCTTCTCCAGGTGAGCCCCCCCAGGTGTCCCAGCCTGGCTCCAGAGCAGAGGGGCTCCAGCCCTGCAGCATCTCCGGGGCCTCCTCTGGCCTCGCTGCAGCAGCTCCAGGTCCTTGTGCTGTTGTTCCCAGGGCTGGGGCAGCTCTGCAGGGGGGTCTCACTTGAGGGGGCAGAGGGGCAGAATCCCCCCTTTGCTGCTGTGGGACCAGCCCAGGGCACAGGGTGGTTTCTGGGTGTGACCTGTGCCCACCCTCCACAGGTGCCTCCCTCCTGGTGGGAGCAGCACCTGGGACTCAGGAGTCACAGGGAAACTGAATCCTTGGCTCCTGTCTCGGTGTGAAAGAGCCCCTGCCTGTCTCAGCACCTGCCCCCCGTGCCTGGGCTCGTATTTCCCAGTGCTTTGGAGTGCCCTGAGTGGAGCCTGGATGTGTTGGGGCAGTGGTGGCTCATCCATCCCCCCGTCTGTCAGGGCAGCAGCACGTGGCTCTGTCCTGGTCTGCTCCTTGCCCTTCAGCCTGGAAGAGGAACAGGTGGCAGCAGTTAATGGCAGGGGGAGGTAAGTGGGAGGAACAGGCTCTCCCCTTGGAAAATGCCACTTATTCCTGTTCTGTCAGGTCATGTCTGTCTGATTACCGTGTTCTCCCCAGGATTTATTACAGTTTCTCTTGCCCCAGGTTAATCCATGATGTGAAGGCTCATCAGTGACTGAAAGCTGGTTTCCCTGGCTGGAGGCACTGCCACGTCTTGGCAGCTCCAGGTGGATCCAGCGGGGTCGTTCCAGGTGCTCCTGGGGGTGGGATGGGGTTTGGAGCTGCATTTCAGTGTGCTGGGGCTCTTCAAACTGGCCACTTCTCACCTGGCTCCTGTCTGAGAGCCAGATTTGGTTATAAGATTATGGTATATTTTCTATACCATAACAAATGCTCGATGAAAATGTTAGAAGTTGCATTTTTCCCTATCTGGGGACATGGAATTCGTCCTGGGACAGGAAGGATTTGGCTTAACCCATCCTTTAATGTCCTCAGTCCTGAGGAGGACTGAAAGGGCATCAGCAAAGCACAGCAGCTGGATAGAAAACTCTTTTTGTTATTTCCTGCTGTTAAGAACATGAAAACAATCTCCCTTTGACAAGTGTTTTTTTGGGAATAAGCCTCAACTGAAAGAACAGGATTTTAATGACTGAATTCTCTTCTTTTGTGAACTAAAAAGCCAAAAATAAACAAACCAAAGGAGGCTCCTCAGTGTTCCTATTCTGTCTCCCAGAGTAACATCTATCATTTTGAGCCTCCTCTTCCTCTGCTTTCTGTGGGAAAACATCCAGAGGGGCAATGAGCTGCAGATCCCACCTTTTCAGTGGCTGTGCTTGGCAGGAGCTCTCTGTTGTCCCCAGAGTGCTGCAGACAGAATGGGGTCAGGAAGTTTGTTCTAGGAAGAGCAGAGTTGTGGGAGCAGGCGTGGAGCTACAGCCACACTCAGCTGGGGGTTATTTCCACGTTTGTGATGTAACTTCACAATGCTTGTCTTTTCCATCTTGCAAAATTAGGGTTTCTGAAAGAAAAAAGCCAATTGATCTGCGGGTGTGTTCAGTGTGAGGGTGTTGTGTGTCAGGGGGGTGTGCTGGGTGTTCATTGAGAGCCTTGTGAGGGGGACATTTGAATGCAGCCGTGGTGACATTTGTTACCTCTGATCACAGAGTACAGAATGCCAGAGTCACTGAGGTTGGCAAAGCCCTCCCAGCCCAGGGAGCCCACCCTGTGCCCGATGGCCACCTTGTCCCCCAGCCCAGAGCACTCAGTGCCACGGCCACTCCTGCCTTGGGCACCTCCAGGGCTGGGCACTCCAAACCTCCCTGGGCAGCCCCTGCCAAGGCCTCACCACCCTTTGCACCAACAAATTCCTCCCCATGTCCCACCTGGCCCTGCCCTGGCCCAGCCTGAGGCCGTTCCCTCTCCTCCTGTCCCTGTTCCCTGGGAGCAGAGCCCAAGCCCACCCTGGCTCCATCAGGGCCTTGCAGAGCCAGAAGGTGCCCCCTGAGCCTCCTTTTGTCCAGGCTGAGCCCCCCCAGCTCCCTCAGCCGCTCCTGCTGCTCCAGCCCCTTCCCAGCTCCCTTCCCTTCCCTGCACACGCTGCAGCCCCTCCATGTGTCCCTTGTGTGAGGGGCCCAGAAGTGCCCCCAGGGCTGGAGGTGCCTCAGCAGTGCCAGCACAGGGACGGGCACTGCCCTGGCCCTGCTGCCACCCCAGTGCTGGCACAGCCCCGGGGCCGGTGGCCTCCTGCCCCCCTGGGCACACCTGGGCACACCTGGGCACACTCGGGCTCGTGTCCAGCCCCTTTCACAGCACCCGCAGGGCCTTTTGCAGCTTCCCAGCCCCTCTGCCCCAGCCTGGAGTGTTCCAGGGGGCTGTTGTGAACCAAGTGCAACAAAACCCAATATTTCTCTGATCTTTACAGCCCAAGAGCCTTTCTGAACAAATGAGATGATTCTCTTCTGTGAGACCAGGCTAAGCCCACTAAATGTTGTTTGGTTTAGCTCATTTGATTTAAATTGCTTCAGGAATGGATTTTTCCCCTCCTGTTGTGGTCTCTGTGCTCTGTTCTTCCAATAATTCTGTTCCCAGGGACAACCTGTCCCCAGTCAGATCTAAATCCCCTCCCACATCATTTATTCTCTCAGCAGCCATGGTCAGTCTGGGCATTACACAGCATCTTTTACATTGATATCCATGATAGAATTTAAATGTGTTTTATTTCTTGTTCAGGAGGCCCCAGGGAGATCTCAGAGACCCTTCCAGTGCCTAAAGATGCTCCAGGAGAGTTGGAGAGGATCCTGGGACAAGGGATGGAGGGACAGGACAGAGGGAATGGGATCCCACTGCCAGAGGGCAGGGAGAGATGGGAGATTGGGAAGGGATTCCTGGCTGTGAGGGTGGGCAGGCCCTGGCACAGGGTGCCCAGAGAAGCTGCAGTGATGCCCCTGCACCTGTTTGGGTGGTGGCAGGGCAGACCTGCTCCAGGAGTGCCTTGCAAGGCAAGAACAGCCCAGCAGTGCCTGTTTCCCTGCCCTGTGCCTGGGGGTGCTCTCAGCTGAGCCTCCAGCACTGTGTGTGCAGGGAGCAGCAGCCTCTCCCTTGGGCTGAGAAAGGCCTTTAAACAGAGTTCCTGTTCAACACCAAACCTATAAAAGCTGTCACAAAGTGCTACCGGTGAACAACAAACCCCTGCATTCTTGTTTTGGATTTCTAAGGAGCCTGGAGACCATCTGGTCACTTTTTAGTCAGGTGAAACAGCCTAAAATCACAATTAATTGCAACTTAAGAGCTGCAGTTGGAAGGGACGTGATGTCACCTGCCTAGATGATATTCCAAAGCCACCTTTTTGCAGAGGTTTTATTTGCACTAACCCTAACTGGGATTATTTAGAGTTTTCTGCTCCTGAGGCCACTGATTCTCTGCCCTTCCTCGTCCCCTCCTGCCCTTGCTTGGTTTGTCCCTGTTTAGCTCTGCTGTGTCCAGCACTAGTGAGCACCCCTTGAGTTCTGTCCTTCCCCAGGTTTGCACATGTGGGCACAGCTGGGCAGTTTCCAGCCCTTTGATCAGACCTCCCAAAACTCCTCCACCCTCAGCTCTGACTGGTGGATTCCAGAGTATCAATAACATTGGTGCTGTCCCTTGGGTTGTGTTAAGTTCTGCATCCCAGAGTGGGTTTTATTTGCTAGGCAGCTCAATTTACCTTCTGACAGCTTCCAGTGTGCCTTTTTTCCCCTTTGTTCCTGTGCCCACATTCATCTCTCCAGCATCTCCTACTTGTCCAGTCCCCAGTTCCACCTGGAAGTGGTTCCTGTCACTGCCCACTCTGCCATTTTCCTTGGACACAGGTAGAGCACATTCCTGTTCTTCTGCTGCCTTGACCTCTGTGACCTCTGGAGATCCCAGAGCCACTTTAGCCCCAGAAAGATTTTGGGTAGGAGAGTTCAAGAGCATGGGCTGGGTGGGGCCAGCCCTGTCTGGGTTGCTGGAAAGGTGTAGCCAGGTATGTCGTACTGTGAGTCATAACACATCCCATAATGCCCTGTATAGACCTACCTAGCACCAAAATAGGCTTTATTTTTAGAAAAGGGATAAAAATACCTCTTTATCAGAGACAGGGGAGATCCCAGCTCGCAGGTGATCGTGCTCAGTGGACATGATGAAAGAGAGGGAGGGTGGGACGGGCTCACTGTGCTGCATCCCAGCACTTCAGAGAGGGAGTCAGGGCTCCATGGAGTGGTGTTTAACTGGGGGTGCCTGTGGGTGTGTGCCTGTCCCCGGTGGTGTCAGAGCCCTTGGGTGCTGCCCTGAGTCAGCGGGCGGTGGGAGGAGGGACCTGCCCCGCGTGGCATCCTGGCTTTGGTGGGGAGGCAAAAGCAGCTGCAAGGGGAGCAGCTGGGGCGTTTCTGCACTGCTCCTGAGAGGTTCTGAAATTCAGAATCAAGGGGAAAATACGTGATTAACTGCAGAAGGGATCTCAGGCCCCACGTGGCTGTGGAAGGTGCTCAGACTGACCCTGCAGGCAGCGGGAGCCTCGGGGCAGGGCTGGGGGAACAGGAGAGGCAGGACCTGTGGCAGGGCCACTCTGCTTCATCCTCAGGGTGCCTTGGTGGCATCTTCTGACCCAGCCTGCTTTGTCTGCCTGCCCACAGCTCAGCCCAGCTCCCTCCACCTCTCCCGTGGGTTTGCCCGTGCCCAGCAGTGCTGCTGCAGCTGATCCCACAAATTTCCACTGAAGTAATAGCATTTATTCATTGCAGTTCTTCCTCCTGCTGGTTCATGATGGGTTTTCCAACAACTTTATTGCAATCAGCCGCTGTCACAGGCCTGTTGGGTCTGACAGAGCAGTGGTGATATAAACCATGCTGGAATCACAGACTCACAGTCATTTAGGTTAGAAAAGACCTCCAGGGTTATCAAGTCCACCCTGTGCCCGATGGCCACCTTGTCCCCCAGCCCAGAGCACTCAGTGCCATGGCCAGTCTACCTTGGGCACCTCCAGGGACAGGCACTGCACCATTCATGGATCCTGTGTGATTCCATGGAACCTGGTGGCTTCCCTGGGAGTTAATCCTCCCAGCCAGGTGCCATCGCTGTGTGACCTGAGTGCTGCTGGTCATGCAGAGCCATGGCTCTGGTTCCCAAATTGCTTGGCTCAATTCTGCCATCTGTTTTATGCACAAGGGGGTAATTGTCCTTTTTGACCTCAACATCTCTTTCAGTCAGTGAGGGGGGAAAGCAGCATGGCAGAAAGCACAGGACCCCTCTGGGCTGCATCCTGGCAGCTCTTCCCAGAGCCCCTTCCATTCCCCAGAGCCAGGTCAGCACTGGGTAATCCTGTAAAGATTGCCCAAGTTGTGAGCCAGCATAACAGAAACTTGCAGGGATTTCTTGGTCTGAATTACAGGATTTAAAACCAATTGTCTCTTTTACTTGGCTTTCCTAGTTGATTTTCAGGACAGAAATTAGATTAAGACATGAAAGGCACTATTTAAGTACCTCAGTAATTCATTGAGTTGCTTGTAAAGAGGCAGAGCCAAGTCTGGGTGTGTGGAATTCGGGGCAGGAGCCAAGGAACCTCCCAGTCCCCATTCCCCGATGTGTGGCTGCATGTCCTGAGCACCCAGAGCCAAAGCAGCAGCCCAGGGGCAGGGTGGGGAGCGTGTCCTGCAGCCCTGGGCTGACTCCTGGCCTCGTCCTTCCCCTCTCACTCCATCAGGGGCCGGGGTTGCCTTTGTTGTTTGCTCTCTCTTGGTTATTGCTTTGCTGGTGTAACCTGGATTTGTGTTTGGTGGCTGTTGAGACCCGAAAAGTGGGGGAACCATCCCTCAAACCCGGCTGTAATGAAGAGTTCAGTGACAGCCTGTGGCTCACTCGGGGTGGGGGACAGGGGGTTTGTCCTTGGGGCCGTGTCAGCCTGTGGAGCCAGGCTGGGACACCTGGGGGGGCTCACCTGGAGAAGGGAAGGATCCAGGGACACCTGAGAGCCCCTGCCAGGGCCTGAAGGGGCTCCAGGAGAGCTGGAGAGGGACTGGGGACAAGGCATGGAGGGACAGGACACAGGGAATGGCTTCCCTCTGCCAGAGGGCAGGGAGAGATGGGACATTGGGAAGGAATTCTTGACTGGGAGGGTGGGCAGCCCTGGCACAGGTTGGGCAGAGAAGCTGTGGCTGCCCCTGGATCTCTGGGAGTGTCCAAGGCCAGGCTGGATGGGGCTTGGAGCAACCTGGGCTGGTGGGAGGTGTCCCTGCCCATGGCAGGGGTGGCACTGGATGGGCTTTAGGGTCCCTTCCCACCCAACCCATGTGTCATTCTGTGACTCTATTTGAATTACTAGAACATAACGAAGGTGAGGGGCTGTTGTTGTGGTGCCAAGGGACAGCATTGTGGTTTCTCTGCTCTCAGGCTCTGCAAGGAGCAGTTTTGGTGAAATGTCTCTCTGAAAGTCCACGGGGTGGATTCCTCCAGCTTCCTGCACACGTTATAAAACAATGTCCGTGCCCACGTAGAAGGGTAGGGAATAAAAATAGCTGCCACATCCCTGTGGAGAACAAATCGTGTCAGAGAATGGAAGTGGGTGATTCCTCCTGGGTGGGCGGCCTTGGGAAGGAAGGGGAGCACTAATTAAACATGGACTGACTCATAAAGCTCTTGACACTGTCCCATATGGTATTTGCATAAATCGAGAAGGTAAACGTGGCCTGGGTGAATCTGCTGCTATGTGGGTGCAACAGCAGCAGGAGAATTGCAGTCAGAGGAGGAAAACATCAATATTTTCCTCCCAGAGGGAGCACGTGTCAGGTGGGATCCCACGGGATCAGTTCCCAGCTCAGTGTTGCTCAGTTTGTGTCTTGCAGGATGAAACAGGGAACAGTCACACACACCAGTGTCATCCTGGGACCATGCAGGGGGACTGGGGTTCTCCAGAGGGCATCCTCTGCATCAGACTGGTCTTGGGGATTGTTCTTACAGCCACTGCCCATCATTTCTGCCGGGCTTTCTCCTTTCCAGGAGAGCCCCTGTAATGGGTCCAAATGGGAAAGGTCTTGCAGTCTGTAGTGGTTGCAGCAATGTGCCTGCTGTAAAACAGCTAAAATTAAGCTTTTCAGCACTTGCAGGAGTGCCCTTAAGAATTCTTCCATGTGGTGGCTAAGGTTGAGTCTCCCCATCACAAGCCCCTTGAATTCCACAGGCTGCTCCTTGCCCAGAGGGTTCCACACAGGTAATTCCATTTTACCTCTTCTCCAGAAGGCCTTGCTCTGCTCTGGCAGACGCCCCTGACATGTTACTGCACATAACAGAGAAGAAAAGGGTTTGAGTGTCTAAAAGTGTGAGTTCTGTTTGCCATGTCTGAGTCTATTGGTGGTGAAAACAATAAATGCCATGTTTATTAAAGGCTCGTGAAGGAAAAACTTCCTGGGCTTGTGTGGGGGAGGAGTTAACTGCAGGTGATGAAGGGGAAGAGTGTCTGGAGTACCTGACAGGAATGACAGATGGGATGGTGCTAAAATAACAGTGACATCTGCCCAGGAACCATTTCTTAGGTAATGCTTCGATCTCACATCTGCACAGACTGTTCACCTGCCAGTGGAGATGCTGCTCTGCACAGCCCCTTCCATGAGGGACAGCAGAGGGATTCCTGCCACAACCTCCCCCTGGACTGGGCAATCCAGTGGTGCAGTCACCTGGGAGGAGAAGGGAGTGTTGTGTCCTTGTGTGCAGTGTCTGGGCTGAAAAAAGAACCATTTTGCTGCATTTTCCCAGGGGTTTGCCCTATTCTCCCAGGTCCTGCTGTAGTGAAACCAGCACCTGTTGGCTGAACTGCACAGACAAATAGTTATTTACTACTTATTTAGTTATAGTTCTGGATTTCTTCTGACAAATATTTCCTGCCATCGATCTCTGTTCATAGAAATAATCAAAACTGCAGCAGCTTTATTTTTATGAGTCCTCAAACTGAAGGAGAGAATCCATCATGTAACCAGTGCCTGTCAGGGGGCAGCACTGTCCTTACCAACCCCCCGTTTGTTAGATTTTATCACTCTCCTCGTGTATTTTCTGGTGGATCTGTGTTCTGAGAGCAGGAGCCTGGGCACTGTTAGGTCTGGTCTTAGACACGGTGATGAAGCTGCAGCCAGTGTGGTTTGGGGGTTTTGGGGCTGCTTGGCTGCAGAAAGGGATGTTCATGCAAAGGGCTCACTGGCCGTGGCACTGAGTGCTCTGGGCTGGGGGACAAGGTGGCCGTCGGGCACAGGGTGGGCTCTGTCAGCTGGGAGGGCTTTTCCAACCTTAATAATTATGTGAAATGTTTCTTGGACACCTCCAGGGCTGGGGACTCCACCACCTCCCTGGGCAGCCCTTTCCAGTGCTTAAACATCCCCAAAGGTCCCTCTGGCCCGTGGTTCATCATTAGCAGGAGGTGTCCTGGTCAGGTGACTTGTGGAGGGACATTTCCACTGGAAACGCCCCCCGTGTTTGTTTGGTGCCCGTTTGGTGCCCGTTTGGCCCCGGTGTGCTCTGTGTTTGTTATTTACGTGTGCTCTGTTTGCTCTCTGCCTCCCTCCCTGCCAGGTCCCAGCCCAGCCCGGACGCCCCCGGCGCGGTGGCCGACGAGCACTCCCTGATAGCCACCTACGTGAGCCGGCTGCAGCGCGGGGCACGGTCAGTGCCGGGGCAGTGCCGGGGCAGTGCCACGGAGGGGCCACGCTCAGGCCTTTGGCCACCCTTGGCAATGGGAAGGAAATCCACCAGTGCTCCCTGAAATCTGCTGGAAGGGACAGCTTGGTGTCCATCCCCATCCTGTTGTCCTCTCTCTGTCACAGAATTCTTTACATAAATCTGGTGACATCATCCCAAAGGGCTTAATTAATTTATTTTTCTCTCTGTGCCTGTTCTGGAATCCTGTCTTTCACCAGTAGTAAACTAATTTTCTCCCTGAATTTCTTTCCCGGCCAGCTTGTATCCAGCGCTGTTCTGTAACTCGTACCTGTGCTTCTTCCTCCTCCTCTTCTTCACCTCCACCCCCAAACACAGCCACAGTCCCATCCTGTCCCTGCCTTTGTTCTTGAGCAGGCTTTTCCAGCTCCACGCCATGACCTGCTCAGTGGAATCATTTCTTTCCCCAGAAAAGAGTGTTAATGCTTTGAAGAATTAATTCCTTTTATCTTAACTTTGGTATTTGTGCACATTTATATTTCATGGCTCTATCTGTGCAGAGAAATTTCACCCTGAAGCCCCCAAACGCAGCTCTCCTGTTTCATCCCAGGACACAGCCGGGGGGTCTCTATCCCACTGTTGGACCTAATTAACTTGTGCCTTTACAGAGCCAGCACTGTGCTGGGAAGGAAAGGGGGGTTTAGTGATCTGGGAGCTGTATTTTGCTTGCTCTATCCATGTTTTCACCCTTGGATAATATTTTTAGAGCCCTATTTTGTCACTCTGTCCTGCAGAAATTCATAGTCCATCGCTGGGTAGATGAAGGGCATTTCCTGGGAAAGGCAGGTTTTTCCTGGTAGTGGATCACTGCTCTCACCTGCAGGAACTGAGAGCCCAAAATATATTCCACGAGACAGTGAAACCCTTGGAATTTCAGGTTCTTGCCTTCACTCAATTTCTGCAGTCATTGGATTTGGAGATACAAAGGAGTATCTCTTTAAGATGCTTACAAAGCATCTGGAAGAAAATACGACAGATTGCAATGCTGTGTATCCCAGAGTCCCAGAATCATTCGGGTTGGAAAAGCCCTCCAGGATCACAGAGGGCCCACCCTGTGCCCGATGGCCACCTTGTCCCCCAGCCCAGAGCACTCAGTGCCACGGCCAGTCCTGCCTTGGGCACCTCCAGGGCTGGGCACTCCAAACCTCCCTGGGCAGCCCCTGCCAAGGCCTGGCAATTCTTTCCATGAACCATGTCCAACCTGCCCTTGGACACTCCCAGGGATCCAGGGGCACCCACAGCTTCTCTGGGCACCCTGTGCCAGGGCCTGCCCACCCTCCCAGACAGCAATTCCTTCCCAGTGTCCCATCTGTCCCTGCCCTCTGTCACTGGGAACCATTACACGATGTACCACCTCCTCTCACGCCCATCCCTGCCCACACTTGGCTGGTCCAGGCTCAGTTTTGTGTTGGTGTTTGGCAGGAGGGCACAACTGTCTCAGTCCTTCTCTCCACCGACTGCCTTTGCCCCATTTTGCAGGACACGATTCCAGGAGATCCCCCAGCCTGGATCAGTGTGGGGGATGATTTTCCCTATCCCATGTCTCACCCTGTGCCCACTGTTGTGTCACTGCCATGTGTCACCGTCAGTGCTGAGCTGGCCCAGGGACCTGCCCTGGCACAGGACAAGTTGTTATTATTATGTCAGGCCCATCCTAAGCCAATTCAATTTCCTTCCCTGGCTCCTCCCGGTGTCCCAGTGCTGTGCCAGCGTGGCCCTGGAGGGCAGAGCCTGCAGACAGCCCTGTTCATAACACCCAAAATCCCCACCACGTCACCCTCCTGTGTCCTTTTGTGCCTCCGGTGGGTTTGGTTCTGTCCCGTTGTCCCGGAGCTGCTGTGATGGACCCAGATGACCCCAGGGTGTGCATTGAAGCCTCCCCTGGTCAGACCTTTCCATCAAGGCTGGTCTGGATGGGGTTTGGAGCCACCTGGGCTAGTGGGAGGTGTCCCTGCCATGGCAGGTGGTGGGACTGGATGAGCTTTGAGGTCTCTTGCAACCCAAACCATTCCATGATTCTGTCACCCCCATGCAGCCAGAACCTGCAGCTCCCAAGCAGTAAGTGGGAGAGCTCATGAACTGACTGTGTAAATTCTGTGTAAGGAGCACAATGTTGTCAAAATGGGCCAAACCACCTGGGACAGTGTTTTTATGAGTAAATTCCATTTATCACCTCTCCAAAATTCTGCTGCTGTGGAAGCCTCTGAACTCTCACTCACGTACTCTCCTCCCATCTGAGCTCTGGCCTTATTCTTGCTCATTCTTCCCTTTCCTGTTCTTGAGGGCTGGGGATATTCAGCCCAGAGAAGAGAAGGATCCAGGGCCACCTGAGAGCCCCTTCCAGAGCCTAAAGGGACTCCAGGAGAGCTGGAGAGGGACTGGGGACAAGGCATGGAGGGACAGGACACAGGGAATGGCTTCCCACTGCCAGAAGGCAGGGAGAGGTGGGACAGTGGGAAGGAATTGCTGGCTGGGAGGGTGGGCAGGCCCTGGCACAGGGTGCCCAGAGAAGCTGTGGCTGCCCCTGGATCCCTGGAAATGTCCAAGGCCAGGCTGGATGGGGCTTGGAGCAATCTGGGCCAGGAGACAGACTTGGACTCCACTTCTTTGTCATCTGTAAAATATTTCTAAAAGTAAAAGGATTTTTTTTTTCATACATTACAAGTTTTTTTCAAGCCATCGAGAAATTGTAAATTACTGCTTTGTAATTCACTTAAATACAAAGAGGTTGTAGTTCCAGGAGTTGAGAAAGGTATTAGGAGACACCAGATTATGGAAAGGATGGAAGGGATGGAGTGACCTCTTATAAAAGCAGGGAAAAACTTGTACAGATAAAATTGCCAAGGAAAGCTGAGGAAAAGCAGCACTGAGTTCTGAATGTGGGGTGGGGAAGATTGTTCTCCCTTAACGAGAAGTGTGTGGGACAAGAATTTAGTGTGAAGGTGTGTGTGAGGTTCCTGAAGCCCCGTGTGAAGGCTCTGGATTTTCTTTTCTTAAATCTGTTTTTCCACTGGTTTAACTCCCTTTTCTCCAGCTCCTTCCTTTGCTCTGGGCAGTTGGGTGTCTGCAGGTCTGGATCCAGCCAGGCCAGGCTCCGAGTCCTCCTCGTGCAGTTTGTGCTCATCACAGGCCCACCCGTGTTAATTGTTCTTGTGGTCTGTTCAGTGCAGCCCAGGGCCCTGTGCCATCCCACACACATGGCAAACCAAGCACATCACCTGGCAAGCCTCAGAGTCTTGGAGGGGTTCGAGTTGTTAAAGTGGGTGTTAATGAAAAGAAATTAAATCTCCATTTTTAAATAACCATCATGTTCACAGCATAAATTTGGTTCTGTGACTAAAGGAAACATAAATCCTTGAGATGAAGCTTAAAGGAATGCAAATTACCCTCTGGACGTGGGCTGGATGTAGCTTTTGTGGTGCACCAGCTCTGTGTCTGGTTTGATTTGCTGCTGTCTGTGGTGATGGTGACCCCAAATTTCCCTGGAGCACCCTCAGGTACCACCCTGGGCTGTCCGTGGGTCCCACCTGGAGCCCCAGGGGTGGCACTGAGAAGGCTGTGTGGCCTCATCCCCATTCCTCATTCCCACACTAATCCTGGCTGTTCCAGTTAATAAGTTGGTTTCTGTAACTGAGCCGGTGGTTCCCTTTGCAGGGGCTGTGGGATGAGGGATCTCTGCACAGCCCTGGGACAACCAGCAGCCCCCAAGTGCAGTGGGTGGATGTTGCTGCTCTTTACTTTGTGATTCCCCTCCTGGTTCCTTGTGGCAAGGCCACTGTGGCACCAAATCCAGCTGGGAACAGGTCTCAGCATGGGCTGGTTTCAATTAATACGACCTGAGAATCATCCTTTGTCCCTCAGTGTGTTTGTAGCTAAAAAGAGAATTGCTTGGGAGTAGCAGAAGCTGTGTCAGCACTGGGGTCCTGCCTGTGCCCAGACTGGGTTCATCCCGTGGGTGATGCACAGAGGGACGATGCTCGTGCTGAACATGAGCCAGATCCAGGTGCTGCCCTTCCCTTCCCACCCCAGGATCTGTCCCCTCTGCTCTCTCTGCTTTTCCTGGCTCAAACCTCCGTGTCCCTTTCTCTGTCACCTCAGGCTGCTGTCACTGCTCCTGCTGACTGTTGGGAATGGCTCTTAATACCCATTTCAGCAGCATTTCCAAGGCAGCTGCAGCCTGTGTGGGGTATCCTTGGAGTCCTGGGCTGGTTTGGGTGGCAGGGACCTCCAGGCTCCTCCAGTGCCACCCCCTGCCATGGGCAGGGACACCTCCCACCAGCCCAGGTTGTTCCAAGCCCCGTCCAACCTGGCAATAGGAGGCACCTGGAGCTGTGTCACCCTCTGCAGCTGAGACAAGAAGGACCAAATCCCAAGTTACCACACTTGGTCCAACGGGTGTTGTGAGGTGTTTGTAAGTCACTCGTAGGCCAGGCTGACTTACAAAGTGCTACTGGCATTGAAGTTGATGCATGACAGAGGGTCCTTCCCAGGTCAGCACAGTTCCCCCCACTCTCCTCCTGGGATTCTTCCTGGCTTGGCCACTCATCATCCCACACCCCCCAAGGACAGAACTTTCCTCCTTCCTCACTGGGTTATTGGCCCCTGTTGACCTGGAGTAACCAAAAGGGTTTGCAGACGAGCTCCTCAGAGCCAAACTAAATCTGTGCCTAACCCAGACTCTTCTGGTGCGTTGGAACCGGAGCCTGTGAGTCCCGGGGAAAGCGGCGCTGGGCAGAGAGGCTGGAGGGCGCAGGGGTGGGATGGGAGGGATGGGAGGGGGGCCTGTGCCCACCCGTGTCTGCCCCGACACCGCGCCGGGGGCTCTGATGGCTGGTGGCTCTTTGGCAGTGCCCTGGAGAGCCCCGGGCGGCTGGACGAGGAGCACCGGCTGATCGCCAGGTACGCCGCCAGGCTCGCCGCGGAGGCCGCCAGCGCCGTAAGTGACCCCCAGCCCGGGGCAGGGGCTGGCGTGGGGGGCTGGAACGGGGGGCTGGTATGGGGGCTGGCATGGGGGCTG
>VWZG01005635.1:66800-106946 GCA_013396735.1 Grallaria varia
AGGGGGCTGGCATGGGCGTCTGGTATGGGGGGCTCAATTCCCACGGCTGCCTGAAAGAGTTCACTTTGTTTGTTCGGCAGCACCGGGAAAGCAGAGTGGGAAAGGAGAGCGAGAAATGGGAGTGGGAAAGGAGAGTGGGGAAGGAGAGTAGGAGAGTGGGAAACCAGAGTGGGGAAGGAGAGTGGGGAAGGAGAATGGGAAACTGGAGTGGGAAAGGATAGTGAGAAACCAGAGTGGGAAAGGAGAGTGGGAACCAAGAGCGTGAAAGGAGAGTGGGAACCAAGAGCAGGAACCGAGAGCGCAGAGCATCAGAAATGAGGTCAGGGGAGTGGAGGGAATAAGCAGCTTAGTCCTGCTTAGGCCAGAGAGGAGATAAACATGTAGGTACCTGAGGGAAACAAATCATGGAGCAAACGTTGGGGAATATGTTTATTCCGGGGGGGGAGCCTGAGAGAGATAAAGGAAGGTGCTTGCTGTGCTGGCAGGTTTTTCTCATAGGAAAGGGAAACACCCAACCCATTTTAAATCGGTAAAAATAAATCCTGCTCTAGCAGAAAATATTATGGAGAATAATAAGAATTTCATGAAATCCCAGGGAGCATTTTCAGGCAACCTGAATGGGGAGGTTATTTATCCATGGGGAAGGAGAGCAGAGTTTGCAGGAACCATATCCCCCGTTCTGAATTTCCTTCAGTGTGTGTTCAGCCCATAATCCGCCTTTGGCAGAGGGATGTGAGCAGATATTTTTGTCAAACTTTAATAAAAACAGAATTGTGCTTTTCAAATGTTTCTAACTGGCAGTTCCAAACACCTCTGTCAAAGGGTAGAGTTGCATGTCCCAAGTAATTCCGTTCACCAGGACTATGGTCATGGTGCAATATTAAAGTGATAAAGTGCCAAGTTTCAAGTTTGGATGGAAGAGAAGGAAATTTCCATGTAAAATTCAAGTTGTTTAATGAGACAGTAAGTGCTGAATCACTGTCACGCTGGAAGGTGGTGGAACAATTCTTACTCATGACTTGACTTTTTCTGGTAGAAACGAAGTGTTATGAAAGCTAAGGAGTCAAAAACTGGTTCTGAAAGAACCTGGTGGTTTAAAAACCTGTGAATCACCTCAACCTGCTCCTGTGTCCATTGTAGTTCTGGAAGGGGTCAAAAATGAATCAATTATTTGTGTGTCCAGAGTAGCACTTTGAGTTCACTGAGCCTTTTCAGCGTCCTGTGACAAATTCCTGCTTTATTGCACCCACAGAAGTGCCATGGAAGGGCAGATGTCAGAGCAGTGCCAGGCCCTGACACGGGGTAAGGAAAGCAGGAAAGAGTAACAACAGTGTGTTCCAATGTGACTGGAGCTTGGCCTCGAGGAGTCTGAAGTTATTTACTTGCCCCAGTGTTTATTCCCAGTCCAGAAGTGCCAGGCAGCTGAAATGGATGGATTTTTATATTCTGAAGGAATCCGAGTCCAAGGGGCTTTGCTTCATGGCACCTTCCCAGTATTTCTTACCAATGGGAAATCCTCCTTCCTTGTCCAAGTTGACCATTGCAGTTTTGGGAGGGAACATCCTCCTGGGCTCTGGGAGTGCGTGCCATGTCCATGGGGACAGTGTGCCGTGTCTGCAGGGACAACATGCCATGTCCATGGGGACAATGTGCCATATCTGCAGGGACAACATGCCATGTCCATGGGGACAATGTGCCATGTCTGCAGGGACAATGTGCCGTGTCCATGGGGACAATGTGCCATGTCTGCAGGGACAACATGCCATGTCCATGGGGACAATGTGCCATGTCCATGGGGACAATGTGCCGTGTCCATGGGGACAATGTGCCATATCTGCAGGGACAACATGCCATGTCCATGGGGACAATGTGCCATGTCTGCAGGGACAATGTGCCATGTCCGTGGGGAGAACGTGCCATGTCCATGGGGACAA
Organism: Grallaria varia; assembly: GCA_013396735.1. Classification (NCBI taxonomy): domain Eukaryota; kingdom Metazoa; phylum Chordata; class Aves; order Passeriformes; family Formicariidae; genus Grallaria; species Grallaria varia. Next base: position 68,735 of record VWZG01005635.1, read on the forward strand.
CATGCCATGTCCATGGGGACAATGTGCCATGTCTGCAGAGACAATGTGCCATGTCCATGGGGACAACGTGCCATGTCCATGGGAACAACGTGCTCTGTCCGCAGGTCTCACTGCCAGGGATTTGCTGCTTTTGGAAAATGAAACAGCTGAGATGTTTCAGCCACAATCATGTTTTTATCAATATTCTTCTTGCACCATGAACACAGAGAGACAGGAGTGAAGGAGAGGCTGGGAAATTCAAAACAAAAAAAAACAAACCAACAATTTTTTTCTTTCCATGTGGAATTAAAATGGGAAACATCAAATGAAAACTCTAATGGAATAAACATCTCAGAAGTCCAGTAGGAGAAAGATGCTCATGGAGTTTTGGATATTGAGCATGGGAAGGAATTGCTGTCTGTGAGGGTGGGCAGGCCCTGGCCCAGGTTGGGCAGAGAAGCTGTGGCTGCCCCTGGATCCCTGGGAGTGTCCAAGGCCAGTCTGGATGGGCTTTGGAGCAACCTGGGCTGGTGGGAGGTGTTCCTGCCCATGGCAGGAGGTGGGACTGGATAAGCTTTCAGGTCCTTCCCACCCAAACCATTCCAAGCTTCTATGAAAAGCAGGTAGGGCATGACTTGGGTGTCACTGGAGCTGCCTGGCAGTGAGTGGAGAGCCCTTGCCAAGCTGGAGAAATTACAGTGAGGTTGAGCAGAGCCTGGAGCTGATCCTGGTAACACCACACAGGGGGGAGGCTGAGTCTGGTTTGGAGATGGGGAAGAGAAAGCAGAGCCAGACACAGGGACCTGTCATCAGGGCCAGCCCTTCACCCAGGCAGGGTCACCCCACCACAGAGCCCTGCAGGGACAGGACAACAGGCTGCAGAGACTGAAGCTGCAAGAAAGGGAATTCCAACTGTGTATTAAGAAAATCTTTTATCACCGTGATAGTGGTCAAATACTGTCCAAGAGGTTGGCCAGAGAACTAGGTTTTCCCTCTTTGGAGATGTTCAGAGCTCAGTGAGAAGTTCTGGAGCAGCCTGCTGTGAAGGGAGCATGGACTGGAAACCTCCAGATCTTCCTTCCCACCTGTATTTCACTGTGAATCTGGACCTTGATGAAAGGGAAAAGTAGGGGGGAAAAGCAACATAAGGGATTTATGGAATATTTGTCAGTGGAGATTTTAAAAGCAGGATAGACCAGTATCTGCTGGGAACTTGAAGGAGGCTGATGTAAATAGAATTATTTCATGCTGTCCAGCCCTGCCTGTCAGATGGGATGTGCTTTATTTGTTAACATGTTCTAACTGCTGGAAATGCAGAGCATCCCAGGGACACACTGTTCATTTTCCATCAGCCTGGTGCAAAGATTCTTACTCTTTCCTTTGAAGTCGTCACCATGGACACTGGGAATTGCCCAGGGGATGGTGTGGACACTGGGAATTGCCCAGGGGATGGTGTGGACACTGGGAATTGCCATGGGGATGGTGTGGACACTGGGAATTGCCTGTGGGATGGTGTGGACACTGGGAATTGCCCGTGGGATGGTGTGCTCACTGGGAATTGCCCAGGGGATGGTGTGGTCACTGGGAATTGCCATGGGGATGGTGTGGACACTGGGAATTGCCATGGGGATGGTGTGCTCACTGGGAATTGCCCGTGGGATGGTGTGCTCACTGGGAATTGCCCAGGGGATGGTGTGCTCACTGGGAATTGCCCATCAGGCAGCGTGGCCATGGGTCTGAGTCGGCCCATCCCTTTCTGCCTTTTCCCCAGAGAGCTGCAGTGTTGGAGCTGTTTGTGCAGGGCTGTTCTGTGTGAACATCACTCACCGTGTGACTGCAAATACCCCCTTACCGTGTTGAGGGGAAAAGCCTTTGCTCCATGTCTGACTGGACAGAAAAATCTGAGGCAGATCTGAGAGCTAATTCTTGAGATCCAAGTCTGCTTGTTGAGAAAAAAGGGCCGTGACAGGAGAGGAGGAAGGGGAGGAGGAGGAGGGGGAGGAAGCCTCGGTGCCATGGGCAGCCGTGCCATGCTCTGCGGTGCGGGAGCAGCTGATGGCACGTGACCAGGACGTGCAGCCTGGTCTGTGTCCACTCCAAGAGCTCTGGCTGAGCTGCTCTTGTTCCCCTCAAGCCAGTGTGCAGACAGAACATCCCTTTCATTGAGTCTGAGTGCTCAGGGCAGTGCTGGCCCTGCCCAGCTGCCCATGGCAGAGCTGTGGCCCCAAACAGTGTCCGCAGAGAGGGACAGGCAGGAGCTGACTGGGTGGATGAAGTGAGGGAATTAGGAGAGAACTGTCCAAACTTCAATTAAATCACAACTTTCAGGATCACAGCTTCATCCCTTTGTCTCCCTCTGCTGCTCTGCTCAGACTGTCAGCCCGAGGTGAGGAATAATCTGCTATTTCCTATGAAACATCATCTTTGTGATAAAAGCGGGGACTGGAACAGCTCAGCTGCATCCCCGGCCTCCTTGGCTGCTTTCCCCTGCAAAATCCACCTCCTCCTCCGTGTCAGCTCCCACCTCATGGTGCCTGATCACTTCAGTGCAGGTAATCCTGCAGACAGGGTGGCTGCACACCCGGAGAAGGGGGATAGCGAGTGTTTGGGGTGAGTAGATGTACACACAGCCATGCATGTACAAAGCACCCCCAGGCCCTCTGTCCCACACAGGCAGTGTCTTACACGACCTCCTGCATCCCCTCTCCCTCCAGCTGCTCCTCAGCTCTGGTTTTTCCCCTTTCCTGGGGGATTTCTCCTGGTTCCCCCGGGCAGGCTGGTTTGCACAAGCACAGGGTGGTGTGTCCGAGCACAGCCAGGTGTGCCCATTCCAGTGACCCACGGCAGGGGCAGGCACGGGCACCTCAGGAAGCTAATAATTATGGCTGAGTGGGTAGTTAGGTTGAGTTTTGTGGATGAGTTATGATAATTAGGTTCTTGCCCACATTGCTCTTTTTTGAAAACTCTGTGGTTGCTCTTCCCTCAGCATCAGGCACTGCTAAAAGCCTGTGATCATCTCATCTCATCTCCTCAAAGCTGCCCACAGCCTGAAGAACAGTCAGAGTGTTCCCTCCGTGTAACTTCCTTTTCAGGTTTTAGCCATTATTTAATACATAATTTTTAAATAAAAGAACGAGTAAACCAGATTTCCTGTTAGATAAGTCTGCAGCTTGGTTCTTGGGTCATTTCCTCTTCTCCTTGACAAAGCTGTTAAATGAACCATTTTTGTCCCTTGATTCCTCTTCTTTGCCTGTTGATCCTCAAGAGCCCTGTGCCACCACGTGATGGGCAGCTGAAGTGCTGGCCCAGGCTTTCCATGACACCAGGAGGTCCTTGCACCAAGGAACCTGGAATCTGATGCCCTGGAGACTCAAGCTCTGCTGTTCTTTCACAGTTCCTTCCAAATCAGGGTGATGGGAAGTGCAGTGGCTGCCAAACTGACTGGGGGGGCTTGATTAGACACTGTCATTAAACCCCCTTCAGTCACCCCAGACAGGTACAGTGCAGTGAGGTTTGAATGCTCCTGACAGCAAATACCACTCCAACAGGGAGTTGGAGCTGATGATCCTTAGGGATCCCCTCCAGCTGGGGATACTCTTTGATCCCTGACCTGCAGTTCCAGCATGGCCCACTCTCTGGATTAATGGCCAATTCACAGGAAAACTAAATTACAGTGCACAGGTTTCGCTGGCCTTATGTGATATTACGGATTCTAAGTAGATTTTATGACCATCATGTGGATTTTCTTGTTGACAGAAAATGGGCTCTTGCCATTTGGATAATCTCAGAGATGTTGAGGCTTCAGCAGAAGTTGAGTTGTTGGGGGTTTTCTTTAGTAATTTTGACTTACATTGTTGGCTCCCAGCAGGTCTTTGCACTCTGTAGTAAAAAGCCCTTATAGGAATGGAGGAGCAAAGGGATACATCCCTGGAGTTCAGAGCTGCTGAGCAGGCAGGAGCTGAACCTGTGGGCTTTTAAAGCACGGAATTACAGCCATAAATCTTGGCAGACACAAGTCATTCAGAGCAGTCTGGGGAGATGGAGTGCAGACACAGCAGTGCTGACTAGGAAATGAAGGGTTTGGCTTGGATTTAGTTCTTCTGAGGGCAGAGGTTTTAAAAACCACACACAACTTCACAGCGAGGGCAGGTACCCTCCTCAGAATAAACAGTAACATGCAAATGTGAGAATGGATTCTGTCCCTGGGTTTACAAGAACACTGGATTTTGCCATCACATTCCCAGACACCCCAAACTCTTCCAAGGTGATGACAGTAAGAATCTGGTTTTAATAAAATGCTGGGCAGAAATGAGAGCAGGGACTGCAGTTAGTCCAGCCCTGCACAGCTGCCCAGGCAGGGATGGAGTCCCCATCCCTGGGGGGATTTAACAGCCCTCTGCATGTGGCACTTGGGGACATGGTCAGTGGTGGCCTTGGCAGTGCTGGGGGATGGTTGGACTCGGTTTTTCCAAAATGATTCCATGTGTTCCAGAGGAGTTCATTCACCTGGCCTTGGACACTTCCAGGGATGGGGCATTGAGGGTAAAATTTCCATGTTTCCACAGCAAACGACCATGTTTGCATTTAATTTCTGTGGATATTTTTCCTTTCCATGGATGGTGTTTCCTGGCCTTCAGTGAGCCAAGGGGTTCCAGGCACCTGCTCTGTGTGGACAGACTGTCTGGGGGTCCCATCTAACACAGCACGAGATGGGAGTCTGCATTCACATTTATTTAACATGAAATTGCAGCAGTTAATGCACCGAAAGGCTTCACGTAGCCCCAGTGTCACTGCAAGGTGATGGATTGGGAAAGGGGAGAATTGGGACCTGTGGAAAGCACAGGGAGTCAGGATCAGCCTCCTGCAGAAGCTGTGGGAAGACCTTCCCGTGGAGATGTTTCTGAGCATTAATGAAGCTCTGAGAGTTAAACCAGGGGATGGAGAATGCATTGTCAGCAATGGGGGTGTCCAGCAGTGCTGTGGGTACCAGGCTGAGCTGTAACTTATTCTAGACTGTCCCAGATTGAGTTATTCCAGCTTATCTTCACTGTCTGACGTGTGGGAAGGTCAGTGTTCCACTCCAGGACTCCATGAGGAAAGGGTTACCTGGTGTGTTCCCAGGAAGGTCCTGTGGGTGCTGTAGGCACTGGTGGGTGTGGGGTCCTGTTTTCTGAAGGATTAACAAGCTATGGCAAATCCAATTGCTCGGGTGGATGGTGAGGATGAGGCCCCCAGGAGCAGCCCCTGCCCTCGGCTCAGACGGGTCACCATCACCCCAGCCCTGGCTGTGTCCCTGGGCTGTTCCCAGCTCTGGGAACTGGGGGCTGGAGCCAAAGCCTGGCAGGTGAGGAGTGTTGTGTGTGACTGTGCTGTGCTCTCCTGCAGCCTCGCCCGCCGACAGACCTGGGCTTCAGCTTTGATGCCAACAAACAGCAGCGGCAGCTGATAGCGGAGCTGGAGAACAAGAACAGGTAAAGACAGGCTTTGATCAGCCTTGGCTTGGGAACCATCCCTGAGCCTTGTTGTTGGGAGCCCTTTGTATCACATTAACCACATTGTTCACCCAGATCTTTTGTTGAAGGCTAGCTGCCTCATTAACTGATTAGTTAGTCATTAGCATTAGTTAATTGTGGGTGGGGATGGGGCTGCCCTGTCCCTGTTCCCCAGGGAGTGGGCTGGTCTTTGCCACTAGTCTTAAAATCATCTTGACCAACACTGAGCATCTGGAGCCTGTTTCCCTCCTGTCTGCACAACCAGCAAACCTCAGGGTTGGCAGGCCTAGGTGGGATGTTGGGAAGGAATTGCTGGCTGGGAGGGTGGGCAGGCCCTGGCACAGGGTGCCCAAAGGAGCTGTGGCTGCCTCTGGATCCCTGGGAGTGTCCAAGGGCAGGTTGGACAGGGCTTGGAGCAACCTGGGCTGGTGGGAGGTGTTCCTGCCCATTACAGGGGGTGGGACTGGATGAGCTTTAAGGTCCCTTTCCACCCAAACAATAGGATTTTTCTTGCTCCAGAGGATCACCTGGGGAGCCTCTCCAGGCTCTCCTTGTGTCCGTGCTCGGGTCTCCCCGTGCTCCTGCTGTGCCCAACTGTGTGATCCTGCTGCCTGCACAGCCCTGTGCCAGGGCACCCTCAGCACCTTGGGCAAAAACACTGCTCAGGGGTAGTTTGGAAGAGAACCAGTTCCTGGAGAGCAGGAACAGCTCAGTCCTGGCACTGCCGTAGCTTCAGCATTCCACCAAGAGTCCCTGCAGGTATTTGGAATTATTCCTGGAGATCCCAGATAGGGGAGATCTCAGTCAGTGCTGGTGTGAAGCCCTGCCAGGAGAGCAGCTCAGCAGTTTCATGGAGGAGCAGGGGAGGAGAGCTGGAGCTGGAACCCTCCTCTCTGAGAGAAGTTTCATTCCCACTCCAGTGAGGAGTCCTTGCCCGTGGGGTCAGCATTCCCTCCCTCTGGCTGCACAGGACATGGTGGCCTCAGTTGTGGGGCTGGCTGCTCACCTGCCTCTGGGGAGGCTCGAGGGGTTGTCTCTGTCCCAGTGAGCTGTTGTTCTCCCTATTCCTGCTGTTCTTCCTAGAGCCCCTGGGAACACGAGTGGGGAGCTGGCAGATCCTGCACTGCCATCCAGGCCCTCCCTGCAGCCCCTGCCAGGCAGGTTGTGCTGAAGATGGAACTTTTGTCCTCCTGGAACAGCCTATTATGTGTGAAAGGGTTGGGAGAGACATTGCAATGAGTGATTTCATCCTTATTAGGTCATAGATTTTCTGTGTCTTGCAGCAATTCCTACGTCTGCACCAACTTACCTGTCTTGGGTGTGAGTCTGTGCCAGCCACACAGGGAAAACTGCTGTGCTTAGGCTGGGACTGACAGAAAGTGCTTCGAGGGCTGTAAAAGTGTTCAGGAGCAGAGCAGAGACTGACCTTTTCCTTCTTTTATCTCCCCTCTGTCATTTCCCCAGGGAGATACTCCAGGAAATTCAGCGGCTCAGGCTGGAACATGAACAAGCCTCTCAACCCACCCCTGAGAAGGCCCAGCAGAACCCAACTCTACTGGCTGAGCTCCGGCTTTTACGGTAAAAGAATTAAAAGAATTCCCTGCACTGGTGTTGGTGGGGCAGTGGGGCTGGGGGGGCTGGGGGGGGCAGCTCTGGACAGCCTGGCAGGCCATTGAAGGTGCTGAGTTCTGGAGGCTGTGTCAGCAGCTTGGCTTTTAAGTGGCTTTAGAAGTAAATAAAAACACTTCTTGGAGTGAATTCTGTTTGTGTAGTTCAGGAAAGTGTTTGTAAAGAAGAAACTGACAGGAAGAACTGGCAGAAATGGCATTGAGTGCTCATCATTTCTTGTCCAAAGGAGCAGAGCTGAAGGCAGATGCCAGTTAATTGATTAGTCAGAGAAACTCACAGAGTTCAGACCCCCAGATACATCCAGAGCTGGAGAACCACCCCCAAAGCCTCTGTGGCTGAGTTGGCACTGCCGAGGCACCTCCAGGGCAGTGCCCGTCCCTGTGCTGGCACTGCTGGGGCACCTCCAGCCCTGGGGGCACTTCTGGGCCCCTCACACAAGGGACACATGGAGGGGCTGCAGCGTGTGCAGGGAAGGGAAGGGAGCTGGGAAGGGGCTGGAGCAGCAGGAGCGGCTGAGGGAGCTGGGGGGGCTCAGCCTGGACAAAAGGAGGCTCAGGGGGCACCTTCTGGCTCTGCAAGGCCCTGATGGATCCAGGTGGGCTTGGGCTCTGCTCCCAGGGAACAGGGACAGGAGGAGAGGGAACGGCCTCAGGCTGGGCCAGGGCAGGGCCAGGTGGGACATGGGGAGGAATTTGTTGGTGCAAAGGGTGGTGAGGCCTTGGCAGGGGCTGCCCAGGGAGGTTTGGAGTGCCCAGCCCTGGAGGTGCCCAAGGCAGGAGTGGCCGTGGCACTGAGTGCTCTGGGCTGGGGGACAAGGTGGCCATCGGGCACAGGGTGGGCTCCCTGGGCTGGGAGGGCTTTGCCAACCTTGGTGATCCCGGGGTTCCATGAATCAGGGTCTGTGGTGTCTCACATGCAGCCTCCCTGGTGCTGCACATACAAGCAGCATCAGCTTTCCTACCACCAACCCTCACTCATTAACAGATTTCCCCTACACATTAATTGCTGTGGCTGCTCAGCATCGCCCTGGGGGTCACAATTAGCAGGTCTGGGGTGGGAAGGTGTGTGTCAGCACATGTCACCGAGTGATCTCAGTTCTGCACAGAATTCAGGCTGTGAAAGCAGGAGAATGATAATCCAGGGAAAATCAACATGTCCCAGGTTTCAAACTCTGCAGCCCAGCCCAGGCCAGGCGGCCCAGCCTGCGGGATGAGTCAGCTCTGGCACTGCTGGCAGGAGTGACCTTGGAGGAGGCACGGCTGGGGCCACGTCCTTGTGCATCCCTGCCTTCTCCTGCCTGCACTGCCACGGGGACACGGGATCTCAGAGTGGTTTGGGTGGGAGGCACCTTAATGATCATCCTGTCCCATCCCGTGCCATGGGCAGGGACACCTCCCACCAGCCCAGGGTGCTCCAAGCCCCATCCAGCCTGGCCTTGGACACTCCCAGGGATCCAGGGGCAGCCACAGCTTCTCTGCCCACCCTGTGCCAGTGCTTGGCCACCCTCCCAGGGAAGGATTCCTTCCCTATATCCCATCTCTCCCTGCCCTCTGGCAGTGGGAACCCATTTCCCCTTGCCCTGTCTCTCCAGTTGCTGATAATCAGTCCCCCTCCTGGTTCCTTGTAGGCCCCTTTAGATTTTGGAAGGCTGCTTGATTTAATAATCACAGTCTTCAAAATACAAGAAGATGTTGAAAGAAACACCCAGGGTGGTTAATATTTCACAGTCTCCATCCTTTAAGGAACTGGTCTGTTGTTAAAATTGCCAGAATGGTTTATCCATAGTGAGTCACGTGAGAGCACAGATTTAATCGAAGGCATTTAAGGATTCAGTCTGTAATAGGTGATGCTTTAACTTTGGATTAGGACGTTCTGGTGTCCACAAAAATAACAGTGGATGAATAAAGGAGCCTTTTTAACCTGCTGTTCCCCAGGGTTATGCATCATCACCTGTGACTGGGGTTTGTGGGTCCTGGCATTTCTCAAATCACGGAGACACGGAACCTCCGACGGGCTGACGTCTGTCTTTGAACTGCTCCTTCTGTTAGTCACTCCTTTCCTTTTTTAAATCTAAAATCAAACTACACACTCATATTTCCTCAAATAGCTCCCAGACAGGTTTTCAGCTGCCAAGGAAAGGGAAGGTCACTCCTTATCTGCTGCTGTTGTTACCTGGTGCAGCGAACGTGTCACGGCACAGAAATAGCTCTGCTGAGTCTCCTCCAGACAGGCAGAGCTTCTCCCCCCAGACATCTGCAGTTTTTCCTGCTCTTTTTTTCCCCTCTCTGTCTTTCTTCCCATAGTTCATCCTGGCTTGTCTGAGCACTCCACAGGATGCTGGGCTCTGACACTCTGAGTTCTTAAAAGGAATAAAAAGTGGGTTTTTTTTCTCAAAATGCAGTGCCCTGAGAAGGGCTTTCCTGTGCCAGTGGCTGAGGACACATCTCTGGGTCTGAAGTGAGCAGGGGATTGTCATCTTCACATTCATGGACTGTGCTGAGCTTTGCTCCAGGTTTTTAAATGGGGAACAGGGAGAATGGTCGGAACCACAGGCAAATTCTCTGAAGTGCTTTGAAATACCCCAAGTTTATTTTCTGCTTCTTTCTTCCATGTGACTGGAACAGGCAGAGGAAGGATGAGCTGGAGCAGAGGATGTCGGCGCTTCAGGAAAGCAGAAGGGAACTGATGGTGCAGCTGGAAGGGCTGATGAAGCTGCTCAAAGTAAGGAATCTCCTGTGGGAAGAATCCCTCCCTTCCCTGCGTCTGTGCCTGCTCTGGGGTCCCTGCTTTGCTGTCACACCTTCAAACACTTCATGAGGAATAGGAGGAGATTGCAAACAGCCATTTCCATCACAGCTCTGTGTGAGGGTGCAGGTGGTTAATGAGTTTTCAGGTTCATGTGGTTAAAGTATGGAGAACCCAAGATTTGTAAGGGTTTAAAGAAGAATTTGATTTGGTTTGATAACTGGGTGCTGATCTGGACACCAATTCAGTTCTTCCAGCTCTATTTGGAAAGTAAACTGGGGGCTGTAGTTCCTGCAAGGCAGGATGTGACTCCCCAGGGACATGGGGCTGATTCTCTGCCCAACCCTGTGCCAGGTCTGCCCACCCTCCCAGGGAAGAATTCCCTCCCAATGTCCCATCCAGCCCTGCCCTCTGGCACTGGGAAGCCATTCCCTGTGTCCTGTCCCTCCATCCCTTGTCCCGGGTCCCTCTCCAGCTCTCTTGTGGTTTGTTTAGGAACTTTATCCAGCACCTAGGACTGGGTGTAGGAATAAGCTTTACCCCCTGAGGCTGCCCAGGCACTGGGATGGGGGCCCTCAGAGGCTGCACCATCTCCATCCTCAGAGGTTTCCAAGACCCCACAAGCCCTGAGCAACCTGCTCTGAGGTGAGGTTGACCCTGCTCTGAGTAGGAGGCTGGACTAGAGACCTCCTGAGGTCCCTTCCCACCTGAGTTGTCCTGCGAGCTGTGACCTCTGGAATTACTTGGTCCTACACGTTGCATGATGTGGCTGTTTGAGTTTCCCCCTCGGAGCTCTCTGTGGAGCCTGGTGGCTTCTCTTGATTAAAGCATCTTCTAGAAAGACATCTGGTCTTGAGGCAGAGAAATCAGAAATGGAAAATTCCCTGCCCATGCAAATTTGCTCGAACAGTTAGAAATTTATGCCTGGTTTTCAGTTCTAATTCAGTCTACACCTCTTGGTTCTCCCTTCTTAAAATCAAGGAGCACTTCTGCACCCCTGTGTTCTGCCTGCACAGATCCTTCCTCAGCTCAGCCAAGGCACTTCCCACTGGTGATTGGAAACCAGTGACACAGGTGGAGCTCTGCTCTCACAATGCTCCACTCCAGCCTTTCTGTGGATGGTTTCTTTGCCTTCCCCAGATTTTTAATATATATTTTGTTTAATTTGGGAAAAACAGTCTCTGTGTGGAATTCTTCCCTGGCCCTCAGCAACCGGTGCAGTCACAGCAGGGGTTTCACTGCTTTCCATCCCTGGTTTCCTTTTTGTGCCTTTTGAAGGTTCTCAGCCATCTAGCTCTTCCTCAGTGGATTTATTTAATTCTGTGGTAACTGGTTAATGAGGATGTTGTGGGTAAATCCTCTGCTGTGCAAATCTCTTACATCTGTGCAGTCCCTTTAGAAGCCAAACCTGTCAGACATTCAAATAACAGAATCCTCTTTTTTTGTCAAAACTTCCTTTCCATGAAGATCTAAAGCTTCTGTGTTACCTGTAAGTTGGGTCCTGTGTCAGCATTTCTGTTACTCTGGGTAAATTGATGGCAGGGTCAGAAATCATGGAATGGTTTGGGTTGGAAGGGACTTTAAAGCCCGTCCAGTTCCCCCCCTGCCATGAGCAGGGACACCTTCCACCAGCCCAGGTTGCTCCCAGCCCCGTCCAACCTGGCCTTGGACACTTCCAGGGATCCAGGGGCAGCCACAGCTGCTCTGGGCACCCTGTGCCAGGGCCTGCCCACCCTCCCAGGGAAGAATTCCTTCCCAATATCCCATCTCTCCCTGCCCTCTGGCAGTGGGAAACCATTCCCTGTGTCCTGTCCCTCCAGGCCTTTGCAAAAGGTGCCTCTCCATCTTTCCTGTTGGCTCCTTCAGGCCCTGGAGGGTCACAATTAGGTCACCCCGAAGCTTCTGTTGTTTAAATTGTCTTTCCTCCCTATTTGAACATCCCTTTCCCAGTCCTGGACTCTCCAAGCTCCATTAAAAATTCCCTTCCCTGCACCAGGTAGCTCCTCACTCAGGTAATTATTTTAAGCTGCAGTTCCCCAGCCTGCTGATCTAAAAATAGAATTTCTGGTAGGTACTTTTAACACCTTTTCTCATGATTAGTGTTTGTACTTCCCTGTCTGCTGAGAGGACTCCAAGGGGAAGTGCTGTGAGTCAGACCCGGAGCAGAGACACGAATTCCTGGTGCCCTGTGCGGGATCTCACCCTGCTGACCCCGAGCAGTGCTGCTGCCTCCAGCCTTTGGTGTGGGTTGGATATTGGTGTTCCCTTCAGACTCTCCTTTCCAGTGGTGTTAGTCCTGCCAGACACAAGATTTTAGCTTCTCTCATCATTTGGTGCTCTTCAGAAATGTTCATCTATAATTTACATCAGCTGTTAAGCTTTTATGGGTTTTTTTTTCCCATTTTCTTATGCAGAATTTTTAACATTTTTAATGCTGCCTTCATTTTGTCATGTAGGGCTGGATTCAGCCTACCCAGCTTTGGTTGTCTGAGACTTTGGGGCCTCAAATCCCTCTCTAAAGAAAAGGAAAGTGAGGAAAGGCCTCAGAGATGTCAAAAACTTCCTCCCGAGGGGCAGCTCTGACCTCTGCTCTGTGAGCAGTGATGGGACCCAGGGAAGGGCTGGAGCTGGGCCAGGGCAGGGGCAGGTGGGATCTCATGGAAAGGTCCTGCCCCAGAGGGTGGTGGGCACTGCCCAGGCTGCCCAGGGAATGGGCACGGCCCCAAGGCTGCCAGAGCTCCAGGAGGCTCAGGATGGGATTGTTGGGGTGTCTGAGCAGGGCCAGGGGTTGGACTGGATGATGCTGGTGGGTCTCTCCCAGCTCAGGATATTCCGTGGTTCGAGGAAAGCCTGTCTTTGGAAGGCCAGAGTTGTCCTCTGGAGGTCCATCCATTTTTCCCAAGCTGTGAGGTTTGAGCTCAGAGCAGGGAAAGGCCCTCGGCTACGGGCCCCTCCAGCTCAGACCATTTATGGTTCTGTGGTTTAGGACTGTTTTGGTTGCTCGTGCTGAGGTCATTAAAGTGCCTTGATGAGTGTCCTGCCCTGGTGTTTCTGAGCCCACCCAGGACCCTCCCAGACACTGCCACTTGAGTTGGGTTTGGATTTGGCATCAGGTGTCTTCCAAGTCCCATCACTGGCATGTGACACGTCTGTGGGGGTTCCAGTTACAGGAATGTCATGGAATCACAGAATGCCTTGGGTGGGAAGAGGGGCTGTGGCTGCCCCTGGATCCCTGGGAGTGTCCAAGGCCAGGCTGGACGGGGCTTGGAGCCACCTGGGCTGGTGGAAGGTGTCCCTGCCCATGGCAGGGGTGACACTGGATGGTCTGTAAGGTGCCTTCCCACCCAAATCATTCTGGGATTATCTTGGCTTTCCCTCCTTTCCTCGGGTCTCCTGCCATCCCCAGGTGCCATTAGCTGGCCTGGCTTCAAGGAGCATTCCGTGGGGATGATTCCCTGCCTCCTCGCAGGGTTTTCTCTCTCAGCCCCTCGGATATCCAGCAGACAGATCCCCTTTCACTCCCTCCATTTCCGCACCAGCAATTTCCCCGCTGGCTGCTCGGGTGATTTATCTCCTCACTCTCAGTCCTACCAAGCTCTGTCCCTCCTGAGGGGGTGTTTTCACGTCTGTAGTTAACCCCAAAGCCTCATTTTTCAAACTGGCACCTTTTCTGTGGCGTGGAGGTCACTGGAGATCTGTTCCCTGCGCCGGCTCCCCGCCGGGTCCCGCAGTGCTGGTGGGAGGAACGGCTGGGAGCACGGGGGGTGTGGGGAGGGCAGCGATGCTGAGCTGGGTTTGAGGGCAGCCAGACCCCTCAGCTGCTGCTGCAGCACCTCAGAACGCACCTGGAGGAGCCCCAAGGCTTGGCAGGAAAACAAAAAGGATCTGCTCAGAAACATGGAATTCTCCACAGCCATTCCCAGCTTCCTCTGCAAGTGCACGGTGGGGAAAAAACAGCTTTCAGTGGTCAGGGAGAAGAAGCTGCTTTAAATTAAGGGAAAGGTTCTGGTTAATCCTGCTCAGATGGGCGATCAGGGAGGGAAGGTGGATAAATGGGTTCATGGATTTCAAGGCCAGAAGGAGCTTTTATCCCATGAATTTTAATTCCATGACCTGGATTTGTGGGGAGCTGTGCTTAGCAGGGGTCCCCTGTGCTGGGGGCTGTGCCAGGCCAGCGTGGAGGGCGTCACCTGGAGGGGCAGGGATTGCTGGTGTGGGCTGGGTGAGTCCCCAAAACTGTGCTCCAGCCCCTCTGCCAGAGCACAGCGTCCCACTCGTGATGGGTGTTGTCTCTGCAAGTGTCTGAGTTAGGAGGGAAACTCCCCACTGTGGCACATCTTGTCATTCCAAGGAATTCTGCTACAGCTGAAGGCAGGCTGTGCCTCCACCAGCCCAGCCCCATCACAGGGGACATTCCCCTGCTTCGAAAGGGGATTAAGTTCATCCAAATTTCACCTTTTATTGTCTTCCACATTGGGAGGGATGTGTCCTGGCACAGGCACTGCAGCGCCTGTGGGATTGTTTTCTCCCATCTTTTCCCTTACTCAGCATCTCCCAGTGTCTTGTGTCCCTTTCCAGACCTGGTTCCTTTGCCCTGGTGAATCCCACTGGCACAGGCCCTGGAATGCCCGCTGGGAACTGACCACAAAGGTGGTGCTTTGCCCCTGGGGCTGCAGCAGTTTTGGGTCTCTGTGAGGGTGAATTTGTGCCCCAGGGAACCGAGCGCCGGCTGCGTTGGACACTCCGGATGGTGTTCCCAGACTCGGGAGGGGGGCTGGTGTTTGTTGTCCTTGAGAGCAGCACAAGAGGCCTTCTGAGTCCAGAGGGGGAAAAAAAACCTAGAAATCATGGAGTGGTTTGGGCTGGAGACCCAGAGTGCCATTGGCAGGGACATCTTCCATGGCAGGGACATCTTCCACCAGAGCAGGCTGAAGCCAGTAAAGGTCCTGTGTAAAAGAGAAGATACCCCTTGGATCCAGGGGATCCATGGTGTGATATCCATCCTGTGTGTTTGACTTCAGCCAACACCAGGGACCATGTTAAAGGGAATTCTCTTGAGAGTGGGACAAGTGTCCCCTTTGCTCCCCCAGCACGGCCCTTGTGTCCTGTGTCCCCAGTTCCTGTCGTGCCTGGAGGTGTTTGCACCATTCCCTGTGTTCTGTTCTTTCATTGTGGCTGTTGTGTATTCTGTGTGAAAATTATAATTTTCATATGATACTTAATCTTTCCTCTTTCTCTCTTCACCTTTTCCTTTTGCCAACATTTCTAGGAAGAAGAGCAAAAGCAGGCAGTAAGTTGACTTCACTTTGTAGGTGATCTGACTCTTTTTTTCCTTCCTGCATGAAATCCATTTTCTGTTAATTGGCTTGTATGCAAATAAACCCTGGGACTGTGGGGCCTCTCTCGCTTGTGAGTTTGCAAACAGCCTTCATCAGTTTCCAGTGGAGCATGTTGGGGGTATGTCCTGAAAGTTATTCCTCTCTGCCTTTCAAATGAAGTTTATTGCCATGGGGACACGACCGGTGGTTGGATTCATGAGGCTTTTATGGAATCGTGCATGACCATCCAGGGCTGAAAATGGGGATTCTCAGCTGGCTTTGTAATTTATTTTGAATGTATCTTGGAGATCCTTTGGAGTATTTCACGTGCTAAGAAAGCTTTCTTGTCTCTTCAGGAACCCTTAAATTTGCCTCCTTGCCACATACAAGTCAATGCATGAAAACTAATTAATGGCTTAATATTCTGGGCATGGATCCATATCCTTCAGTCATGGCAGAGCCTCCTTGGATGAGTCCCGGGGTGCTCGTGGTGAGCAGGAGTGAGCTGACAGGAGACAAGAACGCATTTGCTTTGCTGCCCATTTCCATTTTGCTGCCTGTTCCAACCCGGCTCCTCTGTTAATTTCGGGATCCACTCCAGAGGGAGCCCTTTTGCTTTTCTCGGGAGCAGCCAGATGTTCAGTGTCTTCTCTCCAGCACAGCACATTTGCAGCGTTTTCAGACATGGTTTCCTTCCTGCACAAAGCTTTAATGACCATCAATCCCGTGTTTCGCACAGCTGGGGCTTTTGCACGTTGTTTGTCATGTACGTAATTGGATATTGGACACATGAATTGGAAGTTCTGGTCGCTTATTCCTTGCAGGGGAATGTATATTTTGGGGTGGCTTCTATTGGTGAAAACACTTCAGTTCTCCACATGCTGAAATGGGCTTTTTGGTGACTCCTGGGTGGCCTTTTATTAATGTTCCGTCATTAGTTTAAGGTGGTGGTGAGTGGGCACCTTCTGTTGGAGCCCAGATCATCATTAGGTGATCAGAGAATCATGGAATCATGGAATGGCCTGGGTTGGAGGGAACCTTAAAGATCATCCAGTCCCACCCCCTGCCATGGGCAGGGACCCCTTCTACTATCCCAGGTTGCTCCAAGCCCTGTCCAGCCTGGCCTTGGACACTCCCAGGGGTCCAGGGGCAGCCACAGCTTCTCTGGGCACCCTGTGCCAGGGCCTGCCCACCCTCACAGGCAGGAATTGTTTCCTAATATCCTATCTCAACCTATCCCTGGGTTTGCTGAGGCGCCTGGCAGAAATGATTTGGCTCATTGAAGGGACCAGGTTTCAGTACATGGGAGGATCTTCCAGGAGTGTCCTGGAGGAAGGAAAACAACCAATACACTGCCATCCCTGTCCTCCAGGTTCTGACTGTGCCAGTGGAATGTTGTGCTGTGTGTCATTCTCCTACCCAGCATCCTTCCTAGGGACAATCCTCTGCAGGGAAAGGCAGCGTTATGTATTAGCTCGTTTTTCCTGTGCTGTGCTTGCATCTGGATTATGGATATAGCAAAAGGGTAAATATGAGATCAGGGAAGAATTTGACCAGTTTTGCCTCCCTCCTTTCCCTGGAACACTGTGTCAGGAGGAGGATAATGAGCCAAAACCAAAATAATGTCCACACAGTGACATTCTGTCCGGGCCAATTCTGTTGGAATCAGGGATGAATAAGCCAAAAAGCATCAAGAAAGGCAGATTCTGACCAACCGAAGGACACATTCCTGGTCTGTAGGAGTTGAAACTTTGCATCCTTCCTTTGCTTGGACTGAGAACTGTTCTCCTCCTGGATATGTAGGTGCAGCCTGGAAGGCTGGAAATCCCAGGATACGCTGTTCCATTTGGCTAAGAAACACCCAGAAACCCCAGACCAGCTGGGATGCAAAGGCAGCTCTGACATCACCCATCACCACAGGATCATGGAATTCCAGGATGGTTTGGGTGGGAGGGACCTTAAAGCTCATCCAGTCCCGTCCCCTGCCATGGTCCCCCTTCCACTATCCCAGGTTGCTCCAAGCCCTGTCCAACCTGGCCTGCTATGAGGAAAATGTGGAGCAGCCTCTGGGTGCTGTGGAATAAAAGGCCCAAGTGTCTGAGGGACCTGAGGTGATGATCCTCCCAGCCCTTGTGAGATGGATCACTTGTGGGGTGGCTGCATGAATTACTGTGAAGGGTTAAGGGAAACAACAGGCAGAATGGGGATCATGGATTAGGACCAGCAGCTCATCAAGAGCAGCAACATTTACATCCATTTGGGGAACCTCTGATGGTCCTTCACTGCTGGGGCTGCAGGTCCCTTTCTGCCTTGGTCAGAAAATCATGGCACGTAAAAGGAATTTGTCTCAGGAGAGAGCCACTATTTCTGATCCTGGAATTTGTGAGCAAGTCCAAAAACCTCTGTGCCCTGTTCAGAGCTGGTCTGCTGTCAAGATGTTGACAGTTTCTCTTCTGCCTTGGGCTCAGTGGGGCCAGTCCTGGGCACACCCTGGGGGAACAGAGCCTTGTGTAGGGATGTTATTCCAGTGACGACGTTCTGGGCCACATGGTGTTCACGGCCCACCACGCTGTTCTCCACTACTGCTGGGATTGTTGTGTCCCAGCTAGTAACGATCCTAATTTACAACAGGACCATTTCCATGTCACAGCTGGGGAGAAACTTGGATAATCTGCTAAATATTAAACCCTCTTTGTTTTGTAGTCAGACGAGCAGCCGTAGGAGCTGTGCTGTTCAATATCCCGAGGAACGTTAAAGGGATTCCCGAGGATGTGCATCACATGGATCCATGTCCTTGGCGTGTCCTACAATCCATAGAACAGACCCCGAGGAGGGTCAGGCACTTGTGCTCCAGCACCAGGGAATGTCCCTAATGCCAAAGGGGCCCAGAATCACAGCAGAGGAGCTCACATGGGAGGGCTGGAACGCTGGAATGGAATCTTTTCCTCTCAGAAAATGGTGGGAACCATCGGAAGAGCAGAGCACATTGGGATCATGGCTTTCAGGGTTACATTACCCAGCAGAAGTGGATGCACACTCACTCAACAATCCTTGGGAAGGCATGGAAATCATGGGAGGGTTTTTCCTTAAGCCCATGGAGAGGCGTCAGGGGTTGCCATTTTCCTCCCATGGTTCAGACTCAGTGTGTAGATGGGACCTTCCAGTGAGCCTGAGCAGTGCAAGGGCAGTAGTGCTCGTCTCCTTAATGAGGGGAACCTTCTTAGCCATGGCTACAGCAAAGCTGAACCCAGCAACCAGCTCAGATGCCACCTGCGCCCTGTCCCAAGGGATGCAGAAACCTGGGAGTGGGGAATTCCCAGCCCTGCAGAGCCCTGGATCACCTGAAGAAGTCTCATGTCAATACCCGAATCTGAGGCTGCTGTTCTGTTCTGCATCCATTGCATCAGCCAGAGGTGCAAAGGTGGAGTGCCCAGCCCTGGAGGTGCCCAAGGCAGGACTGCCCATGGCACTGAGTGCTCTGGGCTGGGGGACAAGGTGGCCATCGGGCACGGGGTGGGCTCTGTGTGATCTTGGAGGGCTTTTCCAACATCCATTATTCAGGAATTCCTTGGCCTCCCAGAGCCAGTGATGTTGGGAACAGTGTGCCAGGGAACTGCCAGGGAATGTGCGGACACCTTGGTGTCCCAGCCCTGCCAGAGAGCATTCCAACACTTACATCCTCAGCATTATCCTGTTCCAGTGCCAGGAGCACTCCTGCGTGGGGCTCAGCTCTCCAGTGTGGATAGGCAGAGCTTTGGAATGAGCTTGGAGTTGGTGCCTCCACACTAAGAGTGTGTTCAAGGGGCTCCTGGAGGATATCATTGAATCCACATGTTTTGGGGGGAACGGATCAAGTCCAACCCTCCAGCCATGGGCAGGGACACCTTCCACTAGACCAGGTTGCTCCAAGCTCCATCCAACCTCTGTCAAACCTAGAAGGGCTCCTGGAAGAGTCAGTTCGATGTTAGATTTGAGGTTGTGTCGGGAGCCCATCCTCCAGAGCGATGGAGGTCATCTGTCAGTAGACATCTCAGAAAGAGGGGTGAGGTCTGTGCTGCCATCAGCTATTGACTGATGGCAAAGACCCCCACCTGGCTCATTAGTTGGCAGCACTGCCCCTGGCAGGTGACTTTGGGATGTGAGGAGGAAGGCTCAGCAGGGAATGGCCATGGAGGAAGGCTCAGCAGGGAATGGCCATGGATACACATCAGGATTACTGCCTTGAACATGGATACATGTCGGGATTACTGTCTTGGAAGTGTTTGCTCTGTTGGATTGTCACTGTCCTGTGGTGGTTGAGTCAGGTAAGAGGTGAATCCCTGAATCATGTGGTGGTGCTTCCTGTTGCCATGGGATGAGCACTGAAATGGAGACAGTGTGTACAGGAGGCCTGGTGTCTGTCTGAGGAGAGACAAGTCCCCTCTCCTGGAGCATTACTGAGGTTCTCTGGGCTCGGGGAGCCGTCCCCAGCCACCTTCTGAGCCTCTGCCAAGCTCGGTGGGCAGAGCTAAGGGGGTTTGGAGAGAGACCTGGGACAAGGGCCTGGAGGGAAGAACAAGGGGAGTGGCTTCCCACTGCCAGAGGGCCG
The DNA here is from genome assembly GCA_013396735.1 of Grallaria varia. Classification (NCBI taxonomy): domain Eukaryota; kingdom Metazoa; phylum Chordata; class Aves; order Passeriformes; family Formicariidae; genus Grallaria; species Grallaria varia. The sequence goes on from VWZG01005635.1 coordinate 88,486, forward strand.
GGCTAGATGGCTATTGGGATGGAATTCTTGGCTGTGAGGTTGGGCAGGGCCTGGCACAGACTGTCCAGAGGAGCTGTGGCTGCCCCTGGATCCCTGGAAGTGTCCAAGGCCAGGCTTGGAGCAACCTAGACTGGTGGAAGGTGTCCCTGCCCATGGCAGGGGGTAGAATAAGATTGCCCTTTAAGGTCCCATGCAACCCAAACCAGTCAGGAATTTTGGGATGCTCGACTGGAGAGGGGCCCCTGTTGGTCCAGAGGGGCTCCAGTGCCTGGTCCTGTTTAGTGTGCACAAACAGCACGAGGGACAAGTGTTGTCAAACACAGGCTGGAACAGTGGAGAGCACTTGGCTGTTTTGAAACCAGAGCTGTTTTCCAAACTGGCAGTGCAGGAGCTGTTGGGGAGCCGGGTGGTTTCTCCTGGGCTCCCCCTGTCCCATGGAGAGGTCCCAGCCAGGAGGCACGACGGGCTCTGCCACGTCCCAATCCATTCATGCCTTCCCTGAATCACATTCCTCTGCCCTTAGTCACGTTTTGGATCGCACAGCCAGAAACAGGCAGGAGTTTGTTCAGCTCCTTGTCTTCCAAGTCCTGCCTTGGCTGAGAGGCACGTCTGCCAAGTTCCAGCTCTGAAACCACTGCCCTGTGAACAAAGCTCTGGGCACAGCCTGCTCCTGCCTTTGGCTCGGGGGAAAATGCACTTACTGACGTGCTTCCAACCCAGCTCACGGCTGGGTTCTGTGTTCTGAGCAGGTCCCCCCATCAGCAGCTGCCTCAAAATGTTTCCACTTTAATCCTCTAGAAGTTTCTGTTTATTTTCATATCTTTGTTTTGTTTTGTTTTAAAGTGCCTTGTTTGTGAAATGAGGCTTAGAAATGAAACAGTGCAGTTCCTATGGATTTGTTGAGGGGGTTTATAGGGGCAGTTAAGGCTTGGTAGTGAACTCCGTGTGCTCAGGGGGCTCCAAGAGCCCCAAGAGCTTATTTTTGTGTTCAGCATATTCCCCATATGAGGAGGCATCAGCTTGCCCTGCTGGAAAGGACTTGGGAGTCCTTCAAAGTCTTCCAGGATTCTCTGCTGGGAGGTGTATGTGGTACATAATGTAGTGCCTGCTGGGTGGGTGTCCTGGACTGTTGAACCCAGGCAGCCCTCCCTTCTTTCAGCAGCAGGCCCTGAGGTGCCCCAGGCCCCAGGAGAACCAGGACTTGCCAAGCAGAGGTTGGATGGGGCTTGGAGCAACCTGGTCCAGTGGAAGGTGTCCCTGCTTACGGCAGGGGATGGGACAGGATGGGATTTAAGGTCCTTTCCAGCCCAAACATTCCATCCTTCTATGATTGTGCGTTGTGCCAAAGCAGTGTTCAGCATCTGAGGACATGGTGCCTTCAAGCCTGAGCTTCCCTTGGGTGTGGAGGTGCCTGGGAGCAGCTCCTGTGCCCACACCCAGCCCAGACCTGTCCCTGCCTCTGTCCTGAACCTGCTCCGGGTGTTCCCAGGGACCACGGGCTTGGGGCAGTGTCTGGGGGTGTCCCGTGGCTGGGCTTTGGGGGTACCAACAACAGTTTTATTCTGTGAGTCCCCTCTAGGAGAAATTTGGCTTCTTGGCCGTTGAACAGTGTTTTTTAAATACCCAGATACGTTTGTGGACTGCCCAGGGCTCAGCTTTACAATGAGCTGTCTGTGGCAGCAAAGCCAGCTTGAAACATTCCTTTTCCTGTGCCAGCAGCTCTGTCCATGCAGTTTTTGAGGGGCCATGCAGCAAACCAGAGCACTGGAATTGTCCTGTTAGACACAACATTCCAGGGAAGAGGTGAACCAGAAGCTCCTGTAGCTGCACCATTACTGACCTGGGACAGGTCTTTGAGAAATACCAATCCAGACTGGAAGAGGGTGGACATGGTTCCCAGAGTTGATGGGTTTGTGTCAACCATTTAAAGCTCCTTGGCAGAAAATGGAGATGAGCACCTGTGGGTGAGGGAGGGTGTAACAGCAAGGGCTGGGTGAGGTCCAGGCCCTTTGGAACCGTGAGAGGAGAGGATGGTTTGTGGCAGAGCAGAGCAGAGCAGAGCAGGAGGAATGTTCTGAAGACAAGCAACAGCCTTGTGGAGTCAGGGAGCTTTTAGAACCATGAATTCAGTGCTCAGGTTCACCCTGTAGGAATCATCAAATCCCAGACTGGTTTAGGTTGGGAGGGACCTTGGAGGTCATCCTGTTCCACCCCAGCCATGGGCAGGGACACCTTCCACTAGCCCAGGTGACTCCAAGCCCTGTCCAACCTGACCTTGAATATTTCATCCATCGCCAGGAAAGATCTCATTGGCAAGGTCACAGTGGGGTTTTTGTTGAAGATACTCTCCCACTCCCTGGGTGTTTCCACCCCTTGTCACTTGTTCCCGAGGATTCACTGTGGTGTGTTGGTGGCATTTCTCATTTCCTATCAATGTTTCCATGGAATATTCGTTGCCACGTTTGGGGACAGATATTCCCAAGCCTGGATGTTGTGTTTCCGTTGTGGAGAGATCACTGTGATGACTGGAGAGATGTACTACAAGGATTTGCATTTGTTTTGGCAAGATCTGACTTCACTTGACGTTTGTTTAGTCCCTGGGAAATGCGATGCTGATGATGAGTTTGGCAAGACTGACGACAGAATTCTGGACTAGTCCCTTCCACCACCGAGCTCTCTTTGGGCATGGGCTGTAACTGGTTAAACGAGCGTCCTTGCGGAGTCCAGGATGTGAAATATTTATTGCTTCCCTGCTGAATTTCGTAGCCGTGCTGACTCTTCTAAAACAATGCTTTCCTCACTTTGTAGTCGAGTGTTCCAGCACGTAAATAAGCTGAAGGAAGTGCAGACAGTGCGTGCAAGCTCCTCCTTCGGGTGCGATCCAGCACACGCTCAATTCCCTGCACTTTCCAATTCCTTCTGCTGGGCTGGAGCACCGGCTTGGCACCCAAATACACACGGATGATGCCATAAATTGTGGATAGGAACAGCTTTTCCACAGCATTTTAGTCTTGACCAAACTCCAGAGCTGTCCGTTTTCACATCGTTCCGTGTTGAGTTGTGTCCATTTCAGAGACAGGGAAAAGCAACACTCTTTCTGACACTCAAGAATATCCAACAAGGTGGTGATGATATTCAAATGGGAGCCATTTGCCTGGATCTTGGCTGCTGCCTATAGAAGGGATTGCTTATAGAATCCCAGGATGGTTTGGGTTGGAAGGGACCTTAAAGCTCATCCAGTCCCATCCCCTGCTGAGAGCAGGGACACCTTCTGCTATCCCAGGGTATTCCAAGCCCCGTCCAACCTGACCTTGGACACTTCCAGGGATGGGGCAGCCACAAAAACTCCTGTCGTTGTGGCCTTTAGAAGAAGCCCACAAAAATTCTTTCCTCCACACTCATGGAAAATCCAGGAGAAGGCCACGTTGCCTCTGCAGGTCGTTGCCATCATCCCAGGGCGCTGCTGCTGCCACCTTGCCAAGGGAGCAGCCAGGGCTGACCTGCACCCGTGGGCTGGGAGGTGAACGATGCTGCTAATGCCCAGTAATTCAATTGCAGAGAGATTAATACTGAGTGTTTCTCTGTGTGCATCTGCAGTACCTTCCCTCCGATCATTATCCGAGCCTAGAATGGTAATCAAAGCCACGTGAAGGACATCTGGATCCACTGTTGGTTTATGTGGCACCTGGCCCTTATTAATAGTAATGAGGAAATGGCAGTTCGGGATTTCTTGACCTCACATGAAATTCATTTCACTGAGCAAAGGTTGATAACAGATGGCAGCAATTTGGGGCTCAGTTCATCATCTGTTCCACAGACTTTACTGCTCTGGTTTGGCCCTTTCCTCTGTCGGGAGCGATCCCTTTTTCCACTTTGTCTCTTTATAAGGGTTGTCTTTTTCAAAGGGAGCCCTGAAACATCTTGTTAAAGCATGTTCTGTGCAGCACGAGGGTTTAGGTATGGCCTGACACAGCCACACGATCCTGTTGAGAATAAATCACTCTTTTACTAACTGTGTAGTAAACTTTTATCTTTTTGAAGCTGGGAGTTTCTTCAGCATTATTGGCCCCTCTCCAGTTTGTTCTTTACTTCCCCAGCCCGCAAATACACTTTTGCACTCAGGCTTTGAGCAAAGGAAAGAGCTATGAGAAGACACAGCCCTGTGATTGTCAACACGATGCACACAAGGGCTGTTCAGCCTGGAGAAGAGGAGGTTGTGTGTGTGCAGACCTGAGCAGCGTTCCCGTGCCTTGAGGGGCTCCAAAGATGCTGGGTAGGGACAAGGGATGGAGGGACAGGACAGAGGGGAATGGCTTCCCACTGCCACAGGGCAGGGTTAGATGGAATGTTGCTGTGAGGGAGGGCAGGCCCTGGCACAGAGTGCCCAGAGCAGCTGTGGCTGTCCTTGGATCACTGGGAGTGTCCAAGGCCAGGTTGGATAGGGCTTGGAGCCACCTGGTACGGTGGAAGGTGTCCCTGCCCATGGCAGGGGGTGGGACTGGATGAACTTTAAGGTCCCTTCAACCCAAACCATTCCATTGTTCAATGGTTCTATCTCAGAGCAGTGTTTGTGTCACCCAGGTCTGAGTTAGCCATGTCCTCAGGAGCTGGGTGCCAGCTGAGGCTGGAAGAGTGTGTGACTCCTATAGAAAGGATTTGCTCTTTGGTGTCTGTCTTGCTGTTGTCATGCTGGGGTTGGTTCATGGAATCACAGAATCCCTGAGGTTGGAAAAGCCCTCTGAGGTCACTGAGGCCATACATTCCCCCAGCACTGCCAAGGCCACCAGTGACCGTGTCCCCAGGTGCCACATCCACACAGCTTTTCAATCCCTCCAGGGCTGGGGACTTATGTCCAGCCAGGGCTGGACAACCCTTCCCATGAAGAAATTGTTCCCAGTATCCAACCTGAACCTCTCCTGACACAGCTTGAGGATTCAGTTATCCTTAAAAGTCCCCCCAGATGGAGCAGCCAAGAGATCTCTGCACCACTTGCTCTGACTTGGTCGTAGGTTTTCCAGAGGTTTTCTGGGTTTCCTCCTTCTGGCCATGTAGCTCCTTGACAAAAGGGACCATTTGTGGTGCTCCCAGAAGGGTAAAACCTTTTAACTGTGGTTTTTTGGTTGTTTTTTTGTCGCAATTTTATTTGATTTGAAACATGCTGGAAGCAAGATAAAGAAACCCAGAAAATACAGGCACGGTGCTGTTTGGTGTCACAGAAATATTGTGAATGCAAGACCTTGGAAATGCTGAGGTTGGGTATTGCTTGCTGAGATGTTGTGTCAGCCAGGACAGAGATCACTCCCTCCTGTGCGTGGTGGCTCCTGCACTGCGGCCACACGGATTTACAGCCTGGGGATCAAAACCCCCCAGTATTCACATAGTCAAACACTGGTGTGAATATCACACTGTGCTACGGAGGGGAAGAAAACCATACCTGGAATCAATTTATCCATAGTCCCGGATCAAAATTGTCCTACCTAAGAGCTGACTGTGTGAAATATCCATTCCAGCTGTAGCTTTGGCCTTTCATGATGTTTTCAGCCTGAAACCTCTTGGGGTTTTTTATTTATTAAAGTGAAATGGAAGTTGTTCTAACGACCAAAATCATCGTGTAATCCAAATTGAGTTTAGAGACAAATGCTTGTATTGTATTTGTGATTTAGCCAGTCATTTACTACTGTAAATACCCTTCTGGTTCCAAGAGCTTGAAGCAGATGTGCTTAAATCCACAAAGAATTAAAGCAGGGGAGAAATAGAAAATCTCGATATTTTTATTGATGCAGTTTAGGGAAAATGTTCTAGGCCAGGCTGGATGGGGCTTGGAGCATCCTGGTCTAGTGGAAGGTATCCCTGCCCGTGGCAGGAGGTGCAGTGAGTTGAGCTTTAAGGTTCCTTCCCATCCAAACCCTTCTGGACTGGATGATTCCATGAACACCCTGCTCCTGTGAATATTAGTTTTCCTTTCTCTGAATGCATCTCTGCTGAATGTCACCCCGTGGAGGTGAAGGAGGTGCTTGCTTTAAGGAAGATCAGAATTCCAGCAGGCTCCTGGGGCTGAGAGACCTCCATCAGCTATCGTGCCACGGCCCATCCCCATCGCCTGCGCTCATTTGGAAACAGCCCGTGTTTGCTTCCTGCAGCCTCCCTTCTCCACATCATTGCCAGCTTAATCCTGCGTTTCTGATGGCGCTAACGAGTCCGTCAGATGAGACAGGATCCAGAATTCCAGGGGATCCACGCCGTGGAAGGGGGGCTGTGCCATTAGGATGCTCTCTCACTCAGGCGTGTCCATGTCAGGCCCTGCTGGGCATCGCTGCACAGCCACAGCAGGGCTGTTGGGTCACAATGGGGTTTGTCTGGGAAAGGACCCCAAAACTCACCTCATTCCAACCCACGGCCCTGGGCAGGGACACCTTCCACTGGAGCAGGTGTCTGGGGAGCCCTGACCCCACCAGGTCAGCTGAGTCATGGTAGGGTCCATCAGGAGTGCCCTTGTGGAGAGGGCACCGCCGGACTCTGGGCTCCAGTTATTTCTCCCAGGGATTCCTGCAGTCCTTCTCATCCCCTGGTGCACAGCCTCAGGAGCTGGCTTTGCCCTCGTGGAGCTGGTGCTCACAGGCAGGTTCACTCCAGCCCAGCCTTTATGCCTTCACACATCCCTCTTCCTCAGGGTGTCACACTGGACACCTCTGGTCCCTGAATCTTCCACAGCTGGTGGTGGCTCCCATAAAGAAATTCATCACCTTGCTATCAAGAACTCTGTTATCTTCATATCAGGCTTATCAAGAATCACAGAATTAGAGAATAATGGAATGGTTTGGGTGTTGGAAGGGATCTTAAATTTCATCCAGTCCTCTGCCATGGGCAGGGACACCTTCCACCAGCCCAGGGTGCTCCAAGCCCTGTCCGGCCTGGCCTTGGACACTCCCAGGGATCCAGGAGCAGCCACAGCTCCTCTGGGCACCCTGTGCCAGGGCCTGCCCACCCTCCCAGGGAACGATTTCTCCCTAATATCCAGTCTCTGGCAGTGACACAATGAAGCTTTTCCATCTCTCCTCCATTTGGAGCTCTTTGCAGCTCATGGAAAGACCTCACCATCCCACGAGAGGCTCTGGGGGTGCCTCACGCCCCGTGTCCGTGTGTTATGAATTAGCTGGTGAGCCACTCCTTCCAAAGATCAAAGGAGCTTTGCTGGGACACGAGGAGTTGGCTTTCAAGCACATGCCTCCAGCAGCTGTGGGGCCAAGGAGCAGCCTGGGATCCTTGGCTTGGGGCACGGCAGAGCAGGGAGAGCAGTTCTTCCACCTCAGAGCCACACAGTGGCTGGTGCTTCTCCTCTCCATCCTGAGTGGATCCTGCTGCCTCCCATTTATCTTATCTCTATTCAGTCTTTCACCTTTGACTAAAAGTGTGAGCCCAGTTTGTTTCTGGCTGGGCCAGGAAGGAATGCTGGTGGGATTCTCCCTGCTGTGTACACCAGGGAAAGGAGCTGGGGCTTGTCCTGCCCTCCCCAGGGCTGAACCAGTGAGGATCCCATGAGCATCCTTCCCATTGTTCCTTTTCCAAACCCACAGCTGGGAAAAGCAGTGCTGGGAGCAATGTCAGAGCAGAGGGAGCCTGGGGTCACACCTTCTCCTGGGGACCAGGGAAGGTTCCTCCTGAGAGGTGCCAAAACCCACCCCACAAGATCCAGCCTGCACCCTGACACTGCCAGGGGTGTGTCAGCCCCTCTTCTTCTTCTTTGTGGACATGGGGAGGAATTTGTTGGTGCAAAGGGTGGTGAGGCCTTGGCAGGGGCTGCCCAGGGAGGTTTGGAGTGCCCAGCCCTGGAGGTGCCCAAGGCAGGAGTGGCCGTGGCACTGAGTGCTCTGGGCTGGGGGACAAGGTGGCCATCGGGCACAGGGTGGGCTCTGTGGGCTGGGAGGGCTTTTCCCACCTCAGGGATTCTGTGATTCCTCTGGGAATGCTGCCTGCCCCTGCAGCAGCAGCTGGCACAGTGTGTGCAGAGCCTCTGAGCATCCTTGGTAGTGCTGAGCAGGGAAGAGGAGGAGGAGGAGGAGGAGGAAGGATGAGGTCTGTGCTGTGACGAGGCAGCTTTGCTGCCTCCTGCCTGTGTCATCTCTTGTGCTTTCCTGCTCCGTGTGTAGGCCCTGCTGTGGAGGCAAACCCGAGGAGCAGCTCCAGAGAAGTCGAGGGGCTTCCATCTGCAGGGTGTTTGCAGCAGCCTCGCGTGACGAGCAGCACAGGCAGCTCATCTGCATCTCTCACTGCTGCTCCTGACAGCCAGGAATGTTAGGAAAGGCTGACAAACCCTGCAGTTTTATAGGAAGCACTTCAGAAAAATAGGGAAAGTTGCTAAGTTCCAACTGCTCCTTACCTGTGGAAATGTGTAATTCCATGGCTCCAAGGGGTGTGAAAATGGCCAGTTAAGGGCACTGTGGGCCCCCCTTTCTCTGTGTCAAATACAGATGTGTTTACCCAAAGAACCACACATTTCATCCATTTTTCTCAGTCCCCAAAATGAATATTTATTCAGAGTCACAGCCTTCCTGAAATGGGTTTCATAAGTGCATTTTGATCAGTTCTATGGCAATTGATAATGTTACATTAGCAATGAGATGAGCTTTCCTTAAAAGTGCTCCTCTGCTGTGCCCTGCTCATCAAACTCCTCATTTCTCTTTTCATCTGTTTTAACTTCTTTATTCAGAGAAACTGTGTAGACACAGAAATCAAACGTGTCCGGTTTTGTTATTTGATGGTTAGATTTCAGTTTATTGAGAGTAAAATCCACATTTCTTTATCCTGTTAGGACTGTATTTGTCATGGTAGTTGGTGGTCAGTAAATGATCCGTCCTCCTAAAGATGTACCTGGGGGGACTGAGTGACAGGAAGCTCGACATGAGCCAACAGTGTGCCCAGGTGGCCAAGAAGGCCAATGGGATCCTGGCCTGGATCAAGAACAGCGTGGCCAGCAGGAGCAGGGCAGTGATCCTTCCCCTGGACTCTGCCTTGGTGAGGCCACACCTGGAGTGTTGTGTTCAGTTCTGGGCCCCTCAGCTCAGGAAAGATATTGAGGGGCTAGAGCGGGGCCAGAGAAGAGCAACGAGGCTGGTGAAGGGACTGGAGCACAAGTGCTATGGGGAGAGGCTGAGGGAGCTGGGGGTGTTTAGTCTGGAGAAGAGGAGGCTCAGGGGTCACCTCCTCACTCTCTATAACCACCTGAAGGGAGGTTATAGCCAGGTGGGGTTGGTCTCTTCTCCCAGGCATTCAGCAATAGGACAATGGGGCACGGGCTTCAGCTCTGCCAGGGGAAATTTAGGTTGGATATTAGAAAAAAATTCTTTACAGAGAGAGTGGTCAGGCATTGGAATGGCCTGCCCAGAGAGGGGGGGGGATTCACCGACCCTGGAGGTTTTTAACTGAGATTGGATGTGGCACTGAGTGCCATGATCTGGTAAACTGACTGGAGTTGGACCAAGGGTTGGACTTGATGATCTCTGAAGTCTTTTCCAACCCAATCAATTCTATGATGCTATGATTCTATGTCTGCTGTTAATGCTTTGGCTGAGAATAAACATCCCCACCGTTTACAAACTCACTCATTTGAAGGGACCGGAGCCTGGAGCAGCAGAGAGGGAGGCCCATGGTGTGAGTGTCAGTAGGGCTGCCCAGGACCCGACTCTGCGGGCCCTTGGGTTTGTTCAAGGTTTGTCATTTAACCCTCATGAGGGTCATGTGTCCTGGGAGAGTTTGTGGCCAGAGAGGTTCCCTCACACTGCTGTTGCAGGTCCTTGTGCTGGACCACGGGGGCATCACCCGCAGGCTCTGCTGGGTGAGGAGGAGCTCAGGAGGAGCCCAGCACTGGCACTCAGCACCTGCCAGTCTCTAGGCCCCCTCCAACACTGTACTTTGCTCTCAGTGCAGCCCATTCCCTGTCCATGTCTTGGACAAAGCCAGGTTGCTCCTCACTGTGTCTCATTAGCCAGGCAGAAGAGCACCCTGAGCGTTTCTAATTCATTTTAACTGGCATAGAGGGATAAGGCTTTGCCATCTCGACCCATTTTCACAACTGGAAACAACCTGGACTGTGATTCTCTGTGGATTTAGGTCTTTAGACTGGGAGGAGCTCAGAGTGAGAAGGTGCCGAGGAATTGCCGAGGAGTTGGGAATTGCCACGTTTCTCACAGTGGTGGTGCTGGTGCTTCTCAAGGAACACAGCCTGAATTTCCAGGCACTCAGTTGAGCTGCTGAGGCTGGTGGTCATCACTCTTGGAGGGTGAAAAGCTGGACATGATCCAGGGTTATGGGCTTGCAGCCCCAAAAGCCACTGGTGTCACCAACACTGAGGGTGGGCAGGGCCAGGCACAGGTTGCCCAGGAAAGCTGTGGCTGCCCCATCCCTGCAGGCATCCAAGGCCAGGTTGGACGGGGCTTGGAGCCACCTGGATTAGTGGAAGGTGTCCCTGCCCATGGCAGGGGGTGGGACTGGATGTGTTTTGAGNGCCGAGGAAGTTCAGGCTCCAACTTCCAACACAGCTCAGCACAACCCCTAAAACCATCCGAGATGGTGAGAGTTGGGAATTGCCACGTTTCTCACAGTGGTGGTGCTGGTGCTTCTCACAGCCTGAATTTCCAGGCACTCAGTTGAGCTGCTGAGGCTGGTGGTCATCACTCTTGGAGGGTGAAAAGCTGGACATGAGCCAGGGTTATGGGCTTGCAGCCCCAAAAGCCACTGGTGTCACCAACACTGAGGGTGGGCAGGGCCAGGCACAGGTTGCCCAGGAGAGCTGTGGCTGCCCCATCCCTGCAGGCATCCAAGGCCAGGTTGGACGGGGCTTGGAGCCACCTGGATTAGTGGAAGGTGTCCCTGCCCATGGCAGGGGGTGGGACTGGATGTGTTTTGAGGTCCCTTCCCACTCAGACCATTCCAGGATTCTGTGCCTCTGTAGCAGAGTCGACTACAGAGTCAGTGACATGAAGCGCCACAGACACTCTGTGGCTGCTCCACCAGCATCAACTTCTGGAGTTTCCATTGCATAAAGCCTCCCATAAAGCCCCAAAAGGTCTGAGTTGAGGCCTGGCCGTGGATTCAGCTGGGGACAGCGAGCCAAAGGGAATAATTATTTCATGTCTTGGTTCCTGGAGCCCAAGCAGACAGGGTGACGTTCCCCGTGCAGCTCCTGGTGTGGTGTGACAGTGCTGCTGGCTGCGGGCAGGGCGCTCCTCTCTCTGCAGTAATTCAGTATTTTTCACCCTGCAGCAGCTGCTGTCCCTGCCCTCAAGCTCCCTGTCCTGGAGCCTCCGTGTGCTGGTGGCCTGGGTGCCTCTGTCCCAGTGTGAGGGGCCACAGCCCATGTTCCCATGGGGATCACTCCTCCCTGAGCCCCTTCCATGGCACGGCACCGTGCCGACTTGGCAGCACCGTGGGCTGCAGCAGCACCTGCCTTGGCGCTGCTCCTCACCAGCACACAGCTTCCCAAGCACAGTCTCCAGAGCTCTGGAGGACTGCAAAAAAATCTCGGGAAAGTGTTCCAGGAAATGATGGAAGCCATGAGGAATTTAAATATTTCCCCGAGTTTTCTGTCCTCGCCCACATTCTGTCCTCCCTGGGTCCCTCCTCGCCTCGGTCCCAGCCGACTCAAACCTTGAGCCGTGGTTTTTAAGGTCCTGCAAAAACTTGGAGCTCTGGGCTGCTTTTACACTTCCTCTGACACCACAGCCCCGGGTTTAAACAACAGATGAGCAGCCTTGTAAATCCATCCAGTGTTTTCTCCCCTTTCAGCATCTGAAGCCGCATCATTAATTAATGATTAATCCTGCGGCGCAGTTAGCGGTTGTTTCCATCACCACCCCACACCACTCTCCCCCAGGATGACTCCATACCTTTTTTCCTCTGCACACGTCAGTGAAGTCTCAGGGGCTCAATTTGGAGCCAGAATTACTTTCTCCTCCCTCACCCAGTGGCCCCTGTGGGTCCCTCTCTGAGCGTGTTCTCGCCAGGATGTGCAGCAGTGTCAGGGCCCTCCTCAATACTGAGCTGGCTCTGAAGAGCCCTGGGTGATTCTCCTGCAGGTGAAAGGGATCCCTGGAGGTCTGAACATCCCTGGAGGTGTCCAAGGAATGGGTGGACGTGGCACTCAGTGCTCCGGTCTGGTTGACAACGTGGGGATCATCCACAGGTTGCACTTGGTGGTCTTGGAGGTCTTTTCCAACCTAAATGATTCTGTGGTTCTGTCCCCAGTCCAACCCCCTGCCCAGAGCTCGAGAGGTCTCTGTTCTGGGTGGCTTCCTCCCAGCTTTCTGGGGTAACACAAAAGCACCAAGCTCAGAGAAATCAGATTGTTCAGTGATTGTGTGTTCCTGTGCACGGCCGCCTTCTCTTTTGAAAGGAACAATACTCTGCATTTTTGTCATCTTTCTTTCCATGAATCAGGTGCTTTTTCCTCGATGCAGCCTCTGTTAAGTGACTGAAGCATTTCAGTTCCTCAGGAAGACAACTGCTCCACTACCATTGCTTTTTATGCGCTTCTTCAAGTTTGTGTTGCCTGAAGGCAGAAAATGGGGGTTTGTTACAGACATCCCCAAGCCTGAGAGCTTCAGTTTTCAGGGAACAATTCTGTGTTCAGAAAACAGCTACATTTGCATAGCAAAGGTTCTCAGGTACCCAGAAATGTCAAAGTCACATTACATGTGCAGATTTCACGGTGCCTGTAGGTTGATGCACCTTCCCAAGGACGAGGTGATGGGAAATCCATGGGACACGGGTGAGGTTGGAGTGTGAGGGTGGGCAGGCCCTGGCACAGGGTGCCCAGGGAATCTGTGGCTGCCCCTGGCTCCCTGGAAGAGTCCAAGGCCAGGCTGGATGGGGCTTGGAGCCACCTGGGCTGGTGGGAGGTGTCCCTGCCTGTGGCAGGGAGTGGAATGGGATGAGCTTTAAGGTCCTTTCCAACCCAACCCGTTCCATGATTGCCTGGACTCCTGAAGGAGAGTGAACATTTGACCAGCCTGTCTGATGTTCCTCTTCTCGTGTGCACATTACACCTGGTTAACTCAGGTTTTGAATCCAGTAAAATTCCGTTCTGTGTTCAGTGTTTGAACCAGAAATGTCTCTGATGTTGCTGTGAAACGCAGTGATACAAAGGATCTGTCAGTTTGCATTGCCAGTTCTCCCCCTGCTGCATCCCAGGTTGCTGGAGAACATGTTGTCTCCAGCCCAGGGTGTTCCTATCTGGCTTCAGCTGGGTTTGGTTTTACCTTTCCTCGTTATACTGCACGTCCCTATATTCTGTATTTCCATGCTGGGAAGGTACCAACCTGCTGCAACAGAGTCAGCTCTTGGTGGCCTTCGGGTATGTGAGACAGTGGATCTTCAATTAATGCCTCTGTCTGGCTTCTATTTTCCTTGGGGGCACCTTTCCTCACCCCTGTGTTCCAGTGTGGTGTCTGAAAGTGTTTTCCTCAGGAATTCCAGTCTCACCACTGGCACCCTCAGTTCTCAGTGGCCCCACCTCCCTTTGCCATAGCCCAAGAAAAGCTCCAGGTGTTGATCCCCAGTTGTGATCCTTTCGTGTCTTGCTCTTGCAATCTCCTCTCACTCTTCTGTTCCTGTGCCTGTGTTTAAGGTCAGGCTCACCGATGTGATCTACCCAGTCATTCCACTTTTCCTTCCTAACGTTGTCCAGGAAAATGCTAATACACCACCTGGAGCTTCCCAGTTACCTCCAGATTTACTAGAAATGGGTGTCAGTAGGCCCAGGCACTCCTGAAGCAGCTCCTCAGGGACTCTGAGGCCCAGGCTGGGCAGCCTGCTGCCTTGAATGAGCCTCCTTGGAGGAGCTGAGCCCGGAGGATCCAGGCTGCAGGAACTCACAAGCTCTGCTCCCTGAGCAATGATGAGTCGCCCCTGCAGCAGTGACTTCATCTGGGTCACCATCCTGAGGTCCAGGCACTGACCTTGTGTGGGGTTTGGTGCACTTGGCAGGAGAAAACTGTAATTTCTGCCCTTTCTAAACTCTTGCAGGGTTCCCAGGGGAGCTCTTGAAAACCCATCTGGAACTGAGATCCTCCAGAACTGCTCAGCTTCACTTTGTGCTTTGGAGTAGGTGTTTAAACAAAGGTTCATCCTGCTCCCCTGCTTGCTGTGATACTTCATTCCACAGGACCCCTCGTTCATATCAGTTCTGCTGTCACGATGTCAGCTTGCACTGATGCAATTCTCTCTTGGCCTTTTGGCTCCTTCTCAGCACCTGCATCTGCTCCAACATCATCCCATGGATCCATTGCAGTCAAGGTCCTGGATTTCTGTGTTAATCTAAAGGAAAAATCATGGAATCACAGAACAATTTGAGTGGGAAGGGACCTTAAAGCTCATCCCATCCCACCCCCTGCCATGGGCAGGGACACCTCCCACTAGCCCAGGTGGCTCCAAGCCCCATCCAGCCTGGCCTTGGACACTTCCAGGGATCCAGGGGCAGCCACAGCTTCTCTGCCCAACCTGTGCCAGGGCCTGCCCACCCTCCCAGCCAGGAATTCCTTCCCAATATCCCATCTCTCCCTGCCCTCTGGCAGTGGGAAGCCATTCCCTGTGTCCTGTCCCTCCATGCCTTGTCCCCAGTCCCTCTCCAGCTCTCCTGGAGCCCCTTCAGGCTCTGTCAGGGGCTCTCAGGTGTCCCTGGATCCTTCCCTTCTCCAGGTGAGCCCCCCCAGGTGTCCCAGCCTGGCTCCAGAGCAGAGGGGCTCCAGCCCTGCAGCATCTCCGGGGCCTCCTCTGGCCTCGCTGCAGCAGCTCCAGGTCCTTGTGCTGTTGTTCCCAGGGCTGGATGCAGAATTCCAGGTGGGGTCTCACCTGAGGGGGCACAGGGGGAGCATCACCTGTAGTCACCATCTATTAAAAGATGTACCACTGCCCATCTTTTTATCCTTGTGTTCTTCCCCTTTCCTAAATGGGAGGCAGTTGTGGTTGAGTTGCCCAGCACAGCAGTCCCCTGTGATCCCAGTGGCAGTGCCACCAGTTTGTACCATCTTCTTGTCCCAGTTTCTGGGGGCTTTTATTCTTCCTTGGCCTGACACTTGGACACCCAAAGGACCTTCTGTATTTTCATCCCTGAGTTTTCACCACTCTGTTGTCCTTTGTAGCAGGGATATTTTTCCTTTTGCTAAGATGGAACACAGAGCTTCTGTCTCTCCCCCTGTTTTCTCCTTTTCCCCTTCACATTCCTCTCTCTGGCCCAGCCCTGACTGCCCTGCTGTGAGTCCTGCAGGGTGTCAGGGTTTGGGTGAGGATGTGCATTCATGGTAATCCCCACTGTGTGCCTGGGGGCTCCTTTCCTGCCCCCCCTCCCCAGTGACTTACCTGGAATTAGTAACCAGTAACTCACACCTGCCTGGGACCGGCCCCCACTTGCCATCCGTGGGCATCCGTAATCCCAGGCATCCCAAACCCTGCTCTGTCATGTGTGGGTTCACCCCACGCCGTTCCCATCCTCCGGAGCCTGCCGATCGTGTGTGATACTCTGTGCTGCCTCTGTATTAATGATTCATCCTAACCTTTATGTCATCAGGAAGTGTCATTAGAGTGTGGTTATTTTTGTGCACGTAATTAGAATATGAAACAGATGAATCCCTGAGGAATTCCTCCTGGATCCTCCAGCCAGCAGGTTGTCTTTCAGCACAGCCCATTTTCTTCTCACTTTTACGAGGATGTGGAGCCACAAATCACAACACTGACCTGTGCTGACAAATCCTTGGGGAGCAAACCCAAGCAGAGGTTTCTCTCGTGCCTGTTCCCCGAGGGGTGCCGGGGCAGATTCCTGGGGGTTTATTTCTCCAGCGCCCTCCGAGGACTCTGTGTCCTGCCTCGGGGATTTCACGCTTCTGTCTCACGGTCACAAGTGATCTTTTCAGACAGTCCCTCCTTTCAGCTGCTCACACGCCTGTTCCCTGCCTTGTGTCCCTGGCCATGATTGTCCCCCCACCCTTCATCCGTCCAGGGGGGGCTCTGGCCGTGTCTCTCTTTGTCTCCCCCGGCCCCCAGAAGCCTTGAGCTCTTTTTCTGTGCCTTGAAAAGGCAGCACAGCTCATCCAGGATTACGAGGCACTTCTTTGTTGTCAATATCTGTCGTGCATTTCCCCCGAGCTGGGGTTCCTGTCCAACTCCCTGCTGAGCCACAAGCCCCAGCCTGCTTAGACACTCCTGTGCAAACCTGTTTAGAGGCTGTTTTTAGCTTTGATTGGGTTTTGCCGAGGAAGAATTTCATCAGTGACTCTTAAAAAGCTGGATCTGATCAGACACCCATTAGTTCTGGTTCTTATCCCATAAGCTCTTTAACTGGGTGGTTTCCATCACCACAGTAGAATCATAGCATCATAGAATTGATTGGGTTGGAAAAGCCCTCCCAGATCATCAAGTCCAACCCTTGGTCCAACGCCAGTCAGTTTACCAGATCATGGCACTCAGTGCCACGTCCGATCTCAGTTAAAAACCTCCAGGGACGGTGAATCCACCCCCTCCCTGGGCAGGCCATTCCAATGCCTGATTACTCTCTCTGTAAAGAATTTCTTTCTAATATCCAACCTAAATTTCCCCTGGCAGAGCTTAAGCCCGTGCCCCCTTGTTCTATTGCTGAATGCCTGGGAGAAGAGACCAACCCGCACCTGGCTATAACCTCCCTTCAGGTGGTTATAGAGAGTGAGGAGGTCACCTTTGAGCCTCCTCTTCTCCAGACTAAGTACCTGTTTTCTGCCCAAGAACCACCACGAGCAGTTCTTCTCCTCAACACAGATGGAGCAAAAGATCATCAAAACAATGCCCCTCCCATGGGAGCAGAGTTGCTTCTGGTCTTCAGAGCAGTGTGGCTCCCAGTCCTGCCTGACCCTCCTGGCACGGCCACAGCTCTGCACCTCCTCCTCCACCCTCACCACCTCCTGCCATCACTTTCCCTACTTTTTTTCGGTTTTCATGAGGAAATGCTGGAGCAAGAGCAGTCCCTTTGTCTGTGTGGACATTCCTAATGTGGATGTGGAGCAGCTCTGCCATTGCGAGGGCCTGGAGGGACAGGACACAGGGAATGGCTTCCCAGTGCCGGAGGGCAGGGAGGGATGGGACAGTGGGAAGGAATCCTTCCCTGGGAGGGTGGGCAGGCCCTGGCACAGGGTGCCCAGAGAAGCTGTGGCTGCCCCTGGATCCCTGGGAGTGTCCAAGGCCAGCTTGGACGGGGCTTGGAGCAACCTGGACTGGTGGAAGGGGTCCCTGCCCATTGCATGGGGTGGCACTGGATGGTCTTTAAGGTCCCTTTGCACCCAAACCATTCCATGATTCCATGAGTACAAGCTTTTGGTGTTTTCCAGCAGGGGAGGTGGCTTCTCTGCCGTGTCTGAGCAGCAGGGATGGGGATGTTCTCATTACACTCCCATTGTGCTGCTGCTGCTCAGCCTGGGGGAACTTCTCAAGCTGCTTTTTCAATGAGGGGGAAGTTGGACCTGCAGCACTTCACGTGTCCCTGCTGGTGCCTGCAGAGCAGGGAAGTCCCAGGACAGGGAACTGTGGCTCTGGGGCCGGGTGCCCCCAGAGTTCAGCCACGCTGCTGTGACACCCCCGGACACCCCGGCGGGACTGGCCCCTGGAGCCCCCCGAGCACGTGGGGAGCTGCAGAGCCACCGCAGCGAGGAGCCAGAGGGATAAAAGGGCCAGCTGAGGGGCCTGGAAACAGAACTGGAATCATTCTGCGAGATAAGACTCGCTTTTAGTCTTTGCAAGACGAGTCTGTGGGGGAATGGGCTGGGAATTGGAGCCGTAGGAGTCCCGGGAAGGCGGCGCGGGGTGGGCGCGGGGGGAACAATCCCCTCCATCTTGAGCACAGTGAGGGGACCCCCACGCGAGGCCCCGCTGCAAGGGGGGCAGCACATGCCCCAGCTCTGGGGAAATGGCGGATGAAAGCAAAAATGTCAGGCTTTGAAAAGAGCCAGGGGAAAGGCGGCATTCTGTGTGGTGACGGGGGTTTTATTGTTTCCTGATCCCTGCTCTCGATCCCACAGCTGGGGGGATCGCCAGGAATGAAAACAAACAGCTCTCCGTGAATGAGGAGTTCAAACAGCCCGGCGGGGCTGGGGGCAGCAGAGCAGCTGGGGGGGCCGGGCGGCGGGAGGGCAGCTGGGCAGGGGCGGCCAGAAAGGGGCACAGCAGAGCACAGCACGGCCAGGCACATCTGGAGGCCACGGAAAGGCAGAGCCTGCCATGCTGCTCACAGCTTCGGACCAAAGAAGGCGTTTGGGTGCTCGCTGGGAACTGCTGCAAAACTGGATTCTCCCAAATGGGAGCCATGGGAAAGCCAAGCGGCGCTTGCTCAGCTGTCTGCCCCTTCTCTCTGCCATAATCCAGGGGGAATCATCCTTCATCCAGGGAGAGAGCGGGAGCACTGCTGTGACCCTGGAGGGGACACGGGGTGTGATGGTGCACACGGGGTG
>VWZG01005636.1:26166-42135 GCA_013396735.1 Grallaria varia
ATTAATGTAGATACACCTGAACTTTTTTAATAAGAAGGCAATGCTACAGTTTTGTCAGAACAGCTTGTATAGAAATTACACATGGACACTGGAATTATGCTTACACACACACCTTGGGAAATTTTTTTCTTTAATTCATATATATAGTTAGCAATTTCTGTTCAACATCAGCACACTTCTGAGATGAAGAGAAAGCCTCCACTGAATATAATTTTGATTTTCATATGTTTCGTTCTTCCATTCATCATATCTTTCAAATAACTAAAATAAAAACCTATAATATCTTATCCTATAAGGAGATAATGATTTGTTTGGCTTTTATAGTCTTACTTTAAGGCATTCAGTTTTAAAGAAAATAATCTCTCATCAATATGGTTCACAGGAAGGAAGGGAGAAAAAAAGTATGACAATTTTTTTATGACAAGTTTTTTTGTTTCCCTGAAGATAACACCTTTTAATTTAAAAGGAACTGTGTTGTTTCTGGACCTGGTCCTCTTCGGAAAAGTGAGAAGATTATGACAATCACAGCTCAGATCTAAAACCACTTTAGAGCAACTTCAGTGAGAAATTATAGGATAGAATGTAATATTATGATCACAAACAGATACAAGTGATTTTTAAATGTTCATGAACTGGTGAAAAATACCTTCCCACTCAGACACAGATGCAACAGAGAGCATTACTGCAAAATTAGCACCAATCTTCACTGGACCATTCAGTGTCACCAAGTATTCATCAGATATGAATTACACTCTGAACAAATTGCCTGAAGGAACAGATACAGGGATTTTCATGTTCTAAACGTGCTTTCCTATTAGTATCAAAATAGTCCATTGGAGGATATCTCAACCCCTGAAGTCATGCAATGAACAGAAATGCTGCAATACTCCACCATTATTCCAAAGTACAGTCTTTAAAAATGAAAGATAATATACAGTAGGCTTGACTCCCTATTCCCTTAGACTCCATTATAATCACCCTTATGATGAGCCACACCTCATTATAATAACAGCCAAATTGCCTGGGTCCCAAGGGCAGACTAACAGTCAGGGTGGATTGTACTTATACTCAAAATAACCAAGAATAATCAAGATGAGTCTCTGAGTTTGACAATGTATGACCACTTTTGCATAACTAATGCTGTTCTGACAGGAAAAATGCTAGAGATTAAGCAAAAAAGAATTAATTTGGCTAATAGTGATTGGATGCATAATAGTGAGTAATGTGTCAGCATATTTATTGCAGTTATGATAGCGTCTATTTTCTAGGAAAAAAGTTAATTTCTTTAGATGCCCAAATGGAACTTAAAATCCTGTATATCATCTGTATATATTGCATATTTCTGCACTGAAAGTGTACGATATAGTACCATTTTTGCTCATTTTAATTGGAGTTCAATGACAAGTATTGCTTATAAATTAAAGGATGAACTCATGAAGGGTGTTTGCTGATAGTGAACTCAGTGCAGAGTTGTCAGTTTATGCCTAGTGAAGATTTGCTCCATGGTATTTTATATCTTCAAAGTAATAGTAATTGTGTCCAAGATGTTTGCAATGAAACCCAAACTCATGTGAAACCCTCATAGTATTGCGTTTCATTACAAACGGCAAACATAAATGAGGTTCATCAAAAGGTCTGTTAAGGTTCATGAACTTAAGGCTGGCTTTGAATTAACATTGTGGCTGATAGTTTTGTATTGAAGTCATACAAAATTACCTCAGTTCATATGAAATGATGGAGGAAACACTGAAGGTTCATCTCAGTTCTTCCTTCATACTTTGTTGGGCCAGTTGTTAAGCCACCTGAGTCACTTCACTTGGAGAATAATTCCATTATGGGTAACTTTGAGAGTTCCGGAAATAAATGCCTAAGTGCTAAAATGAATAAAATATAACAAAATAAAATTGCAACTAAAAATCCAGAAACTGATACATTAAAGAGAAGTAGTGTTAAATTGCCATCCCATTTTCATTAGGCAACCACTTCAAAATTAATTTTTAAAGTGGCTGAGATAACCAATAACGCCCATGATCTCCTTAATTTTTTATTTTTTTTATTCCCCTAACCTCATACCTTTATGCAAGGCACAATGCTAATGGAAAAATGATGTTTGCAGTCAATGATTTGTGCAGCATTTTCTAGGGGTTCTCCCATCTACTCGTTTCCAGTGAAAAGTGAACAGTTGGAATTTGTGTCTGCAGAACTATTCATTTGTGCGTTTAAACATGTACATGGTTATCTGTAACACAGACGGAAAGTTAAATGAGGCAAGTAAGGAAAACTCCACTGCAAAGGAAACTTAAACACAAGCTTAAATTAAAAAAAAAGACATATACATGGCAACCCTACAAAGCATGACAAGGTGTTAAATCAATAAAAGAACAAATCTGATCTTTATTCTAATTAATTGTACTTTTACAAGATGTTTGGCATATATGAGCATTGTTATTTATAAATAGTTGAAAAACACCTACCATATTGATTCAGAGCAGTGATAGATTGGCATGGTTTGAGTATAGCGTAATTACTGTATCCATGAAATGATTTAAAATGTACTAAAAGAAAATTAATCTTGGATGTGGGATATATGAGTCTTGTAAGTAGTCACCTTAATGCCAAAATATGCCTAGTGTCATAGCTGACTTACTTGCTTTCTTGTAAGAAGATGTATACTTTGCACAATAGGACAGTGTTTCATGGCAAATCCATTCCATGTCATAAATGAATAGGTAGTGACTTTGAGAATATTTTTTGGGGGTTATTTGTTTGTTTGTTTAAGACAGTGTTTGAACACCTGGTGGTTTGAACTGTTTTGAAAGGTCAGGCTTGGTTTTCTGAAGAAGCAAGATAATCTAAACATCTGAAAATCTGAAATCATGGCTTTCCAAAGGCAGTTTCTCCCAGATAAATAACTAACTTCTTTGGGGTTTTGGTAACGCAACAAGCACTGCCTGGCCTTAAAGAAACTTGGCATACAAATTATAGGGTTTTTTTAGCCAATGCCTTCTGGGTTCTCTGCACATCCTAGAATATAAAGTTTCTCCTTGGGTGAAGTACGCTGCAGAAGCAAAGTGATCTTAGGAGTTTTCTTTCTTTCCTCAGGAAGGAAGCATAGCACAACATGACTTTTCTTCCTAGTATAACTTTATTCTTTGGGCTCTGAAAGGAAACAGAATTTAGCTGTAAGTTTGCTGGATCAGGATTTGGAATGGAAGTTGTAGGCATCACCTTCAGTGTCAGCTCAGGGTTTAGACAAGCTTGTGAAAAGGAAAGGGAGGTGGAGAGAGATTACTCTTGGCAAGATCAGTTTCACTCATTTTCACCACCAAAACCACTTTGCACTTGGAAACTAAAGTGCGTGTGCATATGCGTGTGTGTGTGAGTATTATAGCAGATGGAAAAGATAGAAGAGAAGTCAAAAGGTAAATCTCACTTCCTACTACACTCTTTTTTTAATCATCTGCAATCTCACAATGCAATCAGCAGTATTCACACATAGCTGATTTCACACACACAGAAGACAGAGGGCTGAAGCCTGGGAATAAAGTCTTAAAGGAGATAGTGAAGGGGTAGTAAAAAATCCCTTTGCTATCTGATATTTTCACTTTGTTAAGATGGGTGCATTAAGGTTAGAAGTTATAGATAAATCTGATTCTAGAGTTCAACCGAAAGTTCTACAGACAGCTGTAGTTAAGTTTTCATATACAGATAATCCATTATCTAATTTTCTAGAAACCAACAATTACAAGACTTTTATCTACTCTGCAAATCACAGCTTCCATGATTTCTTAAATGTGAAATGAAAAAGCTCACCTTCACCCAATACCTCAGACTTTGGGACCTTGAACGAAGATTGAAGCAAGGTGAAGAACTACAGTCCGTTGTACTGATAAAGAGGTGAGACTACACAGTGTGATAAATTAATCCAGTGGGCAAAATCACAGGCCCAGAGGTAAAGAAAAAAAAAATCTTTAATTGTCACCTTTTCATTATTTACACTGAAATGAAAAACTATTAAGAGTATGCGCTAATATTCTTATTTGGGAAGCCTTTGCCTGTACTCAGCTGCATAGGGACTTACACATTTAAGGCTTAAAATGAATTCAAAGGGACTGTTCCAATTTAACCTTTGCTTTCCACAGATGTCATCGCTCCTTTTACAGTCATTTAAAAAGTAGAAAAGGGTTACTTCTTGTGGTGCTGCTGGAAAATCAGTGCAGGAGACTCAGTCTTTTAAAAGTCACACATCACCTACAGAATAGCTCTGTAAAATCTTATTGCAGGATTTTGTTTGAAAAAAATCCTGCTAAACTCTCACATATCTGGTTGAACTGGCAAGAAAGCCCCCACTTTCAACTTTTTGTAAACTGAACAACTTTGAAAGGTTTATGGAGGGGCAACAGCACAAATCCAACTCTCCCAATAACATAACACTAATACCATGTTAGAAGTATTGTTCAGAATGAATCTTTTAGTTGTGGTGATAAGAATTCCAAATGTTATTCTTATTTATGATACAACCCCCTGATGGAACTAAAACTTTATGAGAAAGACAGAAGAACCATTTCCTGTCCCATCATATGGATTCACTATCAGATCATAAGCACCATGAATTCAGCAAACCACAATGTTGGAGATGTCAACGAGTGAAGCTGCAGTTCTCCTACTCTTTCTCTTCATCTTTCTAACTCTCCACCATCCCCAGTTATTTTAACAATTGTCTGAAGTGTTAATTCATGTCAAAACGTGTTATTTACCTCCAATTATGGCCATGACATTACATCAATCCATTACAAACTGAGAGAAACATATTGCCATCCAAAGTGTACGTATTGCCCCATTATCTGTGAATAGAGATGAGTGCTGGCACTAGATGGAAACTATTTACAACAGAGACTCTAAATGTGATGGACAAAGTTTCATTTTTGATAATGTACCAGAGAAAGATAAAATACATCAAAAATACTCTGCTAAATGAATTTATCATTCGCAAGGTCAATCCATCAAATTTAGTCATATAATTCATAGGCTGATTATGTGAAAAGTCAGTAAATGATATAGCTAAATATTTTCTATTGGTTTTATGAATGATAAAGCTAATCAGTATTGTACCTGAACAGAGTTAGTCTCTAAGTGTTATTGCTAATAAGCAAACCTTCAGAACTTTAACTTAAATAAATAGCAACAAAATTAAGAGACTATACACTCAGCACTGATTCAATAAATAAAGCAGTAGCTAAAAGAAAGGCTACTTATTATTTTTGACAGAAAGCATAAAAAATGTTTTAATCCAATGAAACAACTGTCTAAGCCAGTTTTATTGAGAGTGGTACCATTAAAACAGTATCACAGGGCAGGGGATGGAAATGGATATCTATTTTCAAGAGCCCCTAAGCTGCCATATGACTTCTCAGTCTAAATGTGATCTAACTCCTTGATACACTGAAACTGTAAGGCTGAGAGTCTATCATATATATAGATGGTATACACAAACAGAAAACAATCATTGAATATAAAGATAGTTGTAAGCCTGTCAGTGTGATATAGCTGAAATAGAAAATTATTCTTTTGTTGCCATTACTCATTCTTGCTGATCTATATAAAAATTATTTCAATGAAGACAATCCAATTGCCTTGTACATACTTCTACAGCTTCAAATGTAAAATAAATGAAGGAAATAAAGAGTTTATGATTGCCATGAGACTCAGTACCTCAGTTAGGTACCGTTTTTGGAAAGAATTTGGCTAAATTAACCATATAGCTAATGGAGAAAAGGGTGCCTTTGCTGGTCTCAGAGAAAGATCATGGCCATTTATATTTATATAATTAAGTTGACCAAACAAGATTTCCATCCACAGTATTTCAGAGACACTTTTCCATAACTACAGGATATTTAATCTGGAAGACTGATTTATCAGGTGGAAGATAGACTCTTATGGTACATGAACACTTTCCATAGTTACCTGTTATTTTACATTGTGCTGTTGAAAAACATTCTTTCACTTCTTGTGTGGAAAATGAAAAATCATGACAAAAATAGTGCATAATCATAACATTCACTGATTTTTGCATCTCAAAACATTTAACGTTTAAGAAATGCAATTAAGACAATAAAAATATAATGAAAATTCCTGTATTAATTCTTCCAACTATACCAAGGACATCATAGAAACCTAAAATAAAAGCCAAATATTTCATTCTAACTCCCACAGTTGTGCTCTTCAGATATTTCAGAGGATACATGCAAACATATTTGATTACCATAAGCAATATGAAGAAACCAGCAAGGCATACATCAGTACCATAATTTTTTGCCAAATGAATGCAGATGTGGTGGACCCTCTGGTGTCACTAGAGGGCACACAAACGAGATGGAAGGATGCATATGCAAAGGATGTGAAATTCTGGAAGAAGTCTGATGGAACTGGCTAATAAAATCAAAATGCTTCTCAACAGCTCTTAGAGCAACTCCCAGGCAAACCTCATCTCCTACCATAGCTGTTGGCTAAAATGTACCCCTCCATTGACTAATAAAGACAAATAGGTACCTTCACAAGTGATTCATCTAATCCGAAAAGAGGCACCCAAGGGTTGATAACAAATGATTTATTATTTTGAGGTGTATATTTTGTCCATTGGCTATAAATAGGTCTATAATATGTAGCTCAAATTTAACTTTTAGCTATCCTAATTTAAAGATAATAAATTTCATAGTTTGCCTCCAGAGCTGATCCATGCAAATTGTACTGAATTGTAATTAAGTTGTAACAAATGATTGCACAAACCAGTGAGAATTCAATAAATTTAAAGCACGACTCTCTGCATCGCTGGTCAAAACAGCAACAAGCAAAGCCAATAACTTGCTGCCAAAGACAAGTGAAATTCCAGAGTTTCTTTGATCCTGTATCTCAACAAGTCTTTTTTTAAACCTGCAAATACTCAGTTTTCAGGTCAGTTTAGATGTTACTGTGACTGGTGTATCAAAACCAGCTCTTAATTAAATCCATAGAATGATCAAGCAGAAGTCAAGAAGTAAAACAAGAAGAATCTCTGAACACAAAATAAGTACAATGAAATAATTATTCAGAAATAGTTTCTTCACAATTAACTGTATTAATAAATAATACGGAAGAACAGCAGAATGGAGACATACAAGCATAAGTCCTCACAATTCCAAAATTAAAGCAGGCAAAGCTGTTGGCATGGTTCCAAAATTCTACAAAATATTTATTATTTAGCTTTGATTTAGCTTTGTCTTCCTCTTTTATAATTAATTCACAATTAAAGAAGTTGTAATTATAATTCAGATACTGGCAAAATACATTCTATGGTGTTAACCATTGATAGATTTGTAAACAAAAGCAGCTGGACTGGAATTTCTTCAAGAAAATATTTACATGCCAACAGTTTATCAAACTGAAAGTCTGCAGATAAATCTACACATGGGCATTATGTTAATGACGATAACAACGATGATTCATATTCTTAGTTGTAGCTGCTTTGTACAGCTACAGCTGTAAAAGAATAAAACCTGGAAGGAAAAAGGATAAGGAGGCAGGCTAGAGTTTTAGTCCCCTGTCTCCATTCAAGGTTAGAACATTCGTTACATTATACTGGAAATAATATTTAACAATAGGGCCATTGTCCAAGATTCTTTCAACTCTAAAGGCCAGATTTCTGGATGTATGTATGTATGTAGGATGCAACTAAGGGCTTCATGGAATTATACAAAAGCATAGACATCCAGTGAAATTTTAAATGGATATCCATGCAGTTTGAAAATTCCCGCACACGATAACCCATATCTTGGAAAAAATAAGCATGCATGTGTTTATTAAATCTTATCACTTCAATGCCTACTAGGGTTATCTGAAAAGAAATCTCAAGTTGGAGGATCCCATTCTTTCCTAAGGGGAAATGATCCCTTCACTGCTCTTGCAAAGTCCTTGCAAGTAGTACTGAAACGCAGTGAACTGGGAACAATATCCACCGAGCAGAAAGAGACTCAGACTGACTAGCTGCAAGGATAGATAGTTGTTTCAAAGACAGTTAGCATAGGGATGAACCTTTCTTCTTTCCCTCTCCCAGATAAGGCCTTCTTCAGTGAGCAGCTGAAAATAGGGCAGCTGTTGGAGTAGAGACTGAAAACAACAAAGTACAATTGTATAGTGGTAACAAACACGAGTGACTAGACCTAAATGCGGGCAATGCCATTTGAGTGTGACTGGGCGTTAGGAGTGGTTTGTGGTGTGGTACAACTGAGAAGTCATGTGCAGGTTGTATGATAAATGTGCTGGTAAATTATATATAATCACCAAAGTTCAGGACCCCTGTGTCCAAACAGTATAGAGAATACTTTCTAGGTCATGCACTCTCATTCTCCAACATGAAACTGGCTGTTCACAAGCTATCTTCTGAGCCTGATCCAGCACCACCCCTAGAAATGCCTACAGCAGAGGTAGCTGGCATTGGCCACCACTTGGCCAAGGACCTTTCTAACACAACAGCATGAATGACCACATTCACATGACTTGGAAACTCCTAACTTCATTCAATTTTTTAACAGCCTAAAACAATATTTCCAGCCTCTTTGCTTGGTAGGTTGGAGGTTTTTGCTTTTTTGGGGTTTTGTGTTTGGGGTGTGTGTTTGGTTTTGTTTGGTTGGTTTTTTGTTTGTTTGTTTGTTGGGGTTTTTTGACTGTGTTTTGTTAAACTCAAACCATGTTATATAATCTGTGCCACATTCTAGGATGTCCTGCTGTGTACATTCAGGGTGAGTGCCTTGCGTCAGTGATAAATCCTGGAAAACTCATCTATTGCATATATAAAGGGAAGCAGTTTTCCACATGCTCAGTACAAACAGTGTATTCTGGAAGCACAGAATATAAGCAAAGTCTTGCACACATCAACCTTCTGTTTCTTGGTGGGTGTTGGATTTATTGCATACGTGTAGAAGAACTACAGAGGGTGTATGGTTAACATGTAAAGCACTGACTCAGAGACTAAGTGGCAGACAGGATCAGCCGTGGTTACTGCTAAAGTTCTTTACCCAGTCCCTGCTAGCTCCTCTTCTGCCTTTGAAGAGGCTGAAGGAAATATTCTGTCAGACAAACAGATGCTTCTGTTGAGCTCTCTGTGGTCTGCAGACTAATTAGTTATTGCCCTATCAGCCCTAGTTACTGCACTGTTAAAGTCTAATCAAATATGAGAAACCACGTAAGTTTTTTAATGTGTATTTTGGAAATTATACCAGCTGGGGAAAAAAAAAAAAAAGAATGTCATTGAGGTGAAAGAGCAAAATGGAGAAGAATTGGTGGAACTTTAACACATCTATTTTTACCTGCATTTCTGTTAAACTTAATTCCTTACATACAGTGATAGAAAAATGGGATGAAAATTATAGAAAAAAGCAACTCCTTTTTGCCTGAGTGGGACAATATTTAAGAAAAACATAAATCCTAACACTGAAAACTCTTCACAGTGCACAAAACTAAACTGCAGTTTTCAAAGATATCCCCTGGTACAAATATTCTCTTTTGCCAGAAACTCATTTGCCATGGCCAAATGCTTGCTGATTCAAATAAAAGCACCTCACCACAATTTTCATGATGATTTATATTGAACTTGGACAGCTTAGATAAAAAATTTCTTAAATTGGAAAAGAAATAAACCTTGCTCAAAATACAGTTTGCTCTTTCTAACCCAAATTAAATACAAAGGAATGATATACCAGCACTCTCTTTAATGACCATTACTTAGATGAATATGCAGTATTTGTTAAAAGGGTGAAGTATTTTTAAACTTGAGAATAACATACAACTACAGACTACTAGAAAAATGTATTGTACAACTCATCTAGTCATGCAAGTATTATAGGAGGGTCCAGGGTTAGTAGGAGTTCTGAGTTAAGTGTCTGCTATTTTTCACACAACAGAATACATTCTTCATAAAGTCCCAAATATAATCTTTTTGAATGCTGATAGTGGCTTAGTAAATTAGAAGAAAAAGGACTAGTCATTATTATCACAATCTGTCTTCCCTCAAGTAACAACTGGGGAAAAAAAAGAAAAATACCCTTATGAGTCAATAAATAGCTAAGAGATTTAAGCACAATTTATTTGTATAAAGTTTAGTGTGGCAAGGCAGAATGCCCCTGATATCATTCATTTGCTACTTCATTAGATGTCTCCTCAGCATTCTCATGCCCTATTCAAAAGCCTCCCTCAAATCAAAACTCCAGCTACCAGCTGTGATTTTTCATCTCCGCTTCAAACCTGAACCCCAACAGTGTTTATTTGACCTTTTGGAGGTGGTGCACTGCAGGGGTCAGCAGTTCCAGTCACAGAGTGCGTTTCCATTGCTGATTGCCGTGATGCAGGAAGGGAAGGACCACAGTACGACATGATGCACTTCTAGGACTGCATGATCTTACCATGGCATTACCAGCAATGAAGTTTCCACCAGTTGCCAGTCTTAGGCTTGTACAGAGCAACAACTGCTAAGGCTTTATTGCAAGTGGCAAAATCCAGATGATATCCCTTTACATGAATAAGTTCCACCAGGAACAGAAACTGCTTTAGGAGTCTGAGTGCACAAAACCAGATCAGATGCAAGGCAAATTCATGCGATAGAGGCCCCTTTTTGGATATAAAATTACTCGTGTAGAGAAGCACTTCTAATGTACTTTCAAGGGACAGGAGCTACAGGACACCAGGTCTGTCCACTTCTCAAGGCAAGTAGTATGAATACTTTCCCAAGAAAGCATGAGGGTGAAGGTGGGGTGATTCAGGCTGCTTCTTATTCTCGATGAGTTCACACTCCCTCTCCTCTCAGTCAGCAGAGAGCTAACACTAAATAGTTACAGCTTGATGTGCTTGGGGAAGAAGGAATGGGAGCAAAAAGACAAGAGCAAGAGTGAATTGTTCAGTCTAGTAGTAGGGTATTGGACTCTTGGGCTGTAAAACTGTTGAAATTGTTGAGACTGGCAGCTGTATATTCCCTCGTTATCACTGATTGTGTTAGGCTATGCAGTGTGATTTCTGATGTAGTGAGATGCACATTGTATCACTTTGTTCACCTTAGATTTTGGCTCCCAAGTGGAAGTTGTGCCAGTGCTATGGACCTAGGTGCTTCAAAAAGGAACTAGTATCATTATCAGTGCCCAAGGAACATTCAAGACAGTCTGGAAACATTTAGTAAGCATTGCATACTTCAAAAAGGCATTTTATTATGGTTTTGAATTTGGCACACTGCTGGAGTTTCTTTTTTTCACATTTTGAATCCTGAAATCATTGAACTAATTTTGCACTATAGACATTAACTTTTTTCTTCACATTTGTCTACAGCTTCATTTTACTTTTTTTTCTTTCAACCCTTAATTCATCACTTGAGCCTTATCATCTTATCAGATGCCATACATGTACTTGCAGTATTGTAGAGGTTTGAGTTGGGGGCAGACAAGATCTCACCTGGAAAAAACCTGAGAATTAGAGCTTTTATATTATTATTATTTACTGCTTCTGAAAGTTTCTGTTAGGTGGCCTGTGAACTTGTCCAGCTTCCACGACTGAAATGGCTTCAAAGGGTATTACCAGCATCTGTTTTCCAGAGGCGTGCTTGTTATTGATCAGCTCACAAAGAAGGTAATACTTTATCTCTGTCCCCTTGAATTGTTAAATTGAGTTCAGATTGTTCAGGAGATCCATGTAGAAACTTATTTCTGGCTTCCAATATATCATCCCATCACTGAACAGACGGATTCTGCAACATCAGTTTGGTCACAGGGAACAGAAGCCAAATGGTTATTAGTTGCTTCTGAATGGAATTGAAAACAATGTCTGCTTGCCCAGGACCCAGCCAAATGAGTTTGTTTCTGCATCTGTATCTTGCCACATCTTTCCAAAGAGTATCTTTAGAATCCAGTTTCTCTTTGTTGTATCACTATTTACTTCCATCATGAAAGCTGAAATCTCCTGTTTTCTGCCATTTCTATGTTCTGTCAAAATTCTGTTGCAGCCTCATTCCCTTAGCCTTCTTTCCAACTACAACTTTCCTTTTCTTCTCTCTACTTTGCAATTCATCCCATAATCAGCACCCCCAAAACAAAGGCCATTTTTGCCTACAAAATCATTCAGCACCAAGTCCTAGCTAAATATACTTGTACCGTGATACAATTTCACAGATACTGAAGCCCAAAGTCACTGATTATGTCTCTCCATTTTTAAAATGATAAGTTTAACCTTTCCATACCTCAGGTTCCCCACCTGTGTGACAGCACACACTTGACAGCAAAGCCAGCAAGCTAAATTGACTGCTTCAAAGTCCTTTTTATCTCAGAGTGGCAAAAATCTATAGAATTACAAAATAGTTGGTTGCCTTGCAGTAAAAACCAGTTTCAAGAAAGCAATTTGAAAAAAAAATAAAGGAAGTATATTTTAAAAGGAGGATCTATTCTGTCTTGTCATTTCCAATTTCCTCTAAGACTGTTTGTCCAGTGTATCCAAGAAAAATCTAAGTGGGAAAGTTCACCCTAAATCAACTTTCTTTATTCCCAGCAGCTATTCCTTTTATTATTGGACATACTATTTATTAATTTTGCTTTATATTTATTTATTGTTAGGAAATCCATCTGAGAATTGATTGACAAAGTTACTACATCTTCCATTCTTATTATTTAAATTAATTATGCTTGTATTAAAATAAGTGCCATTTTTATCCACTTCACATTCACTGTCTGTATCTTCTTTCACATCTTGCATTTAGTGCAGCTTATTCTTCTGGCCTTCTGATAAGCAAGATCAAAAAAGCTGCGAATGCTAAAATATACCCCAGCAATTTCTATTCTAGATCTGACAACTGCTATTTATAAGATAAAATTTTGTTTCTTGTTAAACTGGATGCAGAAAGTGTTATGCCTACAAGGGCATCATGCATATAAGTCTTGTAGTTCTAGAACCATAAAAAAACTGAGGGTGGAAGCGACCTCTGAAAGTCAACTAGCCTAACCTTCTTTAAAATGCACAAAGTTAGATTAGGTTTCTCAGGATCTTGCTCTCCTCAGGTTTGAAAATCTCCAAAGATGGAGATTCTAGAACTTCTCTACGGAAACTGTTGTAGTGCTTCATCACTCTCATTTTTACTTCTTCCACCTCGTATCCAGTATTCCTTTGATTCAATTGTGATGTTTTTTATTCTTGTGCCTTTCCTGTATACAGCAAGGTGAACCTGCTCTGTCTTTATGAATCAAATTTAGAGCAACAATTAACCAATTCAGTGGACTATGACAACCATTGCTACTCTAACTTGGATGAAGAAGTCATGTTTTACAGATTATACACAAATTCTCCCAAACTGTTTAGATATTGCATAAGTTTTTTTTTATTTCTAATTTGATTCCTTTTAAGAACTGGAATTTCAGAAAGTCCTTGTTTCCTCTCCCTTTGAAAATGAAGCTTTTTAAACAAGTGGCTTTTGATTGAAAGGGTGTATTACTGCTGGAGGTGGAGCCACCATCATCAGTGTGAGCTCCTACTCAGCAAAGACACACTAATATCCCTCAGTATCCCATGGATGAGTTAGAAGCCACTGAAGAAGTTTCACAGAACTCTTGAAGTAGGACATTTTATTTTATAGGAATTGAAAATATCTGAAGTTTGGCCAGCAGAACTAGAAGTACCTGTGATCGGCAGTCACGCTTGAAAATCTTGGTCCCAGTCGTTGCTTATTGCAGTCTTGTGCCAAATAACATGCAAGCAAATAATAAACGAAGCAAAATGCAAGAATTTATAGTATCTTCAACAAATAAGAGGTTTGCCTTTCAGATCAAAACCCTTAGATCTCTTTCATTTGTAAAAATAAATAAAAAAAAAAAAAAACAGAAAAAAAAAATAAATTCTCAGTTGAGTCTGTCTGCTGACTCCAAATTTCTTCAAGATCTGACCATAACCGACTAGTAAGTTATAGGTCAGATGTGTTTAGGGCAACATCTTCTTGATTTTGATCTGAGCATTGACAGTGTTTAGCTTTACTACCACTAGGAGCACCAACATCTGACTAGCCCTTGGCCCATCCAGCCTCAGCCCTGTTAAATGCCACATACCTTGCACAGATGTAGCACTGATTTATTAGTGAAGATAGAATGGGACTTATGTGAGTACAGCTCCTTCCTGCTGAAAGAAACTATTTCCTGGGTTGCTTGAAAATACAGAGTTGGGTTGCTAATCTGTTACTGTACAGATAACTCAGGTTTCAGCATGAGCTGGACTGAGGGATTAATGAGTTTACTTTTTCCCCTGCTTTAGGGGGAAGTTTGTAGTTTGGGAGTTGGTTATGGCATTGCTGGGATGTTTATTAATGCAGACATGAGGAAGGACATTTTAATGCAGATGGTAGGAGCCTGTGACTGCCCTATACACAGCTAACCAAAATCCTAATCAATCCGGCAGCAACACCAACCTTCCAGAACTCAGGAAGACTGTCAGTCTCATGCTTGCAGTCCACAGGCCACCTAGGGATATACCCGAGAAATATATTCTCTTCTGCTTTCCCAAACAGGTCTGCTCCCTAATGAAAGCAGAAGCATTCATGTAGGTATGGTTCAGAGAGGAAGGGAAGGGATGGAAATGAAAGGCAAGCCAAGGCCAGGGAAGAGAGGCCAGTAAGGGAGAATACTCAAAACCAGTCATACCTTTCTGAGTTTTGACTTGTAAGCAAAATCAACTTATTTCCAGATTTGATCCTAAATAACCATGTTGACCTTAAAAAACACAACCCTCTTTTTTAAATCTCATGCCACCACCTAAAGCTTTGCTAAGTCAGAACTATTTCTTTCCCCAAATGCCTGTTTAAATGTTTAAATACTTGCCATTTGTTTAGAAATGTGTTTCTAAACATGTTTTATCAAGTGAAGGAGATTGGAGACAAAACCAGCTGGACTATCCCTGCATTTTTGTAGTTAGGGGAATAATGTGTTTTGTTCCATCAATGTGTCCACTTTACATTATTCAGCACAAAGCTTTGTGAAATAAGAATCATGGGAATATCATAATATAAAGGAAAAAGGTACAAATAACAGCTTCATAAACTGAGAAATGTACATAAATAAATCATGTAGATGGGGCAGTTTGCTTAGCTGGCAAGAAAAAAAAATGGAAAATATGCTTGTTAAACAATAACCACTGAGTGTGCTTTTATGATGTTTTTCACCACAGTAATTCATATTAGAGATAGAAGCAGTTGCATGTTAAATAAAATCATTCAGCATTGTTCTCCTCGCATTACAAAGAGCTGACTTATGTTGTTTTTAGATGCCTCCCATTAGAAAGTAAATATTCCTCTGATGTTATACATTTCAGAAAATTTAATAAAGATGAACTGTAAATAAAGTCACAGGGAGATTTCAGACAGTTTTATTAGCAGATTGTTGAAAAGAAAAGAAAATTAAATACAATAACAGTAAACGTGGTTCTCACATTGAAACCAGGCTCAAATAACTAGGCTACCATAGAAAAATTTCGAATTCTTGCATTATGATGTAAAAACAGATTTTTGTACAGATTTTGTACAACAAAATTCGTAATAACCTTTTTTCATTTTTAGAAAACTTTAAATATATAGATAAAAATAGACAATTTTCATAGGTCCTACATGAAGATGAGTATGTTCTGTTCCAAGGGCTTGCATAGAGCGCAAATGTGGTTATAATATAGAACAACTAGACATTAATATCTTTAAGATTACAAAAGCATATAAACAATAACATGAGCACAACTTTTCTTCATAATCTATGTAAAAAGCAACCAAAAAAAAACCCAACCAAAAAAACCCCCAAAATCAAAAACCAAAACCAAAATAACAACCCAAAACCTGTAAAACTAAAGAGGGGCAAAAAAATTCAACTTACAGTAAAATCTCATGGTCTGTAATATTTACACTGTTTTTAGCAAGATTCTTTCTAAACATCCAGCTCA
>VWZG01005636.1:52346-63839 GCA_013396735.1 Grallaria varia
TTTCCTGCTTTCTCTTTCAAACTTTCTCTGTTTCTTTCCCTTCTCTTTTTAGGTAACAGAGATTTCACATACTGATGGTTTCTCAGTCTCTTTTCTTGTCCTTAGGAAAATAACAGCAGTGTTAGCTGAGATCTCCAAGGATTTTGTTAGCACAAATAATAAAAAAGTCATCAAAACCAGCAATCACAAATGCACATATGCATAGTTTTTTGATGGAAATTAAAGGTTCTTCGCTCATAAAAATCCTCTTGAACCCCATCTCTATGGCTGGTGATAGAGCTGACCTGAACTTAGAGCCTTCTTCTAAAATCATGTTACAACACAAACACCCCAGAACTAGCCCATGTCCTCCTAAAGAGATTTTGTACTGAAATTAAGTATATACACACTGCTGCCAGACTCTCCAATCATTAAAAACTGCTAACTTCAGTTTAAAAGAAATACAATATTGGACTACTTATATCTAAATAAAAGAAAAGCTGCTCACTTATAACTAAATAACATAATAAATTGTGTTTCCTGTTAGGAAGTAGCTTTATTGAAAATGGCAGCTATTTTCTCAGAAGTTATTTCCAGGCACCTGTAATCTTAATGAGGTTTGTCCCTTTCAAAGAACAGTTGTACGTGCATGCCCAAATGCATACAACCTCTTCAGCCCAGAGCTGATAAAAGCATCTGCAAGCCATAGCTCAAGTGCATTTAAATTATATAACTGGTTGGTTTATTTATTTTAATAAGATGGGGCAAATGTGAATCACAGTGTACTTCTAACCTTTCATTCAAGCTGATAGTTTAATCATTTGGAGGAAAAGAAACAAAACAAAAGAAAGAGATGGCAAACAAATGGTAATGATTCATGTGATATTTGATAAGACAGCAATGGGAAGTCAAAATAAAAGCAAGCATATTGTGACAGATGGAAGGGATCTTACTGAAGTTCCAACCCTTCTTTGAAAAACTTAAAGGAGGCAACTAATTAAGGATGAAATATATTTTTGTATACTCTTCATATATTTCATTCAAAATTGAGACATAAGAGGATTTATTTTCCACTGAAGATAGAAGATAAAAATTAGAGTTTAACTTTTTAATCATGGGAAAATAACTTATGATGAACTTGAGTCTTTTTCAGAGTTTGTAGAATGTGACTGAGAAGAAAAATCCCAGCTTCTGTAAAATGCAGTCATGAGATCAACTGAACACAACTTTCTGTAATTTTCCTGATAAAATGCAAAACAGTATTCTGTGAGGGAAAAGACTCCTCCCAGCATCTAAGGTTAATCAGAACACTGAAGCTTTACAACTCAACACTGAAAAGGAGGGACAGAGTGATCTGTACTGTCCTGACATTGGTACTGACAGGAAAGGTAGGTCATGTATTGGGGAACATGGAGGGATCCACCACCCTCTTCCCTAGCGCAGTGAGAGCAGGAGATGCAGGAAAGCAGGCTCAACCACTGAGGCTTTGAAATTTGAGAAATTTATTCTTTTAAAAAAAGTGCTTATCCAGTTTTTATGCAAAGATGGGTGATTTCACACTGCATGTTCAATAAACTAATGCAAATATGAAGTATGTAAACATATTTGGCCAAACACTATCCCAGTTTGCCCTTTGTGTAACACCAATAAATTAGTTTCAAATTTGCATATTGTTATTAATCACACACCTTTCATTTCTCTACTTAACATTCATGTACAAATATATTTGTGCTAATACTCAGTGCAAATACTCAGGAAACTGAGATGTCTTTATGTTTCTTTTTAAAATAGCAATTTATACATAGGAGTTTTAATTCCAATTTAAGACATAAAACTAAACCATGGATATGTAAAAAAGAATATCTAAACACCTTTTTTTTTTTGCAGTTATTTTAAACATTAGACTATTTTCTTTCAGTAATTTTATTGTGTTTTAATCATTAATATATGTTTTCATTATATCACTGAATACCCTGGGAATAAGCTAAAGGTCACCAATCTGGTCTTCAGTAAACTAAGAAAGCAGTGGAGTACTTGAATATGTCAGCTTCTTTTATTTAAAGATCATATAGAACACAGAGAACTTGCCATTTTGAGGACTGAAAAGATTGGACTGGTAAGGTGAGAAATTGTTTGAAAGAAATAGATTTTTCTAAAAAAATCCCACTGTCTTTTCTTGTTGCCTTACGAACTTAGCAACCCTTTCTCTATTTATGTAAACAGAATAAGCGCATATCTGAAAAAAGACAACAGAACTGCTTACTTAAAAGCACTGAACCTGAGTCACTAAGGCATTGTATTGTATCACGTCAAGTTCGTTAAAAAAATTAATTATAATAATAAAAAAACCAGACACAAAACAAAACCCTTTCAACTGAAGAATCATGTGGAAAAGTTATTAAAGGATGAAGTCACAGCTAAATACAATCAGATTGTGAGCTACCACAGCTCATTGTGTTCAGTGCAGTTTGTAACACAGTGTGGATAATTTTGGTGCAGAACAACCTGTCCTATACTAAGCAGTTTTAAGTTCTGCAAAAAGGCATGCTTTATTTGCTACTATATTTCTGGAAACAAACCCAACTTTTTTTAGTATCAGCAAGCAACCTTGGATTTGAGAGCAGAATATTGAATAAGATGTGAATATTGGAATGTGGTTTCTGCCTGATACCTTCCTTTCCTTTTTTTCTGTTTTTGGTGGTGGGTTTTTTTGTGCTTGGTTGTTGTTTTTTTAAACTTTTGTTTCTTTGGTTGGTTGGATTTTTGTTTAGTTTTGGTTTTTGTAGAGTCTTGATGAAAACATGAATTGCTATTCATCTTTTTAGTATGATTGCTCTTCTTTCACTTTTTTCCCTGCTCTCCATTTTGACTCCTTTTTTAGTGCTTTGCTCAAATGATCACTTTTTTACGCTAAACATCATCATCAAAGTACTCTTACATACACGATATCAATCATAAAGTTAAGCTTCAAACAGGCTTAAAAATAATTACTTTCCTTTCTGGAGAGAAAAGTGGTCATAAAATGAAATTGGAATAAAATAGATCAGCATTTGTTGGAGCTTTCAGTAGTTTTTGTCTCTGAGTTGAGATCAAATTACAGAAAATATCCATGCAAAAGCATATATAAGTCAGTAGTTCTATAGAACACAAACACACAAATCCTTTCCATCACTTAACTAGAAGCTAATACTATTAGCAAGATACATGTGTATACAACTACAGGTCACATAATAAAGCGCAAATTAATAAAGAACTTTTATGCAAATCTGAAAAAGTAACATGGGTCATGATTTTTCTAGTTGTGGCCATGGTTAGTATTATCCATCAGCAGACAGTGTGATGTTAATTTCTTTCAGTGAAAATAATTTATGAAGACAAGCTTTTCTAAAGTATTATCTTTTCTAGGGCTTTACCCCACACTACTTTTTAAAACACAAGAGAAGACTTAGATCTAGTATCTATTCCTAGGCAGAGCAGCTCTTGTGATTCACAGAATCACAAAGCTACCTCACCCTTCTCTGCAAGCTGCTTTGTTTCTAAACAAGTAATTTGAATTTAATGTTACCAAAGTAACTAAAAGGCAGACTAGTGTCTTGTTCTTTCCAGATTAGATTTAAACCCCAGAATAAATACAAGAGTATGTAACTAAGATTTCATTTGAAATGCTAAGTTTACTGGAAAACAGAGGTCATTTAAAGAAATCTGTATTAACCTACATACATCAATTCTGGAATATTTGGAATCCTTTTCTAATACCAGTATCATACTAGCACCACACTTTAATACACAACACAATGTTCTCGTCTGTGTGCTGAAACAGAGTAACAGCCCAACGCAAAACGTGAGGAAAGAGTCACACAAAGAACGGGAAGGAACGAGGCTGCAAAATAAATATATTACACAGCAGCAATCTTAAGGAGAATCTATTAAGGATGCATGGGATATCAAATCATATGTAATATAAGCTTTCTGCTTTTAGGTATTTTGTATGAAAGCAAGTTTATGGAAGACAATCGCACCAAGCAGACAGGTCCAGATCTAGTGTCAAGGCAACAGAACGAAACCAGAAGTCATGCCCTAGGAAATGAGCTATGAACTGAAGGCACACATAATCCTAACTACCACACAGATATAGAAATAGACCTTAATGAAGGTCCCAGGGGTTAGCATGAGCCGCACAACTGCAAAACTGAAAAAAAATAAAAATTGGTTATGTTAAATCTGAGGAAGACTTGGAAGACTTCAAGATGAAAGATGCATATGGAGTCTAATGTAGTAGTTAGCTATGAAGCAGGACTTAGGGAAAATGCTTCTGTTCCTATAAGGAATGAAAAATAATAGCATTTCAGATTACAAGGAAACTCTTCTGTGACAAGTGCTAATGCTGGCCCAGGTAGGTTGTTTTTCAATTCATAACTCATACTACTTCCCCTGACTGACTGCAAACTTCCATCTTGAACACATCTTTATAGAGGCATTTAAGTACTGGAGTGACAAGCCAACCTTCCCCTTTCCCTCTCAGTGGTAGCATAATTTCAGATAGATACTTCAAAATGATTATTCTACCCTCCCAGGAAAAACTCAATTAGCCTTAAAGCCAGGTGGTTTGAATTTGGCACCACTCTGTGTCTTTGCCAATAGAGATTCCTCAGAAAAAACAGCGTGTCGTGACAGACCGTGTCCTGGATGCACCCCACTACAGAAATCCCAGACCATATGGAAGCAGCATGCTTTCTCAGAGAGAACTTAACACCATGGTCCATCATGAAAAAGTAAGCAAGAGAAAAGAGAATGGCAAACTAAATTAAACTACAGAGCAGTCTTAACCAGTGACTTTGGGATCAAGCAACTACCTTGGAGTCAGAAGCAATGACCTGTGCAAAATATCTGAAGTGTAAAATTTTCTTCTCTCAAAGTGTGATTTTCTCAAGACAGAGGAAATGAAAAATGTTATTTCCTGGTTGCATTTACTCTTCCCCCACCCTGTTCCCCACCTGTGGACCCTGCCATCCGCCCCAGCTTTTCACTTACACTGTTTCTTTTCAACAGCAACAGATTAATGGCGCTGTACACGTTGCTGGCAGGACATCTCCCCGAACACCGTTTAAAATGCTGGTTACCCATGCTCAAGGTGAACTTGGACTGGAATAATTTCAGGAAAGGCTACTTGTATAATACAAAGAATAGAGCCCTCAACATGGAAATAAAATTAATTGATTTGCTTATCATAGAAAAGCAACTGATTATTCCTTGTATATACATGAAATAATAGCAAGAGACACAAACCAGCATTATTGCAGGAACTCAGCTCTGGTGTAGTCTTCCAAAATGATGGATGTATTTAAAAAGTCTTTAAGATTACATTTGTGATGTAAGAGCCTCCAAAGGCAGATTTTAAAGCCTGTCTAGTACTATCCCCTATGCTAAGCTATTTCAGTAGAAAGAGAAGCAAGAACTGAATATATCCTGAATGTGTTTATTGCATATCTGGCCTAGTAAAACAGACTTAGCTATAAAGTTAATTTGAGTTGGAAAATAGAAGAGTCAAAGGTTTTGCAAGAATATGAAAAAAAAGCTACAAGGAAGCTTTATAAAATGAGGATTCTTCTGTGCACAGAATGTTTAAGATGAAACTCTGGAACTATTGCCCATTTGAAACTGGACTAGAACTGACATTTGTATGTTTTAATAATGTTATAGACTTTCAATATTTTAGCATTGGGAACCAGATTGCATCGGATGGCATAGTAACTGCATCTTTTTCTACTGTGATTGTCATAACAAATATGATGGCAAGGTTGAAAATGGAACTGATCCTCCAGTCAGTGATACTACTTTTATGATGCTTCCAGTATTTCCAGTGAAGCCAAGGAGTCTGATCCAAGCACAGTAATTTATGTTCAATTCATCAATGTGCAAAGATACTGTTCTCTCTCCAATGGCTTAGAGTGTATACCTTTGAGTCAGAGTATAAAGCTAAAAATGAGAGCAAATTATTGCTGCTTTTTATTTTATGTTTGTATTCAATATAGCTTGATTACTTGAAAGGAGTTGTAGCCAGCATATTGCAGCATGAAACAATATAATGAAAAATACATGTCTTTTAATGCAAGGGTTGCACCGACAGTTTATCACAGGCAAAATCTGCAGAATCAACACAGAGACAAAATAAACAAGTCAAAACTTGAATTATCTAATACAGCATTGTATATTTTCAACAATCTGTATTCTAATTTCATGCACATAAACCGGCACTGTAAATTTTTTGGTCCTGACTTCATAACACTTTGTTTCCAAGGCCAGCTGTAGCATGTTGTGATCCATCCGTTCTAACATCCATGACAAAACACACTATTATGCTATTGCTACTTTTCCTAAGCTATTAGAGGCTGCATCACTTTTAAAAAATAAGGCTGACAAGAATATAATAGAAAAAATGTTTTTACCATTACTGATACACACTTGCTTCTCAGCTAAGAAAGCCAAAATGACATCACATTATCATTATATATGCTGCTGTCTCCCAGGATGTCCTTCAGGTGTTGTGGGACCTTACAATGAGCAAAAGCTAAAGATTTCTTTTTAGAGCTATCAGTCTATTCTATAGAATAGATTTTCCTCTTTACAAGCCAGCTGGCAGCTCACTGGAAGAATACTTGATATGGATCTATGCTGACAGCAAATTTTAGCTTAGACGGAATGTGATGCTGGCTAAGTATTCCTTCCAAATGTGTTAATTTTAGTTTCACTTCCTTTATACTTACTTTTCTTAGCTGATTTTTTTTTCTTTCATAGGAACTTGAGATACAAATAGGGATGGGTCAAGTTCCATATCAAATCCATAGGAAAGCCAAATGCTTGAATTAAACAACGACTAAATTGTTTCATGTTATTCTTAGTCTTATAAATATAAAAATAACTACTGCTTTTTAGAATTAAAATAGACATTGGCAAAGTCATTGTTTCCTTTTCTTGTTTACAACAATTAATAACAATAATAAAATTTATAGAAAATGAAAAATAATTTATATTAATATTACAGACATATGAAAATTGTTTATCTTAAAATAAAGGATTATAAATATNAATTGTTTATCTTAAAATAAAGGATTATAAATATTTCTTAATTCTGAAGGACAAAAAAAAGGTGTTTTTTTCCTCTTACTGTCAAGGAGAAAATAGACAAATCTAAAATCTTTTTCTGCTTTTAAATTAAGCCATCTGACACTCCACTAGTTCAGTTAAAATAGCTTTATTGATGGCAAGGATATCTTTTTTTTTTCCCTCTTTTTTTTCTTTTTCTTCAGTTGACAGAATAGAGTGATTAGGTTGGAGTGATATTTTAGGAAGATGACTCCCTTCTTAACTCTTAAATATGCACAAAATGCTGCCTGCCTGATAAAATCTCACCATACAGTTTTATTTACATGTTAAGTCTAACTTCTTGCTTGTCTCTTGAATATATTTTAAGTGAATGATAAACTTTCATTCTTTCAACAGGATTTCTGACCTCTCAGTTAGTTCAGGATTATAAAAGAGGGACTGTCCCCTACCACATCAAAATGCTGCCGCTCAGTAATATACCATTTCTGAACTAATGGAGAATAATTGAGGTAAGTGAGTCTGTTAAATTGTTCTCACATGAAAATTCAGGCAAGCTATCTTTACACAAAATTTAGGCTATCAAGTATTAGTTTGGTAAATCTCAAAAAATATTTTCCCATCTATTTCCCTGTATAAAATTTGAAACTAACTATAATTAGCTGATAATAGTTGTAAATTGCTGTAGCTTGCATCGCCTCTCTTTGCCACTTTTTAATGTCTGGGACTCTGATCCATCACCAAAGAAAATATAAAAGCAGAAGTTAATAACATAACTGAACTTCTACTGTGCCTTTCATCCAAGATCCGGAATACTTTACAAATATTAATTAAGTTTCACAACACCCTTGTGAGATACCAAAGCATTGGTGCTGCCATCAAGAAATCAGTCGATATTATTTCTTTCTTTGTGCATAAAAATTTGGCTTTGGCTTAGGCTTTGGTTAAAAACACAGAAGTGTGCAAAATGAGCTATTCCTTTGCCATATCATTCAAAAGCAAAACATCAGACCAAAAGCATACAAGCAACACCAACAAATGCTACCATTTTAATTGTGAAATTGGTATTAGCCACTCAAGTCTTTGCTGAAAAATGTAAAATGAGCAAAGACAGTGACTCCTTAGCATATATTTCTTGTGGCTGTGTGACATGTTACATAAATCCTTTTGCAGCTAGACTATATTGGAGTATGACTACAACTCCTGCTATGAAATGGGTTTATTATATGGGAAACACAACCACAAATTAAAACAAACAAAAAATCCCAAACAAACAACAACGAGGTTACTTTCTCACCTCCAGAAACTGAATTCAGCTTTTCTGGAATGTGACTGAGTTTACTAAATTTGTTTGTAGCAGTCTACACTGTAGTACTCTAGTTATGCTCCTTCTATCAACAAAAGAGAATTACAGACACCCACTTGATAATGGGATGAACTGTTCCGTGGACATTTCTTTCCACTCCCTCCACAGAGGGTCAAGGGTGACAAAAGAAGTGTAGATGCCTAACACTGAAGTCTTCTATTCTTCATCAGGTTAATTCCAGACCAAGTCTAGTTTTCAAGCATAACTGTATTTAAAAGATGAAACATTCACTAGTTATTTATTACAAAGCAGTAACAGTATAGTAATACAGTTACAGTAATGTAATGCAAATGTATCAGTAATATGATACTATTTTCCCTTCTAGATACTTCAACTACCTATTTTTCTACCTCTCAATTTATGTCTGTTTTTGTTCTTATTTCAGAATTTCTGGAATGCTTCTTTAGACTTGTTTCAGGCCTTGTGCCTCCCACGGTAGCATCCAATTGAAATAAATGCTGCAAAGCTTCAGTATTTAATGCAGATTTCAAGTTCTCCTTTCTACATTTCAGGATCATGCTTTATGCAACTTTCAGAGCTGTACAGAGTTATAAGAAACAGAAAAGGAATTACCAGACTTGGATATTTTTCCAGAACTGATGCACAATTACTCATTTCCAACATCAGTAGTTACAAGAAGTGACTGAAACGCAGCTGCTTGTAGTGTGTTTACTGTCACAAGTGATGTTGGAATTCTGAGGCAAGTGAAAAGGAAAATACACAACATACGAGATTCATCACATTAACATCAGACATCTGCACTATAGATAGCTGCATTTGAGCTGGTTTTGTAGATTCCCTTTATAATCAATATAGAAACTTGGAAGTTATGATTCATTTTCTTC
This sequence comes from Grallaria varia, assembly GCA_013396735.1. NCBI lineage: Eukaryota > Metazoa > Chordata > Aves > Passeriformes > Formicariidae > Grallaria > Grallaria varia. The sequence goes on from VWZG01005636.1 coordinate 61,638, forward strand.
AAAGGGAGAGATGTGTCTATTATTCCTCATTGACTTTAATAGGAGTCCAGCCAAATAGCTCAGATAAAGAGATCTACCCTACAAATGTGTGAAGTGGAACATATCCCTCCCACTGATATTGTTTGGGTATTTTATAGATAATTACATTGCCTCAGCAGCTATTCCACACCTTCATAATACAGAGCAATATCTATACTGCCGTTACGGTATCAGCAAAGTCCCACTATATCTTATCAGTTGAACAAATTACAGGATAATGTAGTAAAGAATATATGACTCTGTATGCAGTCTCGATAGTTCAAACATCCCATTTCTTCAATTCTTTATACAATGGGTGCTGTATCTTAAAGCACTCTTAAAGAGCTCTGCAGGCCTGGCTTTCTAAGGTATTGCATGTTTAAAATGAATGCAAACCCATTAATGTGTTTATAAACTCCTTGTTCAATGATTTAAGTAAATGCAGACATATTGAAAACGAGTAAAAATCCCATCATGCTGTTTCATTGTGCAAATATAACTTCTTGTATTCTAAATCCCTGACAATTTCCTTATTTCAAGTATACTTTCATTATTCCAATGATATTGTACTTATCCTTGAAGTAAATTAAGCTCCATTTCACCAGTCTTACAAAGCATGGTGTTAGCATTCTGTATAGATGGCATTTTATTTTAACCATACTTTGCTCTTTTTTTTTGTCTGCAAACACTGTTTCCAGCAATATTAAATAGACGATTGATTACCTTGAGATTCTAGGTGGTCGCCTTTTTAAGTAAAGTCTTTACTTTTGTCCCAAAATATCTAATCATTGTCTTCTTATTCTTTTTACTGAAATAGTTCTCTGCAAAGTACTTAATTTCTTTCAATCTTCTTGTACTTCTATATCCAAATTTTGCACAAAACTCCAATATTCAATTTTTTTGCACTGCGTATTCTCATTCAGGATGTCTGGTTTTTTTGGATACTGTCTCAAAGTTCCTGATCCCCACTCCCTGCCACTACTCTCCTTTGTAACTGGTATTGTCATCTGTCTCACTCCAGGTTCAATCATTAAATGTCAGGCAGTAACTCCTAAACTTTTTTTTTCCAACTGTTATCCTTGTAGAGTACAAACTAACCTCACATCATGTACAAACTGCTGTAGTATTTTAAATTCCAGCTTATGATGCTAGTCTCTTTTAACATGCAGAATATCTGTTCTACAAAAGCTCTTATGTATCACAGGTTGACAATAATAAAAAAATACCAAAACATTTATCTTGTCATGCCTACTTGTAAAATTAAAAAAAAAAAATTCTCATCAATTAAGATGAAATTGAAATAATTTAAAAGCCCTTGAAAACTTTTGGTAGAGTGAATAAGGTTTCTCCAATTTTAAATGTTGCCGTGGTCAAAATGACACAGAATGTGCAATGATGTGTTTGTTTTTCAGATACTGTAGGTCTGAAGAGATTTTTTTGTATACTTCAATTATAAAAACATTTAAAACATACAAACTTGTGCAATTTTTATTTTAATGAAGATGAGAAGTTCATTAACGAAGATAAATATTTCATTAGATGTTAAATAAAACAAAGAGATTTTTTGGCTTCTCTCAGCACAAAATTCCTTTGAAAGATTAATTAATACATGCAAATTATGCAAATTAGACCCATGCAAATATTTTATGAAGACAATTAAGGGAACCATTAATTACTGCTTTTTTTGCTTCAGTGAGATTCATTCATTTAATTTTAATTTCACTTTAACTGTTTTGATGTATAATCTTGCAGCTAAGAACTTTATCTTTCCTAGTGGGTCACTTAAACTTATAAATTTCATCAAGTGAGCAGCAACAGAAATCTGTAAAGATATTCTCTGGGCTATGTTTAGTATCAAGAGAAATTTTTGACACAATGCACTCCTAGAAACTGCAAAACTGGAAGGGAATGTGAGCTCATTCTTGGACAAGGTTCAACTGCTGGAAAAGCAATTAATTTGCTTTGGCTGTGCTAATATAGGGGAATTAGAAAGTGTGACACAAGACAAATAGAAATAATTAGTTCTCCAAAATGATGTTCTCATTAATATGGTTTGAACAGTAGAAATAAAAAACATTATTGTGGCATGTCTGCATTCTGTCCCTAGCCACAGGAGGTAGGAATATGCAAGATACAGCATTTTTTTTCATCTTTGTAGTTTGCATGGTGGCGGCATTTATTTTT
>VWZG01005640.1:0-34970 GCA_013396735.1 Grallaria varia
CAGGCCTGGCTCCCTCAGCCTTTTGTGACAACAGAGATGCTGCAGTCCCTTAATCACCTTTGTTGCCCTCCACTGGAACCGCTCCAGGAGCTCCATGTCTCTCTTGTGCTGAGGAGGCCAGAACTGGACATGGCACTCCAGATGTGGCCTCACCAAGGCTCAGTAGAGGGACAGGATCACCTCCCTTGATCTGTTTGCAATGCTATTCCTAATGCACCTCACGGTTCTGTTGGCCTTCTCGGCCACAAGGGCACACTCATGGCCCATGGACAGTTCATTGTCCTCCAGGTCCTTCTCCACAGAGCTGCTTTCCAGCAGGTTGGCCCTCAGTCTGTGCTGGTACATGGGGTTATTCTTCCCCAGGGGATAGGACCCTCCATTTTACTTTGTTGAATTTCAGGCAGGTCCTCTCTTGCCCATCTTTCCCACCTGCTGAGGTCCTTCTGAAGGGTTGCACAGCACTCTGGGGTATTGGCCACTCCTCCCAGCTTTGTGTCATCAGCAGACTCAAGCACTATTTCTGAAATATGGAAAGCAAAAGAATGGGTTGAACTCATTCAGGTTTGACAAGGTTACCAGGTGCAGTGCATAACGCAAAATAGATCAGGACAGTCTGGGATTCTCCAGGACATGAAGCACCAGTCTTGCAAGAATTGTTCTTAAACACTGTCTTGGGTACCATTAATTCCAGGGTAGATACCATCTGACAGCATATGCTTCTCTCAGACATCAGGTACTTCTGCTATCTGGGAAGAAAAGCATCTTTTGCACAGAAATAGTTACTGTTGATTTTTCTTGAAGGATTTTTTTCATTCTTCAGATGGTCCTAGATGTCCTATGGCTTTTAAGTCTGTCTTCCTATAAAAGTGTTTATGTCCTTTCCAACCAGTGGAAATGCAGCCCACTCTTAGCCATTTTACTGGAACAAGGTGCATTTTTAAAAAACGTAACTTCTACATACTACCTGAAGAGCATTCAGTTGTGTCCGGGAAGAGACGCCACAAAGCCTACTAGTGACCTTGAGTGACTTTGTTACATGTTCTAACTGTACTACAGGTCTCTCTTCTTGAAATATAATCTAATACTATATACATGCAATTCAGATCATCAGCATATATGAATCTCAGATGATTTCTTGTTTTAACTATACCTTTTATACAATTAACACTTTAGAGATACTTTTTCTGATGTCTTGCAATGCCTTAGACCCTTAGTGTGAACTCTCATCAGGCTCCTGCTGGTGTAAAATGTTAACAAAGCCAAGAGACCTGGAGAGGAATCCCTGTGAGAAGGCCCACCTTAGGGCCAGAGCCTCAGTTATGTAACATTTTAGTTTTTGTATATGTGTTTTTCAGATGGTGTTCAGAGACAGTCGTTAACAATCAACAGCAAATTCTTTCCATAAAACTATAAGCAGTGGCAGAGGGACTCAGAGTAATTCCTGGAATTATTCTTAAATGCATTTTGAATTGAGTTTCATGTTGATTTCACAAAACATTTATGCAGCGGGCTGTAAAATCTCTAGTATATATTTATTCCATTGGCAATGCTAACATCTGAAATAGAACTGTTTACAACAAACTGATTTTAGTATGACTCTAGTAACATGCTTTACAGTGTAGTATGCATACATCAAATAAAACTGAGCTTTATACAGTAAGTTTCATGTGAAGCCATAATAGTTCATATTTCTTTAACCTCCCCCCCACCCATGAATTTGCACTCCTTCTTTATACATGCAATTTGCCTTTATATCAAAGGTCTGACTTTCGCAATAAATGTCCAATGGGATGTAACAGAAGATGCAGTGATCATTTCAGAATCAGATCCTAAATATCTAACTTTCTCTGAATCATAGACTCATTAAGGTTGGAAAAGATCTCCAAGATTATCGAGTCAGCCCTTGGCTGAACACTACCATGCCAACTAAACCACAGCACTAAGTGCCATGTCCAGTCATTTCCTGAACACCTCCAGGGCTGCTGACTCCACCACCTCCCTGGGCAGCCTGTTCCAATGCTTAACAATTCTTTCCATGAAGAAATTCTTCCTGATGTCCAACCTGAACCTCCCCTGGCACAACTTGAGACCATTTCCTCTTCTCCTGTCACTTGCTTCCTGGGAAAAGAGGCCAATCCCCACGTGGCTACAACCTCCTTTCAGGCACATGTAGGGAGCAAGGTGGTCTCCCCTGAGACTCCTTCTCTCCAGGCTAAACAACTCCAGCTCCCTCAGCCTCTCATCACAGGACTTGTACTCCAGACCCTTCTCTGTTGCCCTTCTCTGGACATGCTCCAGAACCTCAGTGTCTTTCCTGGAGTGAGGGGCCCAAAACTGGACACAGCACTTGAGATGCAGCCTCACCAGTGTCAAGTACAGGGTGACTTGGTGGTTTGAGTCCTTCCAGCCACAGCATTGCTGATACAGGGCCTTCTTGGCCACCTGGGCATGCTGCTGGCTCATGTTCAGCTGCTGTCAACCAGCACCCCCAGGTCCTTTTCTGACAGGCCACCTTTTGGCCACTCTCCCTCAAGCCTGTAGCACTGTACAGGGTTGGTGTGATCAAAGTTCAGGACCTGGCACTTCTTGTTGAACCTCATACAACTAGCCTCAGTCCATCAATCCATGGGGATTGTAAGGGGGAAAGGGCAAAAAGAACAATGTATTTGATACAGCTGATATCTGTGCATGTCATGTGTTGAAATGGAACACTATTCCTGTATTACTGGCAAAATCTAAGCAATCTTTGCTCATGCAAGGTATTATCAAGAGATCTGAGGGTCTGGTGGGAGCATTCACCTTTTATCTTCCATTTTACTGTAAGAGGTGTCCTCCTTTTTTCAGTCAAATCCCTTATTTAATCTTTATTTAAGCTAAAAATTCCATCTGTGGGAATTTGTGCAACACACAGCCAGCTTTTGAGAGAACTAAATGAAGACAATACTCTCAACTTATACTGTATTTTCTAGTGTGGAAAACGCCTTTAAACACAACATGTTCCAGTTTGGCAGGAAGTTTTTTGGTCCCAGTTAGAGGGATGGTTTTCCCCCAGTTGCACATTCATCTGACCGTAATCCACGATGCAGATTCTTAGAAAACAGCAGTTCCCTTGCTCCAGAAGATGTGAAACAGAGAGCACTCATGGTACCTGGAGTGTTAGGTGAAACACGCTGCATCAGGTAGCAGGAGTGAGGCATCTGGCTAACACTGCCTGGGAACCTGGATATTTGCATCTCACTAAGATGGGCCAGTGTAATGGGAGGAACTGAAATAACGAATCTATTTAATCATCACCTAATGACTAGCGATGCTGAGACATCAGTATCCTTAATGCCTATAATGTGCTCTCAACACAAAAAAAAAAAAAAAAAAAAAAAGCAAAAAAAAAGCAAAAAAAAAAAGCAGTCTAGACGATTATATAAAATGAGTGCAGGAACAATTAGTATTCCCAAGCTGAAAGGATACACTGAACAGGATTCACTTAGATCTGTCTTGGATACAGAACCATACAGAACTTCCATCAACATCCTTGATGACTGGACTGAATATATTTGTATTTATTTGGAGACTGCAACTACAGGAGCCTCCAACTATGCTGGAACACAACTTTACAATTCAGAGGGATCCTGTTAGACTGGAGAAACATAAATGCCACCAAACAAGGAGAAACACAAGGTTCTACACATACAAAGGAATAATAACTGTATAATACATACCAGGATATGTTGTTCAGAAAAGCGATTACAGATCATGAGCAGTGCTAGGCTATCCTGCATAAAGCTAGGATATTCATAGGCATGAATATCTAGGAGTATCATACATAACTAGGAGTATCATAAATAACATAACAAAAAATAATTTAAATCTAACGAACTGTTGTTATCTAAACTCAAATAGTCAGCTCAGTTTTCAGGTCTACAGTCCAGGATACTTGAGAACCAACTCAAAAATATCAAAAGGAGAGAGACAAAAAAAGCATAGACGACTCTGAAAATCCAAACTACAATGGGAGGTAGAAGGGATAGAAGGAGGGGAAGGGAGGGGGGGGTGAGGAAGAGAGAGGAGAACCTACTTTCCATGTGTACCGGTTAGGTTAGGTATTAGGAAACTTCCTGCCTGCAAAACCAGTTAAGTAAGGACTATAGTCACTCAGAGGCACTCTGAAATCTCTATCACTACAAGACTATAACCATCTTCCTTCAGTACAGCAGGAGCAGCTGATCAGAGGTTGAGATTATGATGAGGATCTAAACAGCTTCTCAAAATCCCTTCCAGCACTATTTCCTTCCTCTGCTATGGTTGTAAGGAAGGCAGGGATTATCCTTTGTTTCTTGTTCTTAGATTTTGTGATAAATGCTAGCTTAAGTAACCGCCCATGAGGAGTAGTCAGGAGCAGCTGTATATATGTAGCCCTTCCCATCCTTTTGCACCCTTTCTGCAAGCTCACTAACTGGGCTACTGGCACATGAACCTGGCAGTATGATCAGGCACATTCGGTCCCATGTGCTTCAGAAAACACTTTCCAGTAGAGCTCCCTGTCTCAATACCAACTCTAATAAATTGAAATTAGGACAATCTGCAAATGACCCTCAAATAAGAAGCAGGAATATTTCAGGAGCACAGTGACATTCCAGAACAGTAAGCCAGTAGAGTTGTTATTTTGGATGTGCTGGGATAGCTCACAATGTAATTTTGCACAATAGTATCATCCCTTCACAAATGGTGATAAAACAATTAAATTTAACAATCAGAAAGAATCACATCTCCCAGGCCAAAAAAAAACCAACAAAAAAAACCAACTCCAAAACAACAAAAAAATTCCTGACAATATAGTCACCACAATTCTTCAGATTTTGCAACTTGGGTTTGCTTTTCCTGTGTCCCGCAGGTTTGATTTGTGTTCTCTTTGCCTTTGATTAAAGGAAAAGTAACCAGCAACCCGATTCTGCTCTCATTTAAATTTAAATAAAATCTAATACCTCCACTGAAATTAAAGATATTATATACCAGTACGGAACAGACCTAAATGAGCAGAATCAGGTACCTGATCTACTTATACTTTAAGAAAATAACATAAATGTCTCATAATATCAAAAAAACCTTTTATTGCCATGATTTGTGACAAAAGGAATATTTGAAAATACAGGTACGCTGCTAACTCCTGCATGAATTATTTTAAAGAGTTAAAAAATTTCATATCAGAAAGATGATTATTACTGGATGCATTGTGTTGTTCCCTGTTTTCTGCCTTGTTAGGAAGGTTCAGCAACATACTCTAGTGGAAAGCATACCTGCCCATGCCAGGGTGGGTGGAACTAGATTATCTTTTAGCTCCTTTCCAACTCAAACCGTTCTCTGATACCAATGTTGTAGACGCTTTATTCTTTTCTCTCAGCTCTCACCTTTGCAGCCGCCCTATTCAAGGGTATTGAAAGAACATAAATGCTTCTGAAATTGATTTAAAAGAAACATAAGCCAAAAATTCTCATAGAATTATCGTAGGTGACTGCAGTGAACATCAGGTGCTTAAAGAGATGTTATACGATTTCATGTATCAGAATGTTTCCTGTGTGATGATGATGTCAATGTTCATTACATTACAAATCTGATGTAAATAACACAGGCAAAAAAAAAAAAAGTCAAGGTAATTTTTTTTTAATAAGAGAAAATTAGTACACTTAGATTTAATTTCTGCAAACATTTGTATGCAAACATAGTCATTCTGTGATGCATCTAATAATTTCAATATCATATAACTGTTTTATCTTCACATTAAAAATATGAAAATATAATATAAACATACAAAAACATTTGGCAACAAAGTCTGTGCAATATAAAGGATGCCTGAACACTGTGTTTTGGAATTACAGGCTCACTTTTAAAATGTTGTAAGTTCCTTTGTATAACTTAGCATTTTCTGAAGCGAAAACGGAATAAGAAACAATATTTCAGAATGCACAGCAGGTTCTCTTCTTACTTTCATTTAGAGTCACAACATCTAAGTCATATAATACACAGGATTTCTGTAAAACAAACAAAAGCAAACAATTAAGATCACTAGAACACAACAGTTGAAAAGCTTGCTTTGTCATGTATTTTAATGTAAAATATTTGGTGGGCTCACTATTTTTCTTTGAATATTTAATTAAAAGATTACAGTTTTCTAATAAATTAGATGGAAACTCATACCATGCAAGACCCAGTTTGGCATCTTTACATTCTTCAACTGCTTCAACCATATCTCCTAACTGTGAAGGTGACAGATGATAGAAAGCGTCTTTCAAGGAGACACTACAAACCGTAAGATCCTTGAAAGTCTTTACTCACATGACTTGTTCTATAAGTACAGGTTATTCAGTTGACTACACCAATTTTCACTAATTTTCAGTTAAGTGCATCAGTCTTTTCAGTATTGAGCATGGGGTGCAACAGCTCAGTTGAAAGGAACAGGAAAACAGAAAGTATCAGTACCCATTACAAAAAGTCAGAGGCTCTTAACTGTTAGAAAGGACTTTAACCTGTTTTGTGAAACTCAGTAAAATTCTGTTTTCTTGCCTCTATTTAATAACCACGAATATCTCCAAATGGAAACAGTTTGGTCTTTATCATGATAAACTATCAAAATAGCACTCCACCCTTGTACAACATTTATGTACTGATTGCAAAAGCAGATTGTAACAAAAATAAAATCCATCAAAACCAGGACTCTTCCTTTCAGCAACGAACTCAACTAGATAATTAGCGTTGACCAGAGAAACAATCAAACTCAGTTGTGCAATACAGGACAAATACATGTTGCAATCTTGTACTCTGAAACTGTGAACACTGAACCCTGAACTAGGGCACAAAGACATAGAGAATATTGTCACATGACTAGGAAAAAAAAATCCTAACTTCTCTACTTGCCATTCTCCTGCCTGTGTCTTGGCAGGTTTACCAAGTATGTAACCATACACAGAGAAGTGAAACCACTGGATTCACCACATTCCTCCCTCAATCCAAACCCAACAGCCACAAACAGCCATTTCTGACAATAAAGAGAAGCTTCCTGAGACAACAGCTATCTAAGCTGGAATTCATGAAATTCAAAGCACCCGAAAAAAGAAAGCAAAAGGGAAAAAAAGTCATGATATACAATGCTAATCATGATTCAGAATTGAAACCTTACACATACAGTGTCACAGGGTAGTTGAACATTGACCACATCCAGAGGGTTCATGTGAAATTACTCAGCCGAATCAGAATGTGGGCAAAATAAAAAGTTCCTTCATGCTACAAATAAGCCTTATGCCTCCTTGGCTGAGAATATTTATCACTACCTAAAATTCTGGAGAGGATGCATGGAATTTGTTTCCTTTTTCCCTCTGTAGCCCTAGTTTCAGCTCTTCCAGCATGCTGGCTGCCCTTTGCCAGGGCTGTCCTCACACAGAGAGCGGCTCAGCTTGTTACCCCCTGAGGCTGCAGGGACCAAGGGAGACTTCCACAAGGCATGGCGCTGGGTGAGAGGATGAAACACCTGGGAAAGGATCAGAAATGATGGATAGAGGCAGGAGCAGAGGGCAGGAAATGCATTGTAGCGTCTAAGCCTCAGGACAGACACTGAGGCTGTTATAAGTAAAATTATTAGCAAATATTGTTCTGATTGTAGGGTATCGGAAAACTGTGACCTACTGATTTTATGAATTTCTTGTCAATAGTCACAGAATGAAGAAACACAGCACGTGCCCTTTTACGTGGTTTTTGTTTTTATAATTATTTTTTTTGAGTGATAAAGACCAAGAGACGTAACATTTTTATTACCCTTGAGAATTCACACAAATACCAACACACAGATTTATAACTTTTGAGTAGTTTTAACTTTTTACACAGTTGCGTAAGGTACTCGAGTTTAGGCACTAGCTCTTATGATTTGTGCTACACAGAGACAGTATCTGATAATCTGCAGTATCTGACAGTAAATGTGAAGTATGAAGACCTTTTTAAAAGAGGGTGCAAGGCAGAATCACAAGTACACAAACAAAACCTTGTCATCTCAAGAACAAGACACCACTCTGGTTTAGACGTTAAGATTCTGAGGGGAAAATAAAGGCTTTGGAAGATAATGATAGAGTAAGAAGTTTAAATTCACTCTTTTGAGACCAGGAAATAACATTGAACATTGATTATTGTGGACATAAACCAAATAGGTTTTGTTTCACCCTGGCTTTTCTGGAGAAAATAAAATCAGTTTAAGTAGTAAATGCATTCTAGAAAGTCCCCATTTGAAGAGTTTCAGAATTCAGGTTTCGCTTACATAACTTCAGAGGAAACAGGTAATTTGAAGATGGTGCAGGCTGTACTTCAAGATCAAACTTCATGCTTTCAGTCAAAGGGGAGCAACTTGCATGTTTTTTGAGGATGCTTATTTGCAAGAATTTTACTACTTAATGATATTTTTGGGTGGCAAGTAAGCTGTTCATGCATCCTTAGCAAGAATCCTTGGTACTGTAAGTAATTAAGAATGGTGAAGCGTATTTGATAATGCAATGGTTCTTATAATCTGTAAAATTATTATCTGATAGTTTACCAATAAACTAGCCAGGACAGAAAATCCATTTAAAAGCTGAGGACTCTTGATCACTTCAGTTTTGTAAGACTGTTCCACACAGGATCTTTGTGAAGCAAATAAGGGCCTGGGATTCATTTAAGCAAATGTGCTGTACACGCATTTAAAAGTGCACATTCATAATCAAAAGAGATACAAGGAGTCCTCATATAAAGAGCTGAAGCAACAATCAGATTTGGGCAATCCCACACAGTTCTCAACTTCAACCAAATCTAGGAAGAGGTGGGGCACCCTCTCTCCCAAAATTACAGCAAGGAAGTATGCAAATCTCTCCCACCTCTGCGAACAAGGCAGGCAGCATTCCTCCCTCCTCCAGGGCTCCAAGAACACTAACACTTCCAGCTCACATTTCAGCCCAGCCAGTGATAACTCACTGCCTGACAAGTCAACCAACAAACAGCAAAAAACTCAGAAAAGGTGAGAAGAACCAAAATGGTACCGAGAAGCTTGAGTTTCCACTTTGGCATCTGGAGCAAAGGAGAGTTTTGAAAATACCACCATAGACAGAGACGCTGCTCTACCCTGCAGTGATTTTACTAAGATGTTGAAACTTTATGCTATCAAATACTAGTTTTTCCTGTTAAATAGCACACCAGACTTGTCTCACCTAACAGACAGGTATCTGTTCTAGTCAGTTTTATGCTTGTTGCTGTCTCCCCTCCCAGCTGTCTCTCCTCCCCAGATCTAAGCAGAATTTGTATCACTGGCAGACAAGAAATATCTAGACATAGGAATAGTGATGAGATGGCTGAGATCACAGTTTGGGGTTTTTTTTAATCAGGGAAAGAAAGATAAGGTGGTATACAATGGGAAATGTAATGAAAAAAAAAAGATTGAACCCTTTGAAAGGCTTCCCATGGAGTAAATCTGTGAATCTTCATTAAGATCAGCTGACCATTCCTTGCTGAAAAACTGCTCAGATCAACTGTGTGATACCAAGTCAGATGATTCACCTATACAAGCACCAGTTCTTGGTATTTTGATACTGGTTTAGTTATTCCAGAGGTGAGGCTCACTCTGGGTTTGGAAGAATACAGGATTTTACTCTATATCATGTCCCCAGGCAAAGTTAGAGGTTACTATTATTTATAACCGCTTTAAATTTTCAGGATTTTTATTATAATGACAAAATGATCCTCCTTAATTACTGCAATAATTCTTTTATATTTAATAATGACAGTTGACAAAGACTGGCAAAGCATGGCAGAAAACTTCATGCAACCAAATTCATGTGACCTTTGCGCCTGAACTGCCAGTAGAGAAAGCTCAGTTCTGAAGAGTGCCGACACTTTCTATGCATTTTCCCTATATTCTATAATTCAAATTACTTGTTCAAAATGCAAGACAGTCCTCTCACAACAGCAATGGGCAGGACACAGCACACGCAACATTAAAAAAGAACTACGGATATATTAACAGGGAAGGCAATCTCTGTGGGAACAGGGACAGAAGCAGGATCTAACTACGGCTGAAGCTTTTCCTCAAGAAATGTTGATGAAGACCTTGCTCCCAAAACTTGCTATTCCACCATGTCTAAAACATCTAACCCACTGTGGGGCTCTATCTCCCTCTTCTGTTAATACCAGGTAGACTGTAACAATGCTGTACTGCAATTAGTTATTTCACAAACTTGAGAAGACAGCTGTGGTCCTCCTGTGAGGTTCCTCAACCCTACAAATCTTCTAGGTAAAGTTTAATATATAGTTGCACCTCAACAACCCTATCAAAGAGAGCAACATGTCTTCAAAGCCAAGATCCCACAGAGGCCATAAATGCCAGAAGTAAGTCAAATCTGTAACATTCTTTTGGTTGGTCTCCATCTCTTTCCATTGTATAGAGATGATTCCAGAAAACCAGACCAATCATGCAAATTTTAGCTGGCTAAGGTTGCACATCAAGATGAATCTCACCCCCTATACTCAGACATTGTGATCAAGTTTTGATTTACATGACTTAATTATATGCTACTGTTTCCAGAAGAGTATCTGGCTCATTCAATGTCCAGAACAGACTTTTGTTTTTTAATTAAATAAGATAGTGTAGTTAAATTACGCCTTACATTGCACCAGCACTGAGTTGGTAACATTTATCCTCTTTGCTTTAATCTCTGTACCTTGTTTCCCATGTGTGCAATGCTGAATATACTACCTAATGTTACTAAGAAGGTTATGGAGATAAATATCTAAAGTACACATTACAGGCATTATGAAAACCCTCTTGAAAGAGTTAATATTCTGTGGTCAGTACAAGATAAATAAAGGGCAAACAAAGCCTGGGGCTCCATGCATGACTGAAGATAATAAAGAAACACTGAGTATGCACTGCTGGAGACACAGGGATCTTTTCGACAAACTAACAATTCCATGAACCTCAGCAATAATGAAATACGATTTCCTATGGATTTGGGTCTTGATGTGAATTAAATTTGATATCTGTGATGCAAGCTCCAGCTGGAGTGGCTGGTTGAAGCATTTTTCGGCCTCTCTCTAGAGTGAGTGTATTATGAACTAATGCTGGAGACCTTCCATCTGCAGAGTACTCTGCCTCTCACCTTATTTTCAACAAACTCCTTGGGAGCTTAATTATCTTTTAGTTTGACCTGTCAAATTTTTTTAAAATCAGCCAACAAGTTCCAAGGGAAACTTTAGGAGCAAAGGAATGGGGCACACAATGTAATCTCAAAAAATCTGTAGCCACAGGAAAGGAAGGTAAAGAAATGAAGGAAGGGCAGAATTGAGGCCTGCTACTTCTGAATGTTCATCTCAAATGACATCCAGCTGTTAAACATTAAATGTTGCTCTCAACAGCACAGGGGAAGGTCTTAAATGGATTTTCACTGTTCTCTACTCAGCAGATATATGTTTATTTAATGCGATTAAAATAATCTTAGTAGTCCGTCACTCTTGGGAGGTAGGCAGAACCTAAAGTTTTGGTTAAGTTTTATTGCAGTTTTCAGAAAAAGGTGAAAACATAATTCCTTTTTTTTTCTTTTTTTTTTTTTTAATAGCGTTTTCCTCCTTTTGCTCCTATTTTAGAAAAATACCAACAACTACACACACAAGGACACAAATACATAGGTTTGTAATTTTTTTTTTAAAGGTAGTTGAGAACAATACTGTTCATCAGCCATGAAACCAAACACCACAAAAGTGCAAATCCTAACTACATTCTGGGTGCTTTTTGTTTGGTTTTGGTTGTTTTTTGAGGACTGACCCACAAGTACAAATAGTACACTGGCAACCACAAGCATTGTCAAAGAACAGCTGTCATCTATTAATGAACAAGTTTAGACATATCTGAGATTCATATGAATTGTGAATAAATAAAATACTGTTGTGATTTGTCAACACGTCTAAGCAATATTCTGGAATAATCTGTCATTAACATTTATTTTCACAGCAGCCTTTCAAATACGATCAAATCAGTAATTATTGCCCTTCCCAAAAAATTCATCAGTCAGAGCAAGTTAAAGTATTACATTCAGTTATTATAAACCGATTGGTTTGAAAATTGTGAGTTCTCAGAAATATGGCATGACCCCTTGGCTGTTAAAAGTGTAAGCTGTCAAAGAACATCTGATGGTTTTAGTGAGACTACCCATGTAAACTAGAGCTGTAGGACTCAGACCCAGCACAGAATGGCTGAGATGGTAAGTATCTGAAAGGTCAAGTAATACTTTAGTTATCTGAATCTCTGGGACACAGAAGCCTTCTCTCTCCCTTAAGCCTACTACACGAAAAACCACAAATGAAGAGACAGGAGAATGCAGCACAAAATAGTGACAATACAAACTTACCTTTGTTTTGTTTTGTTTAAATGTCTGACAGTTTTTAAGAATTTTTTTTTTCTCCCACTCCTCCACTGAACCACAACTTGGTCTAAATTTCAAAAGAATGAAGAAACCTAGTACTTCTGTATGAGCTCTACAACTCTGGACATTGATCCTCCCCATCTACAGGGGTGTTTTCAGTATACTTAGTTAATAAAAAATGTCTGCAGTAGAGGGTAGGTGAGAGTGTACATAAAAATACTAGATTTCCTCAGATTAATACAATCTACTGCAATGGATCTGAAAATGGTTTACTGCCTGTCAGCCTGCCCTGCCTATTTATCTTACCTCTGAATGACCTTCAAATACTTCCCAAAAGCATGACCATAACAGACTTTTCTAGGGAGTTCCTCAAAATTACTTTCTTCTGTGGGACTGGTAAAGCAATGACATGCTTCCACTGAAGCATTTCATCCCTCTGGAACAGGTGATCCTATTGCAGAAGTAAGGGAGGCCTGATATCCTCAGACATAGGTGTCTTGGGCCAAAACAGTTTGCAACGCTGCATCTCCTCTTTACAATCAGCAAGTACATATTTCACCACTAGAGAATGGATGTATGACTGAAATGATCTCAGACTGGCATCTATCATGTCATTTTTCACAGGTACTAGTCACACTTCCTACTGCATTTTCCCTTCTCCAAAATTTCATCAGTTAGAGGAAGTTAAAATTCAAGCACTACATTCAGATTTCACAGTTTTGTGAACAGGCAAATTATTTTGTTGAACCTGAAAACCATGATGAAACTGTATGGTAGATTTTTTATTTTTTATTTTTTTTCTTACAGCAAACTCTCTTATCAGGCCAGTGGCAAAACCAATTGGGCTAAAGGAGTCCTTGTTTAAATAAAACAAATGCATTTCAGTAAAAATGGCAAATTATACACCAAAGTCATGGTACGTGATGCCCCTTCACCTTAGCTAGTAATGGTATGTGACGCTCCAAACTTTTCTAGCTAAGGTGAAGTGTTACTACAGACAAACTCATCAAATTCTCATGGGCATGTTTTCCAAACACATACATGCATGCAGAGTATACAACTGTTCAAAACAGTTCTAATTAAAACCATGCAGCAGTATAACATTTTCAGCGTGGTCTGGATTTGTTTGCCACGTCCACACTAAAACCCCCATAAATTTTCATGAAAATGAGTAGGAATACTGAAGTTCTACCTAAAGTCAGCACAGGCAATCTTAATGTGAGAAATATCCAAGCGCCATTTCTGCACACTGCAGAGAATCCTTAGCTCTTACTCAAATGCACTGTGCAGGAATGCTCACTTCACACATATCTGCAAATAAAGGCAGAGCTATTGTTTTATACTTTTCATGCTCTATACTAGCATAGTAATGTATTTTCTATTTACAGCAGTCAATGCCTTTCTCATTTACAACAAAATCAGAGTTATTTTATTTGAGACTTTTTTTCCAGCTATTCGAGGACCTGCCATTATCCTCCTGTTCTTAGCAGTATTTGACTGTCAAGTTGTTGTGCTTCATTTTAATGCTAAAGTAACCAAAATATTTTTTTCATTGTTTTTTCTCCCCCAAAATAACCAAATATTGCTTGTGTTATTATATAATACCACAGGACTTCGACTTAGAAGCAGTCCAACCCTGAGCTATTATTCTGACCATTCCCTATGGCTACTTAATCAAAACGCTGCAACTTGTGACTTTGTCAGTAATTTTGCTCATTTATCTTTATTATGACTTCGAGAGTATTCAGAATGGAAGGTTAGTTTTGTATAACTAATATTGGTGATGAATGGCAATGATAATACATTGCATGAAGAACATCTATTAATGTCTAAAATAATATTCTACTGTCTAAAAATAAATTACAATGCAAAACATTTTCAGAGCTAATGAACAATAATTCAGTCCTACAAAAGTATTGTAACTCTGAGGAATAAGGGCCTTCAAGCTAACACATTCAAGTTAGAGATTCGGACTCTGACAGCTACAATATTGATTCTACTACTAATTAACTCAAATTTTTAGGTCATGACTCAAAAGCACTAGTGTAAATCAGCCAAACAAACAGCTATGAACTTTGGATAAAACATCTGATTGCTGAATATAAAAGGTTCACTGATTCCATCAGCATACAGCATCTTCCCTGCATGCACATTGTGCAGGAACCTAGAGGATAAAGGAATCATTCTGGCACAGAAGTCGAACTACTCTAGAGCTGTTAACCACTCCCTTCAAGAAAAGCACAGGAAAGAAAGCTGCAAAAACAGTCTTCCTGAATTTTCACTTTCTCGCTGAACCGTATTTTACCTGTTCCCCTCTACTGTTTTTTTCTTCTCCCACAATTCTTTTCCCCCACATTCCTCCTCTGTATGCCTGCAACTACAAGATCCCTCCAAAATATTAACTCTGTAATGCAAAAAAGCATTAGCTGTGCTTAGCTAAACCTGTTCTGTATTCATAACCTTGTTTACCCAATCTGTCAAGAAAAATCTCCAATTTTCTTTCTACTTAGAAAAGAAGCCTACCTTTTCCAGTATTTCCTTAGTCAAGACTGAGAATGCATGCTCAATGTTCACATTATCTTTAGCACTGGTTTCAAAAAATGGTATTCCATATTCCCAAGCAAGCTGAAAAAAAAAGTAGGTAATGGGATGAACAGTCTTCAGGAAAAAAAATACTTTCTAATACTAGTAATAAGAGAAATTGAGGTGTTTTGACTGCTTCCAACATGATATATAAACACTGATTAAGTACGTTAGCTCAGTAAAGTACTCTATATTCATCCTCAGTTAATAAATTTCAGGTAACTCTTGGAACATTCTTCTTAAATTTTTGCAGTTTCAAACCAGCCTTTTTAACTTCTCTTTACTTGTAAATAACAAGAATAATCTCCAGTGGGTCTGTTCTCAATGTTTTGATAGATTTGGAAAATTAACTGTCTCCCAGGCAATTATTTAGAGGAAACTAATGGAGTGCCTGCAGAAAAGTATAACTAGAAATATTACAAAAACTGTAGAAAGAGAGACATGATGACATATAAAAGAGATATTCCTTTATGCCAGACAGAGAAAAGCAAAGAGATAACAGGCAAGAAAAGATAGGTGTGCAAAAAATATGGTAATAGGTAAGAGAGCATACTTAAAAGGGCAGCATGGACTTTACATTGGTTGGTTTTATTTTATTTACTCAAGTTCTCTTATTTCCAGTATATTTTCCCTACAGATAGCTTAGAGTTATGTTGGCACAAACTAAAAAAACCCAACACAAAAGTCAGAGTTTTTAAGAGTCTAAAACTTTTCCTAATTTATACAGTTAAATACATGGAGAAAAAGAAAACACATTATTGCCTCCCAAGCAAGGGGGCCAAAGTGGGAATAAATATATAAAAAAATAGTAGGAGAGTCCATTTATGCCCATTGCAATGGATCCCTTCTTGGTACACATCTGGAGAAGATGACACCAGGCAAAGAAAACACCCTACTGCTTGTAATGTATGGAAAATTCTGTAATTACTGAACACTTAATGATTTATTTGGAAGGGTCACCATTAGGATAAAAAGTCAGATGTTGGCTGTTCTGTTTGTTTTCAATGAGCTCTAGAAATAACAAATCAATGTTTTACAAAAATTTCCAAATCAGGCCTGAAGATACAGATACAAGAATCAGACTTCAAAGTTTTAACCAAAATATAATAAAAATTATATTAAAGGTAGAAAGAAAAGTAAGCAAAATTGTTTTCTTTCCAAAATGCTACACAAAAATGTAATTCTGAAAATAAAGATTCAGACAAACTGCTTCATAAGGGATTCTGAAATTCTAGCTGACTGCTGTTAACTGTTTTCAGTACTGCAGCAACTTGTTACAGAAAGTTAAGATCATCTGGCTATTGGCAAGTGTCAATACAAAACAATGATGCATAATGGTTCATAAAGAAAAATGCAGGCAATAAAAATACTGGGCTACTAAAGCAAACTGCTTAGCGGTTTATAAAGTACACAGAAACTACTATTAAATACTCCCTTTTCCTTGTATCGTCTAACAGATTTCTAGAGGTTACCTATGTACAAACTCCGATCAACACAAAAAAAAATGTTTCAGTCATGGAATCACAGAAATCATTTCCAAAGATGACCTCACTTGAAATGGGGCTACCACCCAGACAATATGGGGTCAACCATGACTTTGCCTACCCAAGTCTTGAAATCCACCAATGATGGATATTCTATAACCTTTATGGGATCCTCTACCATGGCTACATCACCCTTTTAGTGCAACTGCTTTTTCCTCATCTCTAATGAGAACCCTCCAAGCCAGGACTTGTGTCTGCTGCCCCTTGCTTTATTGTCTGTCTCTACTGAGAAGAGTCTGTCACTTCTCTAGTTACACTTCAATTGCTGTAGACCAGTGCCTGCTCCTTAGCCTACTCTTTACCCAGCTCCCCCAGTTCTCCTCATGAATTACTGGTACTAGACCCCAATCACCTTTGTACCTGTCTGTTGGACCAAATGCAGTTTCTTAACACCCTTCTTGAGGTGGGTGAGCCTCAGTCAGAGCCAAAGCTGGACACAATAGTCCATACAGCCTAGCCAGCACTAGTTGGGGGGGGTGTGTGTGTGTGTAATAATCGCCCCAGATCTACCATCCATTATCCTTCCAATGTTGCCCAGTATGCTTTTAAACCGTGAGGGAACACTGCTGACTTATATTCAAGCTGTGTTCATTGTAACTCAAAGAGTCCTTTTGCAGCAGGGCAGTGAATCGTGCATGGGTTTATTCCATCACAGGTGCAAATCTTCGCACTTCATGAATTTAATGATGTTTCTGTTGGCCCAGTTCTCAAGTTTACCAAGGTCCCATAGAATTGGTGTTCTCCCATTTGGTGTCCCAGTCACCACCCCTTAATCGCCTGTCACATGCAAATCTCCATCCACCATTAGCAAGATTACTCATGAAGATGTCGAACAGACAGATGTGGCTGAAATACTACTAGAACTGTGCAGAATTTTCTTTTTTTAAATTTGTATTGTACATGCTAAATCAGCTTTGAAGCTATTAAATCAGCTTCAGCTATGAAGAGAGAAAAAGCCAAAAAAAAAGAAGGTAGAAAATTTTATTGGGCTTTTTATGTTAGAAAGATTTGATAGGAGAAAAACTGCCACAATCTACCCCATCATATAGCCCTCAACATTTTTACTTTTCAGTGAAAAAGGTAACGATATACAGGGGTGAACATAGGAGCCCAAGAAGGCCGAGTTAAAACTTCTGCCAAAGTAAGAAGCAATTAATACAAGAAAAATACACATCATAGAGTTAAAATTCAGTATATAAATTTCTGAGTGATCAAAATTACATAATTAAAAAATAAAACAACAAAAAATTCTCAGCATTAAATTAGTCTGCGAAGTGATTTACAATGGCCACCCTTTTATAACAGAAATGTCAACATAGATTGTAAGATTCCCAGGGAATCTAGGATTCCTTTCTTCAAGAGACTGAACTGAACAATACAGCCCATGCTCTCAGGGTAATATGAAATACGTAAGTATGAATTATTATGTGGCAAACATAGTATCAAACTATTTTCCCCTCTTAATAAGGATATTTTCTTCTTTGGAGTGAGAGGAAAATTACTAGCTCTCTCTCAGCTAATGGAATATTTCTCCAGCATGTTCAGTCAGATGCTTTAGCACTTGTAAATCATATGAAAAGAAGAAACAGTATAACTGAAGAGTTGCCTGGCCTCAAAACACAGGGGAAATCTAGGAAGTAGACTCACAGGGGAGGAGACAATGATTTGTTTCTGAAAAAAATCCTACATTAAGGGAAATTTTGATTGCATGGTTAAGAAAACACTAGTCAGAAAATGTCATGCTTAATATCATATGCCAAACCCTACTACTGCCCTCTTGTGCACATGCATCCAGTGACTCTTTAGAATTCTGACAGTATATCCTTTGTGCGAGAGTACACATGTATTTTTCAGCAACATTATTCCCTATACACAGTTTTGGTACATTAACATTGAAAGCACCTTGCATACAAACAATGAACTTTCAAGATTGTAATGCTGTCAAAAAGGTGACGTTATATTTTTAAAGTTCCCTAACCTGGGATTGTATAATTGACACGGTATCAATAGTGTGTTTTTCTTTAAACACAAGACATCCTGTCTTAACATGCTTGAAAGCATAATAGGAGGGCTCATTCCAAGTTCCAGACAGCAGATGCGTACAGTTTGCAATAGCAAGATTACTGGTACATAGACCATGCTGTCCTGCAATATTTAGTTATTATCAAAATGTCTTACGTCACAGCATGGCTTCTGAATTTCTTCACTGGTTCTCAGTGAGAGTCATTTGCCATCGCCTTTAAAACAGCACTCTCCATTTACTAACAGTTCTTCCCCTAACCATGGTCAAACTATACCAGGTACAAACTATACTGTAATCTCAGCTGTACCACACACACACAGCTACGTCTAGGGAGCTGTATGTTCAGGATCTGTGCAGTCTTATTTAGGGCTATTCACAGACAACGCAGAGCACTGTGCACAGGCTGCCAGAACAGCCCTTTATAGGTCATCATCATCATCATCATCATCATCATCATTAGACTGTAGCAAAAAGACCATTGATGGGTGGTATCAGAAATATGATCCAGAATGTATTACATTTTAATATTCCACATTACAACAGTACTCTGAAAATGCAGACTCATATATAAGATTTCTATTGTAGCACCTAAACTTTTTAAAGCGCATTTTAACCTTTAAAAAGTGATCACTCTAAAGTGATCAGCTAGCAAATACTTATTGTATTTCTACTCATATGCTAAAAAAAACCCCAGCACTCCAGAACTCTGCAACTGCTCTTCTGGAGCAATACCTAATAGAATTTTTGGGATTCAGGAGCTTTTCACCATTTTCAGTTTAACAGCTTACAGTCACATACTAAGATACTCAGGAGAACCCAAAGAAAGTGCCAATGATACCTTTTCTCCTTTCTCTTTTGGAACTACACGTTCTGACTCCTTATCACACTTGTTGCCCAACAGTATTACGTCCACTTCATCACCTGCTTTCTAAAAGAGAACCAGCATTAATAAATGTCATGTAAGAAAAAAGCAAACAACAAAAACCCTTCACCTTCAGCTCACACTAACCTTCAGCACTTAATTTCCTTGAAAGTAAAGGCTAAATTCTGTCCTGACCTTCATATGTGGAAATATTTTCCATCACTTACCGGGACTTGGAGTGAAATAGCAAGATTGCAAAGAGCAGAAAAAAGCTACTTAGAAGTGCCATGTATAATTTCCAACCCCTTTCATAAGATATAAAGTATATGGTGCATGGGCACCATCTTCTGATGAATGCTCTATCTTGAGGCTTTAAAGTGACTGGAAATGCCCTGAATTCAGACACTTCCCCCACTAAAGTAATAGATCCATGGATTAGCACACGATTCTGGTCTATATCTAGCACTCACAAGTAAAAAGGAAGGAATTTGCTGCACCTGAAAGAGCACCTCTCTGTGATTCACTTTTGCACACAGACGGTAAAATTACATTCAAAGCGTTCAAACTCAATATAAAAGTCTGATTATTCCAAGACACTAGGAAGAAGGCAATAGATTTTTAATGAAGTAAAATTTAAAAACCTCACTGATCCCAAAAGGAAGAAAAATCTGCCTTTTTGACCTTGTCTCCATCCTTGGTTCCTCTAATCCACTCACATGGATGATGACTGTGACATGCACTAGGTTCTTTACATCAGTGCTATTTTAAGATAAGCCATTGTAACTATGCATGACTGGAATAATGACAAGGAAAGGGAACAGTTCTGCAACAGCATGTGGAATTTGAAAACTGACATTTGTTGTGAAAATCATAATATTTAAAACCACTTTTGGTCCTTCAATGGAGGAAGCTGACGGTCTCAGCCTAGAGACAACCGAAGCTAAGAGTGGTCTGATGCCATGGCTTTTATTCTGGATGTACATGCTCACACAGCTTCTCTGATGACTCACAAAGCCTAGTCTTAGGCTGCACATCTGTCTACAGGGACATGGATGAAATCTCTGATCTCTGTCAAAGTCTTAATTTTTATAACTTTGCCAGAAATCAGTCACAATCAACTTGCCAAGAGCTCACATACATGCATGCATGTCCCTCTCTTCAAAAAAATGCAGAGAAAACCCTCTATTCATTAAAAGATGAAAGGATCATTATTTTTAGTCTATTTGTACTTTTACGACTAAGGTACCTCATTTGAAGAGTACAGCAGTAGGCAAAATTTATTATTAAGGAACACTTTCATTTTTTTTAATCCATTCTCCTCTTTGAGTCAGCTAAACTTATTTCATACCCACAGCTGATGTTCAGGGTAATACAGTATGAAAATGAAGTAAACACAACAGAAGAATACAAAGCACAGGCTTAAAATAATGAGTCAATCTAACCTGGACTACTAGACCAAAATGTTGCTTGTTTCAGAATGCACTGGAGATTCACTCATTAAGGTCAATGGCTCTCCTACATAAATCACACAAATCAGCCCCAAAATAGGGAAAATAGACAATTTAATCTCATCACATGATCAACTTTTCATTTGGAAGAAGCACGTACACTGATGAACATTTTATGAGTGATATTTGACTTTACTCTGAAGTCAAAGGTCAAAGAGAAATACTTGCATATTGCATGTACAAAACCACTGAATTCTGCAAATTTATTTCTGTATAAACAGCACCAATTTTTGCAGTAAGAATGTTCTTTCTAAACAGATTCAAACAATAACAAAATTTGAAAAAGCTAGAGGTACCAGGCCTTTTAGTAAGTATTCATCAGTACTACCAATCACTAAGTATTTCTGCAAATAACTATTACTTTTATATCAATATAATGTATTAATGTATTTTCACTTTGTCTGGATCCTCCATCAAAGCACTTAAAACTACTTTTTTAAAGACAGTATCTTCTTGTTTCTTGCATTTAGAAAACTGAAGATTATACACTAAAATGATGCCCATTTTAGATTCTGAAAACTGATTATGTAGATGAAGACTTAAAAAATTAAGTCAGTATGACTAGGCAGAAGCTTGACCATGTGCTCAGCTGGCATAAAAACTGCAAGGGTACACTGCTTTGAATTGGACAAAAATACGGCTCTTCAGTGCTTCCAAAAGCTGTGTATTTTCATACTCTGTTATTTATAGCTTGGGAATAAGCTTTCCAAATGCAAAATCTATAGCTAAAAACATGACAGTTATTTTATTGTTGTTAAAATGCTGCAAGTCAGCACTGAACAAGCTCATAGACTCAGGAAACATTCCCCCCCCCCTCCCCCTCCCCCCATATCCTGGAGAAGTACTATTAAAAATCTAATGAATTTCATCAAGGCAAAAAATAAGTCTTTTTTTTTTTTTTTTAAAGATTAAAAACCAGCATTTTTGTTTTGGTATCTCAAAAATGCCAGATTTTTGGTTCACCCTCTCAGTTTTCCTTTGAAGCTTACAATAAAAATAATCTGAACTTGTAGAAAACCTATACTATTTTATTTTGAAAAGGAAAACACCAGCACTGTATTTCTCTCAAAAAAAATTGGAGCCAAGAGATTTATTGAGACTAACAAAGTTTTCTGGCGTGTTTGGCAGAGCTTGGGAGTCACCAGGTTTTGGCAAAAGGATTTTCCTTCTGCTGGATTCCCCGGCAGCTGGATGTGGCAGCAGCTGGATGTGGCAGCAGCTGGATGTGGCAGCAGCTGGATGTGGCAGCAGCAGGAGCCAAGCTGCTCTGAGCAATGGCCACGGGAGGGAGCAGTGGCAGAGCCTCAAACTCAGCACTGCCACACACTGGGCTCCCAACGCTGGACATTCGCACCACAGCACCTCCGTGTCTTTAGCGACACCCGCCCATGCCCTTCACACAACCCACTGCCTGACTACGTGGCTATGAAGAGAAATAAAAATGCAAAAGGGAAAATACCTTGTTCATCCCTTTTGTATCTGATTTGTTTTGGATTTTGTATTCTTTTTTTTTTTTTCCCCCAAATGTTAGGTCTTTTTTTTTCTCTGCAGTTCTTATTTTCCAGAAGTGCTGTGAATTTATGTAAGTATGAAAAGCAGCAGACACCTTTACTGTAAGAGAACATCATCACATCTGTACTTACAGGTTACTGGAAGAAACTATCCCATCACTTCTTAAACAGTGAGCACAGACCTGACCATGAATAACCAGCATAAACCTCCCCTGACCGTGAGGATTACGAGTTCATCCAGACTCCTTGCCGTATAAACCTATCCATCCAGTAATACTTCTCCCAGAAACACCACCTTGTTCCTCCACCACACTTCCAGGGTGTAGTTCTGAAGGGCTGCATGATTTTGATTCTCATTGACAACAGGTTGAAAAGGGAACAGAAGCTTGTCTGTAGGTCCAAACAGTGAAACTGAGAACCC
Organism: Grallaria varia; assembly: GCA_013396735.1. Classification (NCBI taxonomy): domain Eukaryota; kingdom Metazoa; phylum Chordata; class Aves; order Passeriformes; family Formicariidae; genus Grallaria; species Grallaria varia. The sequence goes on from VWZG01005640.1 coordinate 22,869, forward strand.
ATACCTGATAAATACACTATGGGAATACTTAGTTTGTATATGAGGAAGAAATGTAGTATTAATACAACTTCACAAGTGGTGAAGATGCACATGGTCAAACAGCAAGATGAAGGCAGAGCAGGAGAAGGCCATAAAGCTGTGAAGTTTCCTTTTCTTTCTTACTCACTAGTTAATGACACTAGAGATTTACTCTTTGTAATATTGAAAAGCAATTTGTTAGGAATAGATTATCCTCACAGCCTCTTTGACAGAATCACATGGGCAGGGTTTGTATTATATTCCCATAAATGTCTCTTTCAATGTATTTTTCTATGTGCCACCTTATGACCTCAGTTACAAATGCCTGATTTCCAGGACTGCAGTGGAAATAAACAATAAAACTTCTTTGTCTACTAGCAAACTTAAGTATAAACCAATTTAACCCAAAAGCAATCTGGGATTACAGATAAACCAATTTAGCAAAGTGACAAGAACAAGTTCTAATCAGAGCCATAGCAACAAACCTGTCCACAAATTGGAACAATTCCATCTTTTGACATTTGAGAAAATAAAACTCAGAGAATTTGAAGTCACACTAATTTACATTTTTAAAGCCGTTTGCTGTACTGCTTTTATTTAAGTATGATGCAGAAACACTGAAAGACAGTCCAGCCTCCCAGATGCACTAAATGAACCAAACCAGAAAAGGGTACTATGCAAAAATATCAGCAACCCAACACACCGATACCGTTTATATCCTGGTTGAGGGGTCACTTCTTCAGGTAGGACAAATGCAAAGCTAATGTATTCCACTAGTGATTTAGGTTGGCAAGGACTTCTGGAAGTCATTTGGTCTAATCCCCTGCTCAAAGAGGGGTCAGCTTCAAAGTCAGGTCAGGTTGCTCAAGGCCCTGTTGAATGGAGTTTTAAGTATGTCATTTACATGTTCCTCTTTGGGCACCTGTTTGAGCATTTGACCACTGCTGTGAGGAATTTTTTGCCAATGTTAGCTGAAATCTTTTTCAAAACATCCTGGAAAGAACTGTTTTCTGCAAGTGGATTGGGTACACAGACGCTGGTATTATTTTGAAAGGCCAAAAAGAACAGGTGCATACAACAGCTAAAAGCAATGTCAGCAGACAAGATGAACTCTTTAATAAACTGGATGTAACCTGCAATCCTACAAATAAAGAATGGTTTCAGGTTCTAAAGTATTTTTCGTGCAATTATCATTGTCCTAATGGGTGCATTACAAATCCAATATACCTGTATTGGATTTGCCAATAGCATCCTAAGATATTAAGCTGTTAGTGAGTATACTTTTCCAGTAAGCTTTTTAAGTACAGTCATGTTACTTAATTTCCTCTAGTTCCGAATACAAATTTTACAGCAATACAGATATGGCAGCTTATTTGGATCTTGAACTTCTTTGTAGAATAATTAATTTTTAGTTCGAAATTTGCTGTATTGCACACTTAAAATAACTGAAATATAATGAGAACATTACTGGTAATCTGATGGCACCAACTGTCCAGTTTTTATAAAATCAATGGAGTTTTTAAGAAAGCTAAATTGCTTAGACGGTTATTTTCAACTGTTGTAAAAATGGCTTAGCAGATTTTTAAAAAACTTTCTGTTTAAGATTTTTATGTACAAAGAATTAAAAAATGAGAGCATAATTGTAATAACTGAATTGCCTCAAAAATTTAATGTTTGATTGGTTCAGGTGCAAGCTTTACATTACCTGTTAGTCTGCTATTTAATGAAGCCTGTATTCTGTTTTCCTTTTAAAAATTTATTTAGTTTTTCTACACTTGCATATTTTAAAGGGTGCTGCAGCAACAGCTACTTTGATTCTGGGCACTTGTGGGGAATTAAATACTGGTTTGCATTCACAGACCAAAGCAAATGCAGGGAATGTCACCAACCTCCAGGAAGTAATTAATTTTCATGAAATGCTCTGGGTTTAAACAGTTATTGCTTAAAAATATTTCTCTTGCAATGAATGGCCCTATATATTTTCACCAAGACACTTCAGAAATTGATATCCCACTAGGACTAAATTAAATTTTTTATTATTATCTAGCCCTATTACAACCCTAATTGCCAGTTTTGAGATTGGTACAATTAATCCTGCAATTTACATTTCTAGAAATTGTTTTAGATTGAGTATTTTCCAATTTTTTAAATTTTAGACTAACAATGTACCTTCAGGGATTAAGATTAAACAGTCTAAATATTAATACCTGGAGTACATTTCCACAAAGCTTTGAAGTGTCACAAACAGAAAGCAGGCTTGTGCAGGTGTCATTTCCTGACAGACTTTAACACATCTAAGCCTGCATGGTGGCTACAGGAGGTAGTCCCATCCTCCCCTCCAACCCCAGACATACAGTCCTGGAACTTTCTTGCTGTTCATGATTGTGCATTGTAACCCACTGAATTAATCACCCTAATCTTGATCTAATTCAAGAACACAGAACAAAATGACCCCTTTGGAGCCAGGGTGAAAACAGAGCAATATTTTATATACTCAAACACACAGACATACAGATATATGCAGAGATAGATAGATAGATAGATAGATAGATAGATAGATAGATAGATAGATAGATAGATATTAATGGATATATATGGATAATCTGCATTTTCAGCTTCAGATTATTGTAAACTTACTATCATACTATGTGCTGAGTTAACATCTTTGTTACCCAGGAGACTGTACAACCAGTGGCCCATGTAGCTGTGGCTTTTGTTTGCCTAGCAGAAAAGCATGTGCTTTTCTTTAAAAGTAATAAAACAGGTGTGTTAATTTGAAGTGTGTGCAGACAAGTAATTAAAAATATTGTGTCATTGAATCTCCTTTGTAACACATTACTGAGGTTAGGCTCTGCTGCCACTAAGACTTTTAAGATGGCTCTAAGGTCAAGGATAATGACGTGCTAGGTCACCATAGTTATGTTGTTAATAATGAGATACTGTAAATATAATGTTTTACTAAGAGTATAAGATACCCTATGTATGTATTATTGGATCTATGACCATGTGTAGTTCATTAATTCAGCTGTATACTGAAGCTGTGAAGAGAGAAGATGATGTGTTTGATGGTTTTAATTCAAGCCCACTTTCCCAAGATGAATTCTCCCATTCATCACGTCATATTCCCACCAAATCACTAGAGTATTAAAAAACTGCCTGAATGTTTACTTGATTTTAATCAACAAAGAGCACTACTTTGCTTGGATTCTTACATAAGCATAGTAACTCGCACGAGCACGCTAACTACAACTGCCATGGTCTCACTTAAGGGCAACCTCGTAGTTCTCTACAGCCTCCTGAGAAGGGGAAGTAAAGAGAATCGTGCTAATCTCTTCTCCCTGATATCAAGAGACAGGACACATGGGAATGGCTCAAAGTTGCGCCAGAGAAGGTTCAAACTGGGTATTAGGAAGCCTTTCTTTACCAAGGTGGTCAAACACTGGAACAGGCTTCCTAGGGAGATGGTCACCTTGCCAAGCCAAGTTAAGAGGCGTTTGGATGAGGCCCTTAATAACATGCTTTAACTTTTGGTCAGCCCTTAAATGGTCAGGCAGCTGGACTAGATGACCACTGAAGGTCCCTTCCAGCTGAACTATTCTATTATAAAACTGACCTGCCTCTACCTAACAGAGACCCTATCCAGAGAGACCTAGCAATAAAGACTTGGAATACAGGGTTACAGGCAGCTGAATGATCTCATATCCAAGGACTTGCTCACTCTTCGCTCCCTTCACACTGCTCCCATACATTCTTCCCCTGGCCTTCCTATTCCTACCTGTTTACCTTGCGTCAACTCCAGTAAGTGTCAGGTCTTTTTGTGTGCCTCTGAGACACACTGATGAAGCAGAAAAAATACCCAGAACCACTTCGCTGTGCTAGTTTTCTGCCATGTTAGAAGGTCAGGATGAACCACAGAGGACTCTTGACAAGCTCCAGAAGCAGCACAGTGGGAACCAAGGTTTAGGAGCAGAGAGGTGGGAACACACCCTGGAACAGAGATGTGGGAACACACCCCTGTCTGGCAGCCATGTGCTGTGGGAACACACCCCTGTCTGGCAGCCATGTGCTGTTGAATCACTTCTGATGTCACATGAAAGCACATGTTTCTGGCTGCAGTATCACAAGCAGCTGAGCTAAATGAACAGCTTCCCACCCCACTTCCTCCTTCTTGAAACCATGCTCCCAAGGAATATGCAGCAAGGACAAAGAGGATGTTTAATTCCTTTGATCTTGGGATGAGGTAACTACACTAAAGTAAAGAAATTAAGAAAAGGAAAATAACTGGCTGTGATATGAAATTTTCATATGGAATCCAATTAAAATCCTGGGATGATCTCATGGAGATTGACTTATGTATAGCCACAGTAGTGACAAAAGTATCAAAACTCAGCATGCACAAAGCAGGACTGGAACTATGCTTCAGAAGTACTACAGAAAACACTTCTGCATCACGGCGGTCTTGTCTTGGATAGTATATACTGTGTTCCAGTTTCAGACGACAGTAATTCTACTGTCATAGTGGGTGCTGAGTTAAATGCAAGAAATTCTGGTTAGAAACATACAGGAACAAGAATACATCTCATGTAGTCATTTAAAACAAAATTAATTACCTCCATTAAGAGATCAACCACTTACAGATATACTTACCTCATATATATCTTCCATCCACATTGTTATACTTTGAAAACTCTTCAGATTTGTGATGTCATATACAAGAACAAAGCCTTGTGCGCCACGGAAATAGCTAGTACTAAGTGTATGGAATCGTTCCTGGCCAGCAGTATCCCTGAAAGAAATTGTAACAAATCACACACACACAAACAAACAAACAATAAAAAGATGATCAAAATTGAGAACCCCCAAGGAAAATCACTTTATTTTAAGGAGTATTGTCCAAATTTTGAATTATGTACTCAAACATGAAAGGAATAAGAAAAGACACAGGTGAGAGATACAGCAGTAAAAAAAACGCACTGGAAATTTATTCTGAATAATACAGACCTACTAGGGAAGCCAAACCAGTGGCTGAAGTCTGAGGGTAATGTCAAGTCCACCACTGCTTCTTTATATACATAATCATTATCAGTACAACTCAGGTGATAAAAAAACCCATGGAGTACAAGCACTGCAGGAATCAGATGACATCCCCGTATTCTGACAAGCCCTTTGTAAACTATGACACAAACAGTAAGCTGGTTTTGATGGAAGACAGGTTTCAGGAAAACGTTGACAAAATAAAGGGATGAAGTGATTCCTACACATAATTATGCCTTAAGAAAGCTGTAAACAAGTCTCCAATACTTTTGTATTAAAGCCTGAGAGTGAATAACTGCAGATCTAACACTGCTGAGATAATTCATGCGCAGATTCACTCCATGAGAAGTTAAATACTGGTAAATACAGATAATCTTCAGTATTGGCTGTCTGGAGAGATGGCTGTCAGTAGCCCAATATACCTCCTAGAAAAACATCCCAACCAAAAAATAGTGCATGTTCATAGACTCCTCTTACTGGCTTTCTCTTGGTGATGCTTTTGAACATGCATTTGATGGGTAATGAAACATAAAACTTTTTTGCTTTGTCACTTCTCTCGATGTTCCTATACAACATTAAATATACTTACTATGGATCACAGATCTGCATTGTTTGTATGCTGCAAGTTTTATTGTTAAAGCAACCCAGTGACAACCCTCTTTTTAAACTTACATTAGTTGGTGCAACAAATGTACTCCCCTTGGCTAAATTCAAATTTAACAATGACCTAGTAGGAACACTTGCATGTTAGGAAGATGCACAATTAAAAACAGATGAGATTTTTCATGTCATAATGCAATTTAGTTGGCTCTCATTTGTGATACAAATTAAAACTTACCATATTTGAAGTTTCACTCTTGTATCATTAAACATTACTGGCTTTACTTTAAAATCAATGCCTAGAAGAAAAAAAATTAAAATCTGCAACATTTTTCATAATAACGTGGATTCCCTTTGAAGAGTGTTTCTTAGCTCTAGTTATCATACAATTTTGAACAGAAAGAGAAAAGGAACAATACCAAACAGAGAATAACTAGCCAACCATATACATTCAAAATGAAAGTTGTAAAAGGAAATTATTCAATGGTGAAAGCAACTATGTGCCAATACATTGCACAAATACAATAAAAAGCAATGCCAATACCAAGCAATGGAGTAAAGGTGCAGATACTCTGAAACAAGTAGGTATTTCCGTGGGTAGGCAAGTGACATGACAGCAGTTTCATGGCCTTTGCACAATAATACATTGTGCAAATATCTTGGTGATTTTCAATAACATGGCAGCTATGAATGGAAAGGTAGAAATGCTTATAAAGCTGTTATATGTGCACCATTTTTCTGTCTTTGCTTCCAAATCCCTAAAAAAATTATCCAGGGTCACAAGAACAGGAAGAGGAGCTGGCTGTACTAATAAAACTTAAGACAAAACTTACAAGGGATTTAATATGAAGACGATTGTCTCTACAGCCTAAATCACCGTCCACCACATATCCAGAATGCCAATGCTAAAAACAAGTACTAATATTTAAAATTAGTGCAGAATGTTGTCTCTACATAGACTAAAGAGCTTTCCTCAAAGTTCTTTTCCTTTTAATTTACGATGTTTTCCTTTATTATATTATCTACTCCAAATGTGGTAGATGATATCTGGATTTATGGGCTTCTGAAGTTCCAGTTTTAATTTCAGAATCAGCCAGCAATCAGTTGCTATCTTAGAGTGACACATTTTCTCAGAGTTAACCATTGAAATACCATTTGATAATTCCTCTCATTGCTTTTTTCCCCACTGAAAAACAATAAGGCTCTTTTTGACAATTATATTAAGTGAAGTTAAAGTGATATTGCAACAGCTGACCATGCTGTATAGTCAAAATGCTGTAAGATCAAACAATAGCTACTTAAAAATACATCAGAGTGGCTTTTCACCATTTGAAGGAACTAGACAGATTGAAAAATCACAAAAATTTTAAGTTAATACCATTGTACGGAATTCAGCAAGAACCTGACTGCCAAATTAATTTATCAAAGGAAAGTATCCATGTCAGCAAACCAAAAATGCAAGAGGAAATGTTCCTTCCTTTGTACTGACAGATATATTGTGCACAAAATTTTGAGAGTTACACCTTCACATTCATTGCATGATTCCAATGCTATTAACATTTTTTGTGCACATGTGGTAAGGGAGTTGAGGTGGATTAAAAAAATTATGATGAGAATCATGTCCTTCACTTGATGAATTTTCATTGAAGCTTCAATGGGAAGGAAAGATGAAATAATATAATTGGTATCTGTAATTAATACTACACAAAGCTTCCTTGATGGAATTAATAATGTCAAATGGAAATGCAATTTAAGTAAAATTTGCTCATGTAAGGTGAAATTCCAACGTAATGGAAAACATTTGCTCCTGAAATTCACATCGTTTTGTTTAATTATCTGTATAATTTTCTACAATTGATGTTGAGAGGGACAGGGTACACACTGGGAGCCGGGAACATTGGTTTCAAATGGCGCATTGGGACTACAGCAAAAAATTACAATCCAGAGAGGGATTCCCAGACCTATCTGAGAAAGTTCTCAGTTGACAAACATTTTAATAATAAATTGCTATAAGCTTTATTTATTTATTTATTTTAAAAAGGGAAGCAGAGTGCTGAATCAGACTAAAACTTAATCTAAATTAAAATCAGGCATATTGACTTCTTAAGTCAACTTCAAAATTTATTGACCTAAAAGGTCAATGAATGTTAGTGAAAAACAGAAGTCAATATGTTCTGCATGCATGAATTGTTCATGTCTTTATATGAAACTTCCAGCAAAATTAGCCAATTGCAAAGACAGAAAAGAAAAATGAGAAACACAATGCCAGAGAGACAGCTCACAATTTCAGATGCTTTTAGGCCTAGGTGTTATACAACATAATCAACATAACAAACTGAGCATTGATTACAACTCTTGAGATAGATGTTATTGGAATGCAACAGCTTGTATTTGGTTCTTTTAAGCTGTCAAAACAAAAAAGGGGCATGCTGGGTGCAAGTCCAAATTCTAGCTCTTATTTCCAAGTTCTATAGCCTCGAAACTAATATCTTTTCTTTATATTTGAAAGAACAAATATTCTCATATTAGGACTGAGGCATCTTATAAACAATTAGGCCGAAAAAGCCTAAAAATAGTCAGCCACAGGGTAATTAGATGTGAAGTGCCCCTCTCTTTCCTCAGTATCTATAATATAGGCTTCGACCGTCTGCAAAAGTCCTCTAAAAAGAGGTGTTTTGCAGCTGGCCTAGAAAATTACAACACACTTTTCACCCCAACAGAGCAGCTGAGTTCCTGACAGAAAATGCTCGATGATGTGTCTATCCAAAGAAAATGCAAGTTTGAGCAGCTTAGCAGGATGCAACAGTGAGCACATGGGCAGAGGGTGGTAAATGCCCCCTTACTGTCAATACAGCATCTTCAACTCCAGAAATAGGGAAACAGTTGCTGTCAGCTCCAGTGCTCAAACTGGGAAAGCGCCCAGTGAGATGCTGCGGGCTGAATTTCCACTATGTTACTCCTACCCATACTTAACCCCTGCTAGTTGTTGGTGCATTACTTGTATCAGCCTCTTTTCATGTCAAGAAATACCTGAAACTGTGTGGTATCTGAGCAGTCACAAGTACTAATAATTGCTGGTTTGCTAAGAAAAGCAACTCATAGGATAAAATGTTTTGCTAAGAAAGTAAGAGTGACAAAAAAAACCAGTTTTGTTTTAAAAAAAAAGGATTAAGATGTGGATTGCTACTGGTGGTGTTAACACATACCTTCACTATGGTTTATTTTTTTCTCATTAGCTCTACTTTATTTCGTGCTAGAGTAAGTAATCCGGGCATCTACACAGACTTTTTGATCCTGATGTTGAAGTTGTACCTCTTTCAACTATGACATATTTGAGAGGACACAGCTCTGAAGAAATGTTTCTCACAGAAAACGTGTGCGCTGCGGGACCACCATCACCGTTAATACAGCAAAACAACCTCACAGTCCATGAGATCACAATTCTGCTCACTGGTATGCAAGGGGTTTTTTTCTTCATAAACTTCTTCTATGGCTTTATATGCAATGCCATTGTTTAAACAAAAACATTTATTCTTTATAGTCTATTCATAATACAATGCATCCACCTTATGATGCGTATAAGTTTAATTAGAAAACTATAACTGCTTCTAATTTATCCAAACTGTGTAATTGAAGAGGAGGAAGGGCACCCAGCCTTGAGTGTTTAAGTGATGCATTAAAAGCTTTCAATGAAAATTTACTGTTAAGGCATTTTTTGTGTTTTCTCATAAAATACGCAATTTTAGAAAAGATCACTACTACTAGAGCCTGCCACAAAAACGCTTGGTTGGTTTTTCCCTTGCAATAACACTAGAATTTTTCCTACTAACACAAAACTGTGATTCCTGATGACAGAGAAATGAGACTTTCAACAAGCTTTTAACTTCTGTGCCTATGACCCTCTGCCACTACAGAAGGTGGTGGCAAATGATTTTGTCAGGGAACTCAGAAGGCTGCACGACTGCACAGCCGGGATGATCTTCCCCCTACTCAAATCACTGTTTAAGCTGGACAGGTAAGGTGAAAAATCAGTTAACAGCAGATGAGCATTTAGCAGCATGACGGAAGGGGATTTGACTGAGCTTGTATGAAGCAGACATCAGGATAAAAACAGTGACTTGTTTTGATGGTGTCAACAATGAGGGAGAAGACACCACAAACTGAGAAAACATTGTGCTGTGTCTTTTTCTTTTACACCATAGGGCATACTCTCCGCTGTAGCTGTCTACTCGAAAAAAGAAACTTCCACTTCCAAATGTTATTCTTTTGGAAGACACCACCCACAATCCCACTTGTTTTCAAAGTCTAAGCTCTAATACACCTCTTAAAATGGAGTTAAATGGAACTCAGTTATCTCAGAAATAACTTTAAAAATACATTCAGGTAACAAAGAACACATTTGGATGATTCATGATGGACAAGGTTAATCTCAGTCCATGACTGTCACAAAAACTCATATTATCTTCAGTTTTCCGTGAAATAGTTTAAGTCGCAACTTGGAAAATATAATCTTAATATCATCACTTTATAAAAGGTTTTGAGTCTGCATTGGACTGAATTAGGAGTACAAGAAAATGTATCTCAAAATAATAACTTCATGGTCAGGAATCTCTGTCCCGGTATAAAACACATCAACAAAGCTGAAGTTTACTTTCATGGCCATTCTTTAGGATTCCTCGCTAAGCCTGGCAACAAGTTGCCTGTTATTATGATCAATTTCCTGACTTCAATTTAGTTGTGTTCTTTCCCCCTTGTTCATGATGATTTCAGAAACTGTTTTGCAAGAATGGGCAAAAAAATAAAAAGTGGTTTAAGTTCATCTGTTCTCATGTGGGCAGGTCAAGTAATCTCATGTACATTAAGTATTTCCTGGACTGCTACAGCTACAATCTGTTATTTAGTTCAGTTAAGCCAACTCCTCCCAGACTGAAAAATGCCTAAAAGGGCTATGCATATTCCAAATGCAGGAATACACAATTCCCTGGCATACTGTAGTCTTCTCTTCAAGAGCAAAGAAAATGAAAAAAAAAAAAAACAAACACCAAAAAACCAAAGCAAAACTCAAAAACTCATGGCCACAAACTTTTAACAATTAAAATTTCCCAAGCAAAAATGGGGAAAACCTCCACCGCACACACATAACACATTTTGGTGCTGATTACGCCAGTTTCAGCAGGTGGACTGTCAGGCTGCTGTTCCCCATGGCACTGTGGGGCTGGGATACCAAGGCAGTGGGGAGTTCCCCATCATCCCCCACCTGCAGAGGTTCCAGGGGAGGCAGCGTGGTGGTACAGCACAGAACTGACATGGCCTGCCAAGGGTAATGGCACAGCAATGGCTCTGCTTTAATCATCATGCATGTGGCTGCCTACAGTAGAAGGCATCTTGACTTCATACTATTAAAATTATTAGTGCAAAGTTAAGTCCCTCGCTAGCCTGAAGGATTGAGGAACTGGGCATTTTACTGACATCTGACAGCTCTTTGAGGTTGGCATCTGAAAGTAGGTTGTCTCCCAGGCAACAAGCGACAGGAGGAGAGAACATAGCCTTAAGCTGAGCCAGGGGAGGTTTAGATTGGACATTTGGAAGAAAGTCTTCACAGAAAGGGTGATGAGACATTGGACTGAACCGCCCAAGGGAGGTGATGGAGTCAATACCCCTGAAGGTGTTTAAGGAAAGACTGGATGTGGCACTCAGTGCCATGGTCTGGTTGACCATGGTGGTGTTGGGTCACAGGTTGGTCTTTTCCAACCTAATTGATCCTGTGATTCTGTACGGTTTTCTCTCCACCTGCACCAGCGTACGGCCTGCAGCAGAGCCTCCGTGGGCAACAGGAAACACTAAGAACAAGTTGCCTTCCCGAGTTTAAACCAGGATTACGACCCCAAGACCCAGCCGAACAGCAAGGGCAGTGAAAGAAGCCAGCCCTCTGCAGTGGCTCTGGAGCCACGCTGACATGTGTCCTGACACCCTGGCAAAGGCGTAAGTTTTTGGACGCGGCTGGACACACGCAGGGCTCGGCAAAGGGACATTCACCACGTGCCCGAGCGGCAGTGCCGCGCTGACAGCGCCGGAGTGGCCGCGTGTGAGCCGTGGGGAGGGGAGGGCGAGGAGAGGGGGCGAGCGGGGGCACACAGGGAGTNGGCCATGACGATTTTGACCAGCAGCGGCGGCGGCTCCTCCGCAGCGCCCGGGCCTTTCCGCGGCCCCGCCATGCCGGGTGCCGACCGGGCCGGGGCGGGGCCGAGGGGCCTGCCACCGCGCTTCGGCCGCTGCCCCGAGCTAGGGTTATGAAATTATGCAGGGACGAGCTTTTTTTTCCATAAAGTTTCATCTCCGGGGAGGAAAGAGGGAACTTGCACACCCCCCGTGACGCTCCCCCCGTGAAGTACAGAAATAAACAGTCTGGTTTTCGCGTTGCTTCCTGGTGCTGAAGTGAGAGAGAGAGAG
>VWZG01005640.1:35202-118875 GCA_013396735.1 Grallaria varia
GGCTCGCCCTGCGCGGCACTCACCGATCGTGGCCAAGTAGGAGGTGGCGGGGGCGCCGGCGGGCGGCGATCCGGGCTCCGTGTACCGCCGCACGATGGAGGTCTTGCCCACGCAGGACTCGCCGGCCATGACGATTTTGACCAGCAGCGGCGGCGGCTCCTCCGCAGCGCCCGGGCCTTTCCGCGGCCCCGCCATGCCGGGTGCCGACCGGGCCGGGGCGGGGCCGAGGGGCCTGCCACCGCGCTTCGGCCGCTGCCCCGAGCTAGGGTTATGAAATTATGCAGGGACGAGCTTTTTTTTCCATAAAGTTTCATCTCCGGGGAGGAAAGAGGGAACTTGCACACCCCCCGTGACGCTCCCCCCGTGAAGTACAGAAATAAACAGTCTGGTTTTCGCGTTGCTTCCTGGTGCTGAAGTGAGAGAGAGAGAGAGGGAACAGTTTTAAAGAATTTCCTCTTTTTCGCTTTTCATTTGTTCTCATCTGACAGCCAAAATTACCTGTAACATACAAAAAAAACAAAACAAAACAAAACAAAACAAACCCAAAAACTGTATCCACAGTGCAGACACTTGCTGCAGTATGTCTGGATGTTCTTACCAGAATCCCACATTGCCCAAATTAAAAGGCCCTTGGCCATTTGCCAGCGTGTGCACATGGAACTCATCCAGTGTCATTAGTTTAGGAACTGGGTGTATTTGAACGTTAACATGCATTTGCAAGTATTTGTGTCTCTCTAGGCCTGCAGTGACTCACCAGGGGTTTTGACATTGTCATCTTCAACCCCTCAGGTAATACCTCGATCAGCTCCTGGACCACAGAGCAGGAGATGCGACATACTGACCTCTGTAGAGGACAATTTATGACTCTGTGAGCTCCACCTTGCACAATTCAGGAATACAAAATGATAGAATCATCAAGGTAGGAAGAAACCTTCAAGATCAAGTCTAACCACTAATCAGCACTACCAGTGCAACCCGTAAACCAGTGAACCATATCACCCAGTGCCAGATCCAGATGACTCCTGACCACCTCTAGGGATGGTAACCCACAAATCTCCTCTTATCAAAGGCCAAGTGTTATTTCAGTCTTATCTTCCCTTCACCCACACACCAATCTGCACCTCAGCTTGCCAGTATTGGTTAGCCACAAACCTTTAGGACGTTGTGGTAGAAAGTCTTCAAAGGGTGTCTCAAACATTGCTGGAAGAATGAGAATTTCTGCTACAATCCGTAGAAAATAACAGATAAAATCAACTACTGAGTTGGATAGGCTTTTTAGGAGCGAACTCTGGAGATGTGACTGTGTAAAAAACCCAACACTAGCAAAGAAGGCATCAAAGTATTTCCATTAGGGACAGAGTACGGTTTTGTCCTGATGAGACAAAATACATTCTTCGGTGACTGCTGGTAGGAGAACTTGAGCCCACAGTACACTTGCAGTTGACACATGACATTATTGAAGGCAATTGAGGAGCCCAGCCTGTACAATAAACCTGCAGGTATGTGGCTTGCTTGTTTGGACAAAACATAGGCTAAGAGGAAATAATGATTACTCTTTGCCAGGGATTAAGTTATAAGGTGTTAAAAAAAGTTGCTTAAATAAAAGGATAGTAGGGTGAATAGATATACACTGTCTGTCAATATGGCCAAGCTGAAATTTGTGGAGTTTATAATGATATTTCAGAAAATTCTTGCAATCAAGGTAGTTGAGAGAGAATTCTCAATAAAGGCAAAACAGATGAACGTGTTAGAGCAGCTGTAACTGCCTGCAGTAGGGAAACACTGGACTTCAGAAACCAGAACACTTCCTATGACAAACATCCCCTGCTATCTCAGCAGCCCCATGAAGTTCTGTTTCCCTGTGCTGAAACTTGAAGCTAACATTGTTTATCCCAGCTCTGATGGGGATGGGGTGCTGGCATCTTCTGGTAATTCTCATGGGTCAGAGGTGATGATGTGCATGGAGAATCTGTAGCACTGACAGATAACCTAACATCTGCAAGCATGGGCAAGCGTCTCCAGCCAGCTGTGCATCAATCCAGTTCTGGTCCCTCTGTCAGTGCAACTCAGGAGTGAGGACAATAGTGCTTTGTCCTGTAGATGGATGCTCTAGCACAGTTTTGACAGATGCATGCTTGTGGGTAGCACATTGGTTTGCAGATATACCATAAAGCTTTGTCTTTTTTTGTGGAGCCTTCTCCTGTTGTCTGCTCTGAGCTGTCTTTCTCAAAATAGCTTCCCATGCGGGCAGCACTGCAGCTACCTGCAGCAGTTAGATTTAGGTGTTAGCCCAGACTGATGGTGTTAACAAGGATCTGCATTAGCTCAGTCTTTACCCTCTGCTGTTTGTTGGGCCAATCAATAAATTGAAAGGCTCTCCATAGCATTTTTTATATTTGAGTGTTGATTTATGAGCAATGTGCAAGGCAGAATTCTAGCTAATTTCTTAATGAGACTCCAAATGCCCGGAGTTACCTCTGCTATCCATGAGTTACAGTATCACTTTTCCTCATATTCCTATCCACAAGGGGACAGTCTTTCCATCTCTTACCACCGACTAAAACCATTTAAAAGTTAGCTCCCTGAAAAGCTACCACTCAATGAACTTAATTTATTTTTTTAAATATATATTTCATGTTTCAAAAAAGTTCCAGATATTTGTAAACTGTATTATGTTACTGTACTTACAGAGCTAATCATAAATATAGTTAGTTTAATGAAGCTAATGACTTGAAAAGAATGACTGTGTCTACAAGACAATCAGTGCGAAGCATGAAACAAAATTTATGTTCTATTTATTGAGATATCCTTGGAAAAGGATGTATTTTCTTCTCATTGATCTTTTTTGATTGCTCACTTCCATTTCTTTGACTCTATCTTTTCAAAAAACATGGTAAATAATAATAATAATAACAAAGAGATAATTTTAGAAAGCATTTTCATGGGAGACCTTTTAATTTTCACATGGAAAAATGACTAGATTTATTATAACTTAATTTATAAAATGTTAGGTTAGTAAAACATAGCATTCATTTTTATTCAATACTTGTAAATTGTTATGGTTACTCTCATAGATCTGATTCTTACATTTTTGCTTCTTATCTGAAATGTTCAGTTTAAAAATAACTGCTCAGTTTACTCTGACTACAGAAGTACTTTGGGCAAAGAAGATAATGCCATATTTTAAAATTCTCTGAAGGTTCACACCTCCTCTTTGCATCAGTGTGGTGTATTACCCCAATCTCTTCTGAAGAATTGATGCAGCAGCCAATTTTTCGTAGAGCAAACCCCCACAAAAGTGAGCCAACTTCTCATCACAGTTACAGAAACTGCTTTAAATTGCTCTTAATACAGGAAGGAACCAAAGAGATTCTTCAGCAAAATATTTCATGCAAAACATCCAGCATAATCTTGTCACTAAGCCTGTTTGCACATTCTTGCAAGGAACCATTATTTAAAAGAAAAAAAGTTAAGGGAAACAAACATAAACCAATGATAAAGAAACATGTTTCTGAAACAATGGCACCATTACAGATGCCATAGACTCCTCAATAAATGAAACTTCCTCCTTAATGAAATAAAGCTTACAAAATATTGCCAAGTGGTTCAATGTATTTCCATTTGAAATTATTGGAATGGAATATTAGAATACTAATGCAATTACAAATATTAGCAACATATTCATGCAAGTTTTACTGAACTGAAGGTATAAGCTAAAAATGATAATAATAAGAAAGAGTCGGGCTTAATTTGTATTTAAAATCCTCAGTACTAAGTCACTGAATAGATTCTCTTAAGTGACCAAAGTGAAACTCTGCTTTCATTTCTGCTAAGATAAAACCACTTCTGATTGGACAAAATTGAGGTGAATTACTCATGATAGGCAAAACAGGGTTCACGAATCCTTAAATGAAATTTCTGGGCTAGCTGTAAAGTATTTTAGTTATTTAAGAGACAGGACTCTCTGTTAAACTGGAATATACTTTTTAATATTTCATCAGAGAACAGGACATCTCTCTGGGTCAGAATGACTCACATGTTGGGTTACTGATGAAAACCCTGTTGAAAAGTGTCCCTTCGAACCCAAACTATTCTATGGTTCTATGATTAACTTGTATTTCAGATGCGCTACCACTGTCGCTAATGGGCTCTGCCTTGGCCAGCTGCAGGACTGTTTTGGAACCAGCTGGCATTGACTCTGTTGGACATGGGAGAAGCTTTTAGCAGCTCCTCACAAGAGCCACCCGTATAGCCCACCTACCTAACCAAAACCTGGCCATGCGAAACCAATGCAGGAGGCATCTTGGTAACAGCATCCCTGCTTATCTTCCTGTTTGCTCCTCACTAGCCACAGGAACATATATTATTTGGAAAAAACTTGGGAAACATCCTAACATCACATAAAGAACCCTGAATAGGAAGAGAGGGTGAAAAGATATGTTATCATCAAGGTATAAAGACTAGGAGGAAGACACTAAGTACAGGTGCTTATTCCGATTTTTCTTAGCACCTGTAATGTCAGAAGCAGTGTGAATGGAGGGGGATGATTGATCTCCAAATCAGGGGGATGGAGAGTAGAAAATTAGAGCGAATGTACGGGTGAAGGAGTGAACTCATCCTCCCAGGGGCTTGCAGGTACAATTTATGGGACTGATTCCTACAGCAATTTTAGAAGATCAAAATGGAGCATGTGGCCTAGCGAGGTCAAAAACTAAAGGCCAAGCAGCTGTGACAGTCAGCTTTGAAGGTAAGCTTCTATGTGCTCCTCTGATTACCCAGTAATAGAAACAAATAGGAAACCATGCAAGCAGACTGCTTATAGATGAGCCTGAGAACACACAGGCTACATCTGTATCACCTTTAGTAGAAATATCCATGTTTCAATTCAAGTTCACCAATCAAAGTTACTGGAGGGGTAAACCAGTGGATGCTCCATCTACCCTGTATACATTAGCTCAACTCCCCTGGCTGTCACTTATCAGCTTGCTCCTGTCTCGATGTGTTGTGCCACAGCTGGTCCTGCTAAATCCCATACCAGAGGCTCCTCTTCTACATCTGAAGTTGCTACTTCAGCCACGATGTGACTGTCAGCCCATCATCAATAGCTGAGGCCACAGCCCTGCTGCCTTTGGTGGAGCAGGGTTTTTGGAAGAGAGACACTGGTATTTGCTGATGGTGGTGTTTAATCCTCTGAACCTTGATTAGCAAACTGTAAGGCAGCTGGCAGCTCCCTGGACAGGTCAGCTTTCCAGGACAGGAGTCTCCATCCATGCCCAAAAGCACCCAGCTGCCCCCAAACCCTACCCAAAGGGCAACATGAACATGCATCCTCTCATTCTTTATCAGGAACACTCTCCTCTTGGTGAGGAGCTCTCACATCCGGACTGTACCACTTCCCCGTGAAATCACTTGATTCCTCTGACCTTCAGATCTGATGGATCTATCTCCAGTTCGCACTGGTCATGGGCACAAAGCTGGGACTGGGCTGGGTGCATTCAGAGCTGGGGGCTTGGTGGGCCCCTTTGTTAAATTTGAAGTCACCTTCTCAAATTATCCTTGTGGGTTTGGTTAGTTCAGCTTATCTGAATGACTGTCTGGAGCAGTCAATAATTTTTAATTTATTTTTTGGTGACTGTTTTCTGATTTAAGGAGGTTGCTGTTTTTATACTTGTTTTCACTAGTCTGGCTATATTTTCCAATATATCAAAAGCATGCAGAGTTGCAGATAGACCTTTTTTATGTATCATATAAATCTATTTAAGTGAATAAATATATAAACACTGCAAGAATGGAATAAGAGTGAATTATTGTATTGGTGCTTAGGAACAGAAATATTTTGGAAGTACCGCTATCAAATCATCTGTGAAAATGCCATATAGACACATGGACATACATAACCCACAGATAGTATGTTTTCCTTCAGATAAATGCCAAAAATGCAGGCCTCTGTTTTCTTTTAAGTAGCTGACATATTCTTCAAATTCACATTGCTTAGCAGATACCAAAGCATTTTCCAGTAACCCTTAAAAGATTTAAATAGCATTTTATTTATATTTAGCATTCTGAAAGCAAAGTAGCAAATAGTAAGATTATTTAATGCCTAGATTCTATAGGCTTTTTCTCGGAAAAGTCTATTAGAAGAATAAGGCTAAATCAGTAATACCTTAATCTCTTGTAGATAATATAATTTATGCTGCTATGTATCATGTTAATGACTCTAAACCAATGTGCACATTATATTTTTTCATTTGCAGTTTGGGATTCTCAGAATAAGAAATGCAGAGACAAGGATAACCCATGTTTTCCATGAGAGATTCATGGAAACTGAAAAATAAGGTCTTTTAATAGTTCATGATAACTGTTTTTCTTGGCTTAAATGTAAGTTTTAAAAAATGGTGCTCATTGTTTTGCTTGTAGTTCTTTCATGCATGAACAATCATGCTGATGATGCATTTACTTCAAGTGAATTTTCCAATTGAAAAAATGCTCTCAAGTAGTTTAAGTACTATGAATCACCAAAACCTCATCTAAGTTCCATAAAAGCACTGGCTGTGGAAAGCAACCCTGGAAAGAAGACATATTGGGATTGTACTGCATGATTCAGCTGAACAGAAGTATATTTTGTCAACATAGAAGTTGAGGAACCTGACAGTTCTGTAAAAATGAAATTACAATCTGCTAGAAAGACAGAAACTAACGCCTGCACCTTCCCCTCTTACATGCCTCAGTTGTTCCTCACTGGTTTGAGCAGTGATTCTAAAAGAGTGAACCTCAGCCTTTGAAACACAGGATTTTTGTAGGACATATATCATGCATTATCTCTTTCTTAACTTTTATTTCATTATTGTCTCCCTTCCGTCCTAGTTTCCCTTGTAGTCTGACTGTTGGAAGTTCTCTTTTTCCTGTTATCACTGCCTGTACTGTTTGGTGTTTCTGATACAATGTTTTCTTATCATTAACAAATGCAATCTATTTCTTTATATTTATTTTTACTGAAACAACTATAAGTCATAAGTATTTGTCAAGGAAGCATTAGTGATTTTTCAGTTCTTATACAGCGTTTATTTAAAGCTACCTTTGAAAGCCGATAAAACTGTTCATTAAATCACAGTATTTCAAAATGGTAAAATGTTTAATGATGATTTCAAAATAGTTAGCTATTGCCTTAGAATTTTTTTAATTTTATGATGTAACTTCAGGTTACAAGTTCTTAACAGTATTTTAAATATGTTGAGAGTTTAAAAAAATTAATGTAGCTTCCTGTATCTTGGATAGAGATGTATTATCTCAAATGAGCAACGCAAGTGTAGTGGGTTTTCCTTATGTTTGGAATTCCTTTCAGGATCTAAGGCCTTGGGACACAGATCTGGTCACAGACTGCTGAGCCCCATAGTGCTTCTATAAGAGCTCAGAGGGTCACTGTGGTCACACCACATTTCTGCTTGCTGTCACTTACGCAGCTGTAGGATGGTTGGTGCTGGAGCCTGGGATGTTACATGGCTTCCACCTTGCCCTGGTGAAAGAAAATATTTTTGCCCACATGAAGCCATGTGAAACATTTACATTTGATTGTTTTTCCAAGATAATTTGCATACAGGTTAAGATGTTTAATATGAGCTAGGGGAGCTTGCACAAGAAGTCAGGATGCTGGAGAAGGGCGGCACAGCTGAGGTCTGGCCGTCCATGCTGGCAGGTTGACTACTGACATGAGGTATTTTATACCCAACATCAGCTTGTGGTTGCTACTGCTCCCTGCAAATCTGGAGCAAGAGTGCCTGAAATGTGCCTTTAGAGTAGAAGAAACCTGAGAAAATTTGAAGGTTTAGCCCATGATTTGGTTTTTGGTGATATCAGTCATGCACAAGTGTTACCTGGGGATTAGCATTCTTGTGCTGTTCTTTGAAATAAAACATGGTGAAAGTGAAATGTAGTTAAGTAGCTCACACCCTCTGATGAGCTTTTAGAGCAGTAAGTGTAGACCAAGCAAGAATAAATGGTCTTTTGGTCTCTACAGCTTCCTAAGAAACATGGATAATACCTTTTCCTTCCTCTCTGAAAAAGGTAAAAATGCCTTGAGGGAGGTGTGGAATGGCAGGAAGCTATATAAACATGAGTGTTTAATACCCACTAAAGAGAAGTAACAAAGGGTGCAGTTGTGCCACAAATATATGAAATAATCAATGCTCAGTTCTAACTCAGCCTAACATTCTTAAAGACGTCTCCCTTAACTAAAAGCTGTGTCTTAAATCAAGGACTTTTTCTTTAATTTATTGTTAAATCAAACTTCCATTCAGATCCCCACACACACACAAAGGTGAAGGCGTGATTAGGCACATCATATGAAATATTGGTCAAGCAGATGAATGTCATTTGGAGAGACAGTAAAAATATGTTGAGAAAGGCCCATATGCCTTTTTAGTGAAACAGACGCAGTGGGACACACAGGTTGTACACCTGCATGACAAGCTCCCTTCCCCTTCCAACAGAAAGTAGAGAATTAATTTTGCATTTCTGAAATGCTTCTGTTCATAGTTTACCTGAAAACTTTCAATATTGCCACAGAATAATACAATGGTATGAAGTTGCTGCTTTCTTGGGGAACACCATTCCACTCAACATTATTATTGTTAACCTTCTCTGGTCATTTGTACACCAGGAATTTTGAAGTCACTGCTAGGACTTTTTGAATTAGTATTGCCAAGGGAGCTGATGTACTGCCCCGTCACACACACACAGCTCCCATTTTCCCCATATGCTACTCTTGCAAATGAGTGGTTTAGGCCACTAAAAGAATCATCACCAGAGGTATTAACTTAAGTAGTTTTTTTGTGGAACTGTGGCTTAACAGAGTTTGATGGCATGGTTCACTCTATTGCTCACTACATAGAAGAAACATACAAAAGAAAATCAGATTAGAATCAATTTAGAATGATTTACACTGAGACCAGGGATGCAAAAGGGTAAGGGTGCCAAAGGGTAAGGGAGACCCTTCTGTTGAGTCACAGGGTTCAGAGAGGACTGCCTTGCTATCTAAAATCCTGATGGATCCTAGATGCAGCTAAATCCAATCTCTGCCCTGTATTTGATCAATGGTTTATGTCTAAAGGGTTTAGCAGTATTTAATAGACTAACATTTATACAGTGATTCAGTAGGATTTACAACAACCACTTAGTTATAGATCCAAGATGGCAACATTCATACTATACTTGTTAGAGGGCATTGGAATCAATTCACATGCACATACGCAGAAATGTGTATATATATAATATATATATATATAATAAGTATATATATATATATATATAAAAATACATACATACATGCATATATATATATACACAAAAAGGTTCCTGTTAAAAATTCCCCTAAAATTTCCCTTGAATTCAGTGAAATACTCATGTTGAATGCCTTTGCATTTCTCAGTGGGTGAAGGTTAAGCCTCATGCTATGGAGGGTATCAGCCCATCAGCTTTTGGTGATGGTCCTTCGAGTATCAAAAACTTGTGAGTTTGCAAGCTCTGAGGAGCATCCCACTCAGACAGAGGTACTGGCACAGTCCTCTGCAGTCCATCAGAATTCAGTGGGCCTCACTTAGGTGCCCTGTGTATAGGGTCACAAGATGACTGGCTTTAGCCATTAGTCAGTTTCCTTCCTGGCCATTACCCAATTCGGTAACTACAGAAGTTTTTCAAAAGTCCAGTAACAATGGTATCATTCCACTTGGGCTACAGTTCAGGTAAGTAATGTTCCAAGGTTGTCAGGGAATAAATGATTATCCCTTGTTCTCCACCTTGGTCAGGAAATGGATGCCTCTGGTATGAACAGTGCTGCTCCCAACTTTGTCGTGCAAGAGTTCCTGGTATGGCCAAGGAATGCTTGACTGCCCAACTCGTACAGGCAAGGGACACTTCACCATCCAGCTGGTACAGTCAAGTCTTAATGGGAATTGCTGAAATTGTAGAGCAGGTCCAAGGAGCATGTGGGGGTGTGAGAAATGCACCAACCATAATCTACCCCATGACTAAAGTTAATTCTTCTTGTTCCACAGAGTGCCAGTGTGGCCACCTCTTGCCTCTGTACCTATAAACAGATTAATGCCAGTTGTAGTTGGTGGGAAATTTTTTATTTTTACATAATTATTAAGGTTTTATTTTGCATGATTGAGTAGCATTATACATGCAAGCAGGTCTTTGCAACACCACCACCTGTCTAGCTATTCTCTACACTCTGACATTTAGAATAATGTTCAGTAACAAACAGTACAACTGAAATAAGTAAAATTTCAATGGGATGCAGCATTTGATTTATAGTCTCTGTTGTTGATGGTGACCGCCTGAATAAGGTATCCCACCATCTTTCTTCACTCTTCCTAGGACATGGTATTTCTCTTCTGTATTATGATGAACAGTGAGTTATGTGCCCATGGTTTCAGACATGTATGGGTTAGTAGTTGATGCAGGTCATTATGTTTTCATCATCATGAGAGTTTCATGAGTTTCTTCAGCAATGTAAGATTCATGCCAATGGGAGAAGGCGGTTAATCTTGATAGGTGGTGTAGTTAGCTTGTAACAATTGTTGTACTGTGACAAGAGCTG
This sequence comes from Grallaria varia, assembly GCA_013396735.1. Taxonomy (NCBI): domain Eukaryota; kingdom Metazoa; phylum Chordata; class Aves; order Passeriformes; family Formicariidae; genus Grallaria; species Grallaria varia. The sequence goes on from VWZG01005640.1 coordinate 45,800, forward strand.
AATAGTTGAAATTGCATCCCACAGTTTTGGTAAAATGGGAGGCACAGATACTTGAGTGATTGCTTGTCTCTCCAGTGGTGTTATCTGTAAGTACACAGTCATAAAGAGTTCTCAAACAAACACATCCATTTCCGTCATATGCAAGTACAGTTTCAGGATTTCATCAGGTTGTTTTTCAAAATGACAAATGTTTTCTTCATTGTCAAATAAAATGTCTTGGTATTACTTTCACAAAGAAATCTCTGTTGTTTTCTAACATGCATCAGTATCAACAATTTGCCATTTGTGCCCATTTTGTTGGGTCCATGCTTTATGGTCTGTCAGATGGAGGATAGTTCTATGGTTATTTAATCCCAGTAAAATGATTTGCTTTATGGTATATACCAAAGCACTGTGTTCAACATCTTATCAGAATGATGTCTCCTTTAGTTAGATGGAATTTTCTCATTATAATTTTCATCTCTAATAATCCATTCTGACTTACAAAAGATGATGTTATTGTGTAGTGCTGCTGCTGATACATTTAGATCAGGTATAGGTACCTATTCATCAACCCACAGCCACCCCATTGTACACAAATTCCATATTTTGTGCTTAATAATAATAGCATCTAAAAACAGTTCTACACAATGTTTACCTAGAAGCAAAATATGAGTATGGGTTGTGTAAAAGTGAAATTGAACCAGCAATCTGGTTCTGATATCTTATAGCAAGATTTCTAAATATTTCCTTGTTTGGAAAAATCAGTATATATTCAGGGGTAGATTCGTTGATTGCTCAGTACCCTATTTTTATTTTTATTCTATCTCTTCCCCTGATGCTGCTTGAAGAGATAATATTTATTAAGTGTTATAGTTATTGTGAATTATTCCACTTATTTTTCCATATAATGTTTCTCATCTCCATTCATCTTTTAGATATGCCTCATTTCCATGTATAACGAAAGTAGCAAGGTTTAAGTTTGCCTTTTCTTTTGGCGGGATCCCAGCATTTTCAGCATAATTTAGTAGTGCATGGTCCTGAGGATTTTGTGTTTGATCTGCAGGGATTATAATTGTCTCAATCAAGAGGAAAGAGGAGACTGTGTTTGGAGTATACTGCTGTTGTCATTGTTATCATTGATTCTTTGCCATAAAAGAAAAGAAATAGAAGGTTTTGATGGGGAAGGTGGAATGGGTTACTCCTGTTATGGGGTAGGATATATCCACTGTGCATTGATTCTGTGTTTTTCACCACTCCTATCAGTAGCTTGCCATGCAATTGAGCCACAGGGTTTAATCAGAGTCATAGACATGGTTCCAATTTGTGGTAATTTTGCCATAACAGGTTATCCTAGCTGTAATGCTTTCTAGTATTTTCTTTCATTGGAAGGTAAAGCGTCAGGTTCAGCTTTACAAGGAATGCTCAATTTACATATTACTGATTATTCAATTGATGAACTGTTTTGGAAAGTCAAGTAACCCACTGAACATTGTGTGGCCTAAGGCTCCTTCTCAGTAACCCATTGGCTCTTTCTACCATGCCGTTTGACTTGGGGTCATTTGGGGGATGTAATATGCATTGCATTTCTTCTTGCTTGGCCCATTCTTGCACCTCTTTACATGAGAAGTGTGAGCCAGTATCACTTTGAATGGTATTAGGAGCAGATAGACTTGAGAACCAAGATAATATCCCCTGTACTTTTGTCCGTTACCCCTTCAGCACTTGGTCACCATAGGTAAGCTGGAAGACTACTGCTACTCTTGTGAGGATAGATTGGTCTCCCACAGAGGCTTTGAATGGCCCAATATAATCAATTTGCCATGTCGACTACCAAGTTTTTCCTTGATTGATGTGTAGGGTAGTGCTTTTGCAGGATTATCTGATTGTAATTTTAATCTGCATTGAGGACATTCTATAAGAATAACTCGACAAGTTTTCCTGTCTAAGGGCCAGTACTGTGACCTACTTTCTGATGTGCCTATTCTCCCAATTGATACCACTCAGGATTTAAAGAATTCCTTATTTTTATCTCCCTAATTTTAGTCAATTCATCCACTTTTTGATTCTAGTTTGTGGCTGGTTTATTATCCTTGGTGTGAGCTTTTGTCCATGCCATCTTGAATGTCGTTTTCCTGGCTGTATCTAGTAATAATTGCCAATCTTGAGTTCTCCAAACTGGAGATCTGCCTGCTTCCCAGTTCAGTGATTCCCATTGACTGAACCATTCTGTGATCCACACACCATAGGAGTCCACATATATAATTTTTCCTCCATTCTGTGCTGCCAAAACAACTCCCCTTAATTTTTCTACTTGTGTACTACCTTCACCTTCTTCTATTATTTGTTTGCCAGTGTTAAGGTTTAGTGCAGCAGCCTTACATTGCCATTTATCATTTATCCTTTTTGCTGAGGCATCAGTGAAACGGTTTGAAAAAGGTTACTGTAAGTACCATGTTCAGCAAACCCCCATTCTGTTGTGATAGGGTCATAGCGGTGTACTGGTCCCAGTGACTGATATGTTTGTAATTCCTGTATTAGGATTTTGACTGCCTCTTCATGTTCCTAATTCCACCTCCACCATTTTCCCATTCATAAAAGTGAATATAGTGTGCAAACAATGGTAGAAAATCCAGGCACACATTTTCTCCAGTATCCTAAAGTTCCCATTAAGTGTTGTAGCTCTTTCCTAGATTGGGACATTTGCTCTTGTTCTGTTTTTCTTAAGGTGTCTGTACAAACTACTGCTTGCTATCCACCAAGTACTCAAAATCTCTGCTTCTTCACTTGATCTTTGACATATTTCTCGGGTGGGACCTCAACTTCTGCTTTATGTAGTTCTTGTTACACTGTTGCTGCTGCTTCCCCTACCTTTTCAGACAAATCTCCTGCAATTAGAATATCATCTCTATATTGATATAATTTCACATATTGTTCAGCAAGTTCAACAAGTACAGCATGAGCAATCATGGGTGAATGTTTATACCCCCATGGGAATCTACTAAAAGTACATTCTACACTTTCCCAAGTACAAGCAAATTTCTCTTTGTCCTCTTCCTGTAAGGAGACCATAAATTTTCTATCTAGCACTGCCGTCCATAGGTGTGTGGCTGATTGTAGTGTGGCTGTTAGGTTTTCAGCATTGGAACTGGCCAAGTCAATAAATTATATGAGGAATGGGTTCTGGAGTTCATTTGTCCTCTTCCAAATCAACTATAACTTCATAAATTCCATTTCATGCTGCAGCAGCAATTGAGTATTAGGGAGGTAGGCAAGGGAAGGTGGGGGTGGAGTGAAGGTGGAATGCACCACCACAGATGCTCCATACTTACCTCTGCTTACCCTGTTTTCACAGCAGCCTGATCCATCATTTCCCACATCCCTCCTGGGGTTTCCACCTTGCTTATCTCTCCAACACTGTGCTTCATGAGGCATAGGTAGGATCTGGTGTAATGGAGGACCACAGAGGTGAGAGAAGCAAGGATGGGAGACACAGGAGCTAGTGAATTGTTAGTGAGAAAATTGAAGAAGACTGTGAAACTTGACTCTTCTGTTCTTTACAGCCTACAATTTTTTGTGCTATACAGAGAGTGTGACTTTTCTTAAATTAAATCAAAATCCAATAAGTGGCCTGCCTCGAGGATGACTTCATTTGAAATTTGGAGTTTGTGGTTGTTCAGGTTGAGGAACAAAATTACCTTGGGCTACTTCAGGATGTGACTGACCAAAGCAGAGCTGACAAGCTGACAGCGGTGCTGTGGTTGTGGAGACTGAGGCAACTATGGCTGTAGTTTATCCACAGGTGTAAGCATTGATATTTTCTGTGAAATAAGGATGGTTAGGAATGAGGGAGTGCCCCAAAGCTCTTCTGGGGCCATTGATCATGCACATTACAAAGTGCATAGGAGTGTGTCAGCTTGAGTGCTGCTTCATGACCAGTGAAGTTGACCAAATCTCACTTTCAGAGGAAGCTAGAGATGAAAACAAGTAATAAAATATGTGACAGATAAGTTACATGGGATAAACCTGGAAAGTGATAAACCTAACACTTACCTTTAGAGAACAGGGAAAGGAAGAGCCAGAGACTCATGGAACAAATAACCAAACTAGCTGCAAAGACAAATGGGATTTGTCACATACAAGTTGTATTAAAGCAGCCTAATTTCTTTCTGTGACAGGGTAACAGGCCTTTTGGATTAGAGAAGAAGGAATGAGTCTATAAATCCTGACTTTGGGCAGATTTTTATCAGGGTTACACATGGAATCCCTGTGAGTAATTAAGGGAAACAAACTCTGGATATATCAGTTCAAAACCACTACAAAAACTAAAGGGAATAATTAGTGATCACTTTCACACTGGAGCATGTTACGAGGGAGAATGTCCCAGAAATCTGTCAGGGACCTGATAATGCTGAGTGTTGAATATTCATTCAGAGTACATTTCAGTAACAACACAGCTGATGAAGGAAAGAACATATTTGTTAAATTTGCAGAAAACGCCAAACTGAGAGACCTGTAAACATTTTGAAGGACAGAATTAGGATCCAGACTACTCCTGGTATCTTAGAGAAGGTGATGAGAACAAAACACTGTGCAAGTTTATAACGAAAAGCCCTATACACAGTAAGGACAATTTGTACTCCAAACCCCACAAACCAGGGAAGAGCTGCCACAGCATAAAAGTCTTCGAGATGATCTGGAAGTTGCAGTGAATTTGAGCTAATGGTATGGCAAAAAGGAAAACATTGTGCTGGTATGTATAAAAAAAGACCCTTTGTCTGCAAAATACATGAAATTTTCTTCCTCTGCTCAGTGCAGGTGTGGTGTTCAGCTGCAGATTGGTGTCCAGTTATGAACACTTTGAGCACTTAAAGAAAGATGCAGGTGAAGTTAAGGTGGATCTGGCAATTTTCTTTATTCTTTATTCTCCTCTAAACTCTTTGGCAAGATTAAAGGAAAAAGGCTTTTTTGGACTAAAGCAGAGAGAAATTAAAGTAGACAGATTAAGCATCTTCAAAAACATAAATGGCAAAGAAGGTAGGAATAACTTCAAAGAGTACAACAATAGCTCATCAAGAAGTAGTAAGGAGTCTACATTGCCTCAGGAGAAACATAAATATTAAGAAATATCTGAGAGCAACAATGAGGCACTATGGTGCATCTTCCTTGTTAGGGCTAGGATCAGGTTAGCAAACATTGCTCAGGAAAGATACTGGTAAGTATATAAATGGTCTTTCCAAGACCCATCCTGTTTATGATGACTCTATGTATATGTTGGATTAAATATCAGTGTAATAAAAGCAACTCAAAACAGTCTTTGGCCACTGGATGTGACAATAGAATACCAATATCAGAACATTAATGTTGTAATTTCCAGTTCCTGGACAAGTAGAGCAGGAACTGACCCTTTGCTTAGGCAGTAAAGGCATCTGGCTAAACTATCAGATCACTGAGCCCTGGTCTCTGTGTTGCTTACTCCAGAGCCCAGGAAGCCAGGTTGAGGAGGGTGAGGTAGATAGACAGAACTTGTTCTGGAGTGAAGAATCCTTCCTAGGAGCATTATCTCTGTCCCTGGAAGAAGAGGATGTATCAATACCTTTTCTCCAATCCAACACTATCCTTTTCTTTTTTTTTTTTTTAACGAGGCAGGAGTAGAAATACTTTTGTATCTTGCTCACCCCTTTGAGTAGCTTGTGCCAGCTTTTTCCCTGTGACTTTCTCAACAGCTGAAAGTTGAGACATTCTTTTGCTAAAGTCACCTGTATCTGAGGAATGCAGACATGTCAGAATAGAGTATAGGGTCCTTCTCTGTGATCATGTGTTATAAGCCAACTGGATTGTGAATTGAAGATAATTGGATGCACTGATACAATGAGCTAAAGACCCATGTGACAATTAATAATTCTAACTAAATGAAGCTCTAATTCAATATTTTTGGTAATGTAATAGAAGAGAAGAATGTTGTCTTTGTCAGTATTTCACAGATGAGTTAGATTAACCCTGCCTGCATGCTTAACCTGACTTTAGCAAAGCTGTTGGCAAGGATGTGAACTGAAGCAGATGAAAATCATGGATTTACAAGAGACGCTAACTGGTATCAGTAGAGTAAAACCAACATATTCTTATGCCATGTGATGTGCCAGCATTCATACAACTGTACAGTTTCTTTGGATTCCCCCATTTTGATCAGAGTTGTGGATATGCAGAGGTGCAAGTCTCCCTAAGTACAGTAAATTTCTTTATTGAAGTGTAGGATCACTGAGAATTAAGCATCTCTTGTCATCAACAACAGGGGCTTTTCACTGGGTTCCCTCCTATCTTCTGGACCCAGAAACACTGTACATGTAATGCAATAATATGGAACTCCCTGGGGCAGAAGTATCACAGCAAGGAAGAAAAAAGCAGCTGAACCTTCATGGTTTCACTGGGTCCCTGGTGGAATCACAAGATGAAAACTTTAAACCTCAAATTGATTTCAGGTTTTTGAGGAACTTATTTCATGATTAAATATCTCAGGTTTTCACTAAAGCTTTTGTAAATATTTCTAACATCAAAACTCTCTCAGAAAAACGAATGTATAAAATCAATAAAAGGAATGGTTTTTGCATTGCCAACCTGCTCTCTGTAGTCATATGTTAAAGGTGAAATGCAAATATTTTTTGTTATTCCCTGGCTTTTGAGAAAGTACTTAGCCTCCACTGAGTCACTTATCTTTGCTGCTATCCTATCATAGTAGTTATTTATAAAAAATACAGGTGCTTCTTTCACTCAAAAAGGAATCCAAATAGCACATTAAGGCTCTCCAGGCTTCAGTTCCAATTTTCTATCCTATTTTTGTGCTGTGTAAATAAATTCTGGGTCCTGTAAAGGTAGGGGTGAACATACAATTCAAAAATGGTCTGAGGTGCACACTTCTGGCTCTTGCACAGCATTTCAGCAGGCACAGATGTGCAGCTCACACTGAATGGCACATGCTAAATTCTGAATCATGTTGTAGCTGTGATACATATCTACAGATATGACAGACACAGACTGCAGGAAGAAATTATACCTTTTATTCTTGGAACAAGTGATATAGCTGGAAGAATACACAAGCTTTCAGGCACAAACTTCTCTGCAGATAAAAAAAAGCTCAGAACATTTTCTGTGCTTTTACAATCAAATAACAGGTCTAACAAATCCTATTATGTCTCCTGACAGATTTGCCCAGCTGCAGCCTGGGCAGCAGGACTCTCAGTGCTTGCTGGTGGTGTGTGCTGGGAGTGCACTGGGACCTGCTGTGGGATCCTTCATGGGGTCCGTGGCCCTCCCAGACACAACAGAAATGGGACAAGGCCGGGGTGTGGCAGCAGGAGGTTAGTGAGGACATAAAAGAAAAAAAATCTCACCATGTGCCCCCACAAAGCCCACATGTATCCTGGGAAAGCCCATCAGGCTTTACTTTCCCCTCGGGTGTCCCGGCTTTGTCCCTTGTTTGGACAACTTCCTTGCCATGTCTATCCAAAGAGCCTTTGGCCCTGGTACTCTTGTTCCATCTTTGCAGAGAGCCCACCCACCACCCCAGAAGCAGGGTGACCCAGCTGTCACCTGCTCCGTGGGTACCCACGAGCAGCCGTCACTTGCCACAGACACCAAACATGAAAAAGGAGAAATGCCACAGCTTTTCACTGAGTACAACTTCAAAGCATTTCTTTCCAGGGAAACACTTAATGAATCAAAGTCTCAACCAGGAGAGGGAAATTATAGCAGAATAAATCATATAGTGATATGATCACTGCAAGATCAATTCAAAGGGGCTGAGAGGCAAAACAAAAAATATGAACATTCCTTCTTAATGTTAAAATAAGGAATTTAATATTATGAAAGGAATCTAAGGAAGTACTTTTAAAAAGCAAATGTTTTACATCACCTGCTACTTTTGCAGGCTTGGTGGCTTCCCCCTCTGAACACTTTGCTCAAGTCAAGAAGTACTTCATTTCCTGCATGAAGTAGGCTGTATTTCCACAAAATGTGACTTAAGTACCCCTTTTTTGACCTCCTTCATAAATTTAAGTAAACAAACTTGTGGTAAATGCGGAACTGGGATATTTTTAAATGCTGAATCAAGTTCATTATGAGGAAAACAACAGAAGTCATAAGAGAACTGGTATGTACAACAAATCTGTTTCACATTGGAGCTGCTTTCACCTCTGTCTTTCCCTGTTGCACTGGTTTGGGGACATGATGCCAGCACAAAAGCATCAATTTCTACAGCAAGATGGTGTTCAGCAAGTGAGACTTTTCACAAGGCAGTGCCAGTGCTCCAGTGGCCATACACCCTAGGGGCTGTTTTTTGCAGAACTGTAAGTGTCATCCTGTGCCCAGAGTAAGGGTTTTGCCTTGCACTCAGCAACTCTGTGCCCTCGCTGGTGCCTCGATCCCTTTATTCAAGGAAGCCAAAGCAATATTGCCCTCCACTGGTCCTGAAACTAGTTTAACTGCTAATGCGAGTTGGACCAGATCGTTGTTGGTACCATCAGGGCCACTTTGAAACCAAGACTCAGATTCCTGGGACATTGGTGTTGTTCCATCTGTGCCTGGAGCTTTTGCTTTTCAGTCTCAGCTGTAGCAGGGACAGTCATTACCAGTGGCATGACGTGACTGCACAGCAGGAGCAAGGTACAAGCAACACCACATCCTGTCCAGACCAGTGCTCTGTGAGGAATCTTTGGTCAGGGAATCTGTGGCTCAGCTTTTGCTCAAAGCAGATAGAAACTTCACTCAGCATGAGTTCTGGCATTGCCCAGTGTGAGCCTCCCTGGTGACTGGATTTCCTGTTGTCAAACAGTGACTTTCCCATCAGGTAAAACCTGCAGGTCTGCTAAACTTTCAGATTTCTAAAGCTGGTGATAATATGTTGAATACCCGTGTTTTCAACTCCTGTGTCTGCTGCTACTCACTGCTGGCTGAGGAGGATGCAAGAAGCCCTACTTACAAAACCTGCAGACCCTGCAGGTGTCAGCACTGGCTCCAGTGAAGCCAGTGTCACTTCAATAACCCTGCGAAGCACCAGCATCCAACAGCTCCATGCCAACAGCAAGGGAGATTAAGTACTTCCCATCACACTTTGAGGACCATCCCAGGGCTGCAGAGGTGGAGCTGCAGGCTGCAAGTTTATTCCTTTGGAGAATGGTGTGATGGTGTGTGGCACTGGTGGGTTTCACCTGCGTGCTGGTGGCACCTGGGAAGTCTGTTAGATGATAGGTGTTTCTAGTGTGGTGAGCAGCAGTGAAATGATTAACTGTCCTGGCATTTAAGTGACCCTAATTAGGCTTTCCATGGACAGCCCTTTGAAATAAATAACAGAAATTCACACCTATCTGGGTCCTACAGCTTTTCAGTCTATTTGGGCCAGGCTGAAATTGGGGGTGTAAATCTCCTTGAGTACCTTGGGCACTCTGCAGTTGTCTTAAGGAGCTCCAGCAGTTGATGGCTTTGCCTCCCTCATTCAGTCTTTTAACCTGCTGTTCCCAGCATCACCTCCGTGAATAAAAATGTTCCTGGTTTGCAAGGTATGCTTCCTGGGAAATTAGTCTTCTAAGGACCCACAAATCTTACTTCTGTCTGAACATGGCTTGATACACCTAGAATAGCTGTGGGAAATAAGTCCAAGACTGTCATGAATGGCTGAAGTATGAAAGATTTTAATATTGATACACTTATTGTGACTTATTGTACATAAGAAAAACTAATTTAATTTCCACCACTGGTTTCTTTCAGTGAAGTTGGAAGAGGTGCATGGGAGCAGCTTGGATGTCAGCAAGATTTCTGGCAGACTTAACGACTTAATTCTAGAATAATTTCCAATAAGTTGCTAGGAAAGATTATGGGCTGAAGGTTTTTGCAGGATATTAAGAATTATATCACCCCTTCCAGAACTATCTGCAAATCCTGTGCTGGTGTGATAAATAACCCCTCACTTGTCAGAAGACAGGGAGCAACCAATGTCCTTGCAAACTAGAAGAGGTCTGTTTTCCAGACAGTGTGGAAATGAGAGCTGCAGTTGTTGTTCTAATGCTGTTAATGGGTGACTGTATGCTAATTAGTCAGATTAACTAAGCGGGTGAGTCATGCACTAACCCTTCTTGAGAGAAAGTGCCCATTTTGAGATGCTAAATGAGAACATAAATGCAATCAGGTATAGAATTCTTGAAAGATAAGACGAGAGCAGACCTGCTTGTTAATGGAGTCAGTGAAATTAATTCTGCCTTGGAAAGGGGTGCACATTTTCATATTCAGGGTTCATTTTAATGGGGAAGGGTTCAAAACCTTCAGATCTATACAATGCATTTCACTAAGTAGCTTTAATGACCTAACATAATAAAGAGGTTTCTGATATTCTCTGCTATGTTTGCACCTTTGGAAAGATTTCTTCCTTTTTTTTTTTTTTTTTTCTAATTAGAGGCATTCAGATGTTTCAAATGAAGACAAAACTATAATATTGTGAAAAGACACAAAGCCTTCTCATCTGCGATTGATGAGAGAGTATTAAAAATGTTTATTGTGAATGCTCAAGCTATTATTTTGAAAACCTACAGTTTTCCCACATTTGAGAGGTCGGCATCAATGCTGACAGGGACTGTGGGTGTGGTCCTGCTATGGTGCTGGGACTCACCACTGAAGGTAAGGAAAAGAGGGCTGGCTGCCTTTCTGTGGAGAAGATCTGCATCCCTTTTTGGTGTGTGTAATCCCTTCCTTTCTTGGTGGCCACCCTCTATGCGTGTGTTAGCCTATTTCAACATTTTTTCTTCATTACTCTTTGCACCACAGACATCAGGGAGGTGTAGCAGTGCTGCTCGCAGCCATCACACACCGTCTGGGATGCTTTGGGTCCTGAGCTACAAAGGGCTCAGACAGCTGGGAAGCCCCAGTTTCCACTCTGAAATCCCTATCATCTTCCCAAGTGCCTGACATGGTGAGAGGAAGGAAGCACCAGGCCTGGCTCCTAGTAGCTGTTCAGTGGCAAAGTCTGTACATGGCATTTACTTGTGCCAGCACCTCCATCACTATGAGTCTTGCAGATACATGCTGCATGTGCACGTGAACCAGTGGGAAGGTCAGTCAGTGCTGCAAGGAGGGCTGGTTCTGGGCAGAAGTTCTGAGGGAATGATGTCTGGGCGGTTCTGTGATCATCAGAACCTCAGGAAAACACACACGACCTTTTTAGTCATGAAAATATTCTACCTCACACTCGCTTTTGAACATGTTCTGTTGACTCATCATTTGCCAGAAGTAGCCTTTTCTCTGAAAGATTTCTGACACTTCTAGTCTGATATCAAGGCAGCTGCTTGGCAGTAGGACTTCTAGAAGCACTGGCTCCATGACCCTGCCTTCTTTTTTAACCCAAAGCCTTCCCAGTGCCACTGCAAGGGCTACCAGTTTCCAGCCCAAAGGGAGGTGATCGGTGAAGTGATCCCTATATATATTTGCAATTCTTTGAAGAGTCTTGAGGCTTGCAAAAGGCACTATATAAATCAATTAATAACAGTATCAGAGGTCAGTCAGCCAATAAGAATACAATTTAGTTTAATGAGAGATAAATAAGACAGACAGAGTGAGAGGGGAAGGGAGTTACAAGGCTCCCTACTCAGTGCCAGGCTCTAAATACACCAGCTCCTGGCTTTATCACAGTGATCATCAGAAACATGGAAGATAATTGTATCACTGCCATTTCTTAGTCCAGTGTAATATCTATTACTGGTTTTGATGTCTTACTCAGCTCGGTACCAGTATGATTTTAGAAAGAGTGTACATTATTTTCATGAAAACAAATATGAGCATGAGGAAGCATTTTTCCCTTGCGTGCAATTCCTACTAAAGAATTTACATTCTTCTAATTTACTGGTTTACTGCACCACTTAGTGCACTCCTGAGATGTGCAGAATGTCCTCGCAGTTAAGAATGTGCAGATGAAATTTACCCTTTTTGCACTGAATCACTCACTCTTCCCTTGGAAGTCACCATGCTCTTTCCTCCCTCTAAATCTCCTTTAACCGTTCTAACAAAAGAACAGATTATTTTGCATGGTTACAAAATGGATTCAAAACGGATGGTTGGCAGTTTATTTAGATTTTAGGGGAGTAATATATTTTTGTAACTAGTCCGGTGGTAAATAAGTGAACAGAAGGAGATTGTTTGACATTTGATTCTTCCATTTATAGAGGACTGTGGATGTAGGAGTGAAAATTCTCCATTGTAACCTTGGTCAAAAAGCTGGGCTACATGACCCTCATCAAAGTAGTATTTGATAAGTTGTCAGAAGATGCAGAGGACATGGGGCAATAAACCTGAGTGGGGTAGGAGAGGGGATGGGGGAGGCCTGTGTGGCTAAACGAGGAGGTGTTCCATGTTTGTGCCACACCAGAACACAAGCTGCAAAGCCTGTTGCTGTGCCCGTGTCCACACGAACACGTTGGAATACTCTGAACAACGCCTCAGGCCCCACTGCCCTGGATGCACAGCCTGAAGAACTGTTAGGGAGGGTGGCAGCTCCTGTCCAGCCCCTGCATGTGTCCTTTCTGGGCATCTGGAGGGGGCCTGTGCCATTGGTACCTTGAACATTGCTAAGTATTATAGAAACAGCCATTAGCAGCAGAGCATAAAACATGTATCTAAGGCAGAACAAAGCAGTATGAACACTCATGGTGAGCAAGCTGTAGGGCACAGCTGTAGGACAAACCTGACCTGGGCTAAAATTTAACACAGTTTAGTGTAGAGTCATTACATGTAGAATTGCCTCACCTGGTTATTCCTAGAAACTTCCTTTTTTCAGCTGTGTCTGCATTCACTCTTTGTCTGGCAGCTGCCTACATCATGCTCTAAGGGGGTACTTGTTCAGACCTCAACCCCTGTGGCTGTGGCAGAGGGAGGCAAAGGAGGCAAAACAGACCTTCCTAAAGCATTTTGACAAGAAACCAAAGCCGAACGGAGCTGACTTAATGCACATCAGCACTTCCAAGGTTACATGCCCCAAAAATTTCACTTACATTTTTGAGTCCTTTCACGTGCCTCAAAACGGCAGCCTGTGCAAATCTGGGGCTGTCTGCTTCACACTTAGGTAATCTATTTGCAGCAACTCAGATCTGGACATGAAAACGTGGCTCCTGCAAGGGGGGCTGCTCTTTGTTCTCTCTCTGCTGTGCCAAAAAAAGCCAGCCCAGAACACTGTGACAAAGGATTAGCTCAAGCTGAGGCCAGGCTTTAATGTAAGTAGCCAGACAGAGAAGAGAATGGCTTCTTTTATCAAACTTAACATCCCAAAGCTCTACTGATTTCAATGTCATTATAGTGGTGATTAATTTGACCCAGAGTACTGCCACCCACTGTTAAAGCCTTCACTGCATCCCCGTTGATAGCTCTCATGACAGAGATTACAGTCTGCCACTGCGTTGTCCATAATTAGTACTTGTCAAAATGAGATTTGCCTACGGTAGCCCACCGCCCATGAGAAACCCATTCAAAATCAAACATGCTTTGGAAAATTGAGGACAGTTCATCCTCTAATTGGAACCAATGGGTACAGAATGACAACTCTGTTTTCTCATCTATTAAGTGTTGTTCCAGGTCTTAGAGATGATTTTTTGAATTCTCTCCATAGCTAGCAGTAAGTGCCCTCTGGTGAAGTACAAGGGTGTCAATTCTGTTCTGCGGCTTGGTCCTAAAATGTTTGCACACTTAATTCTCTAAGGCAACATAGTTTAATTGCTTAATCTGAAATAGGGATGGGGTCAGGGCACAGTGACCATCCCCAACACGTGGCCGATGCCAGCCTTCCTGCCATCTCTGGGCAACAACAGGCCCTGGGGAAGGCAAGGGGTGGGCACAGCCTGGGGACTTGATGATCTCAGAGGTCTCTTCCAACCCAGTTGATTCTATGAATACCTTGTGCCGGGGTGACACCAGAAAGGAGGCATTTGGATGAGCTGTCACATATTTCAAGGGAATGGAGACAAGGGAGTGAAGCTACACCGCCTGTGTGTGGCCTGCCTGATGGGCTAGCATAGAAACGTGAGGTTTATAGTGACTGGGGTGTAGGCTAGTCCAAGGCTTCATTCATCAACTTTTTAGGTTGGAGTAGACGTGTAGTCTACTACACAATTCACTCTTCAGGCCAAGGCTACAACCGTTTGGGTTTTTCCTCAATGTAAGAGGAATGGCCAGTGTTACTGCAACCCTGAATGCGAAGATTCAGTATCCAGTATAACTAAGGATTGCAACAAAAGGTGGACTGATTAAACTCTGAACTACAGGGCCAGGGATGGAGGAAGTATCCATGCTGAAATCATTTGAAATTGATGTGCAATGACAGTTTTCACAGGAAAAACAGAACAGCTGGTTTTTTTTCAGAAGCATGAATAGATATAGCTATGAAAATAATTGCCTTGAGTGACCACCTGAAAACAAGAGGAGGGGTTCCAGAGCATGACACCCTTGTGCTAGTCAAAACAGACTGATGGAGAAATATGTCTTTTCCTTTCAGATACTGGCAGTGCTCAGTAGCTCCTGAAACCAGTGGAATATATCATGGCAAAAGTGAAAGCTTGGAGAGTAATTCACAAGAGGTGATGATGTTCCAGACATAATTCTTCAGCGGTATCTTTCATTTTATTAAACTAGAAGAAGCAAAAGAGTTTAAAAGGCAACAGTAATTTTTTTTCTGAGTGCCAAACACTGATAAAAATGCCATACTTTCCTACATCAGGTTAATTAACCTTTACACAGTCCTGTATGTACACTCCATTCACTGAAGTTTTTTGGACTCCCTACCTGAATCTTGCATAGCCAGATAATGGCTTTCATCCTTATCTTCAGTGGAAGTGATATTAAGAAGTGGATGTTTTGCCTTGAATAGTGCCAAAATATCAGTCTGATCAGTTCGGACCTGGGCAAGTTAAAGGGAGGCTTCCTAGGAATGAAAAGACTTCACTGCAAAGCTTTGGTCCAATGCAACTCTGGTCTGCATTACTGTGAATTAAAAACCTCTTGGTCTTCTCCACAGTGGTCAGTATGCAGCTGAAGACGTGAACCATCTGGAAATCAGCTAAAAAGGGAAAACCAGACTGCTGGTAGATGTAAATTCTTTAGTCAGGGAGGAGAGACCAAGCCCCAGAAAAGTGAAGAATGGTAGTTTGAAAAAAAAAGCTGTTGCAAAGAGTGGGAATAAACAGTTCTTTTATCCACTGAAAGCAGGAGAAGGACAAGCAGCTTTGAAGGTTCTGTCATTTGTGAAAGTTTTAGATTATTTAATTGTGGACTTCTATTTTTGAAAAATAAGTATTTTGTATTTTAGGTTCTTCCTGGAATCACGTCTTTAAGCTAATGAGAGATTTAAGCTAGACGTTAGGAAGCATTTTCTAATGATGACAATGACTGCATCCCGTCACACATCACTACAAAGGTTAGGCGAGTCAGCAAATGTCTGCTGGAGTGCGCTGGACATCGCTGACCCCGCCGTGGTGTGGGGGAGGTGGAGGATGACCTTGGCAAGCCCCAGTCAGTCCTGTTCCCCATCACTCCAGCAAGTCTGAAGATTTACTTTCACCCTGAAGGTAATCAGTCAGTCATGATTTTGACCTCAGTTTAATGTGCTCTCTTACTATAGTTACAGACATCCTCCTTCTGGTTATGCTCCCTGCTGTGACTAATGGCATCTTTGCAGTTAAAGAGGCGGTTTTTAGAGGAAAACATCCAAGTTTCAGTGCTGTTTAGTAAAAACACTGGCACAGCTGTCCTTGCTATGGCCTATGAACTTGACATTTTTTGGGTGCAAACATGCATATGTATTTATACACTTTTCTCAAAACCCTTTAATATACAAGAAGCAATAATTTTTCTATTAGTGCTTATGCAATGGATCATCAGTGCTGGTATTCACTATTCACAATGAAGTATGTTTAAAGTTCAGCTTCCATTCATACAAAATAGTGTTGGTCAGTCAAAGTTTTTTGAAAACTGAATTGGTTTGCACAAATGCAAACAAAAATGGAAATGAGTTTGCAAAGAATCAGGAACTGAATACCACAAAACATACCGACAAACTTTTTAAATATGATCCTGCCAGTGTGGTTTTCTGCAAGATATTTGAGTGAACCGTTTCTTAAAGATAAAACCATAAGGATTTTAGTGATATTTTGCAAAATACCTTGATCATTCATAACTATTCCTTTGTAAAACACTGCAATGATCGAAGGCAATTTTCCAAACTGAAGAACAGTTTTTTAGATAAAGTGATGCGACCACTTTAAGTAAATGCAATTTATTTTTTTTGTCTGTGTAGATGCTGACAAAAAATTCAGGAAAATGCTACTTTCATTTAAATCCCCTTCCCTGATTTTTGCTCTCTAAACAGTTTCCTTGTATCTGTTCACCTCTAAGCTCAATTAAACTCAAGGGCAGCAGATCACAAAAGCCAATGCTACTGGACGAAAATTTCTACTCCATGTAGCAAGAAAATCAGCAGAAAGGAGCTCAAGTTTTGCTTTTCTTTGCTATGTAAGGCTGCAGATGTCATTAGGATGCTAACTGGAGTCATTGTACAGTCATGTTAGATGCCCTGCTCTCATTCAGTATGTGGCAGGTAACATAGTACCTGTGCTCTTCAAGAAAGACTCAGTGACCCAGAGGTAGTTTTCTGCTGCAGGGAGAAGACAATTAGAAAATCAGTATTTGTATTCAATCTCTGTTTACACTGGTTGACCACATCTCTTGCAAGCACGCATTTCCCTCTCGCTTCAGAAATACACAAATATATCAGTACCAGAAGTCTCCTCTCGTTTTAGTTTGCAATTCAGGATTGCTTTATTAATCAACGCAAGATGCATTCATTGAACTGGATTAATCCTGCATAAGTAATTTTGAAATTTCCTGCTGAAGTTATTTTTCATTTCTGGGAACAAATCATTTATTTGGATTTTCATATATCAGGATCACAGAGATTTGCCACAGTCAGATTTTAATTTTAGTTACATCTGAGCTGGCTTATATATTAGGGTGCATAGTTTTGCATGAGAGCATCTTCTAAAATCTGTAATTGGTGTGGAACACTGACATGCACAGAATACATCTGACAAGGTCCAGAGAGTTAGGTTCAGTTTTGCTGATCAACATCTATGCTGCAGATTAACTGAATCTTTTATGGCATTACAAGCCCTCCAGAATTCATTAATGTGCTTTCCCTTTCTGCTAACCACTCTGACCCCCCGTGCTGCTGTCACTGCTTCCTTGGGCTGGACCGGAGAGGCGGAAACACTGACTCTTTTTCACTGCTGCACTAACAACAGAAATTAGAACATGTATCTTAAAACTGCCCAGGAGTGTGTATGTTGGCAATTACTGTCTTAGCCTTTTAGCCCTGTTTGGCATTTCTGTCTCCGTTGTCTGTACCTGGAAAGCGCCATTCAAATTGAAATATGGACTCTCCCTTAAAGCAAGGGAACTAGAGTACTTTATTGATGAGTGATTATAATACAATAGAAACCGGTATATGTAATGAGGTTTGGCATGGATTTTTCTCAGAAATTGGCTCACAGATGCAGTTAGCAGAGTAAATAACTGTATTAAAAGCAGGAAGGGGGACAAACACATGAAGGACGACAATGCCAGCTTTTGGGAGGTGGATGCACCGTATCTTTAAAAACAGTGCTATAATTAATGAAAAGTCGATTTCTGAAATGCCATCTTTGCCATCATTCTTAAGGGCATGTGTACAGGTTGCAAGTCAGCAGCAACCCAGTCTTCTCACACTTCTTAGTCAGTAGATGGGGTGACAGCTCAGGACCAGGGAAATAGCTTCATTCACTAGTCTGTTATTTTCCAGGCCCAGCTCTGCAGAAGTACCTAGACAAGTTTGTCATGCTGAGGAAAAAATGGAGAAGATTAAGGTTTGGCAGGAAGGACAACAGAGAAGGAGAACCATGGAATGGTCCATGTGTCCGGCTCCCAAAGATGACACTCATCAGAGAATCACAGATGGAAAGGGCATTCTCTCCAGCCCAGCAGGGACCAGGAGTTATTACTCATCTGCTCTTCTTGTGCTTCTCAACACCAGCGTCTACTCTCTTCCCTGGTCACAGGCACAGGCTATAGCTGGGTGCTTGCCACAGCCCAGGCACTGCAAAGGTGCCGCTGGGCATCTCTTTCATTATTTTTGTTGTGCTGAAGTCCGTGCACTGAAAGCTTAAACACTGCATCACCTAAGCACTCTGCAGATTTATCCTTCTGCTTGACAACTAGACCACTGAAAATGATTTGCTGAATAGGAGCAGCATAATCACCAAGTGCTTATTTAGTTTCGTGTTTATCTCACGACCTCTTTTTATTGCATTTTCTCATGTTTCTCTTCCACTCATTTTATCACCTATCTTGTCATTTCTTTCCAGGCTTGCTCTGGTATGTGCTTCTCAGAAACCATCTTTGCCTTCCTCATTACTCCAGCTCTGACTTTCTCCGTGCCTCTGACCCACAAGAAGTTCCCACCTTCTTCTCTTGCAGGCTCTTATTTTTCCCTTTTATTTGTACCTGTTCTTTCTCACTTCATTCCCTTCCTTTCTTAATTATATCTCTGCCCACTGCTTCCAGCTTATCTTCTTTTTCTTCCACATTACTTAAAAATAATATGCATAAATCTCCCTTTCTTCCTCTGAAATAAACTCATTCTTTAATAAGGTAATCCTATTCATTGTACTCACTTATTGTAGTTGCTACTGGCTCACTTTTCCCCTCCTCACAGAAGATCTGAACAGGGTTGATTCCCTCTTGTTAGAACAGGCTTTCACTGTGCCCTCAGCCAGCCCCCAGCACAGCTCATGCTAGCTGTAAGCATGGGGGTCAGGAAGCACCTTTCAGTTCGCTCAGTGCACCCACCTGGTTTGCGTAGGGAGGTTCTGGTCCATGGCAAAGGTTGGTAGGCATGAATAAATAATCCATGTAGCAATATAGTAACTGGTATTGATAATGCTTCTCTTTCCTGGTAAAACGCCCTGCCTTTACCTTGTCTTTTCAGCCTGGCGATACCTCTTGTCCCAACTCCTCTAGCGCACACCCATGCCAACACTTCCCTTCTAGGAACAGAAATACCCATAGCTAGAAGCATTATTTGCCACAGGAGGGTCATTTTGAGGTTGTCATGACCAGCATTAAATTCCCAAAAGCGGTGTCCTTCCCATTTACTTGACCCTAAGATTAGCACAGTTGGTTAGAGCATGGTGCTTATAAAAACCAAGGTTGTGGGTTTGATCCCTGTATGGGGATGGCTCGATGATCCTTGTGGGTCCCTTTCAACTCAGAATATTCTGTGAAACCGTGGGACAGAGGAACATGGGAGCAGGGCAAGGCAGAGGCATTTCACAGGTGTGCAGTCGCTTCTGTGGTCAGGGCAGGCACACAGGTGGAGTTTTCCCTGCTGGAACTCAGGCCAGGCACTGCAGTCAGGGGAAGACTGACTCGCTACAGGCTGCATTTACGAGCACTGGGTAATGACATTTGGAAAACAATGAGGCTGTTATGTAACACCCCAAAATAAAAGAAGTTTACACATCTGCATGATAAAAAAGTTCCAAAGAATTTAATGTAGATATTATTTATACATACACTTTATAAGTAGGAATATGGCAGACAGTTGAATTAGTACATAAAGTTTTATTTAAAGTTTCCCCCTACAAGCAAGCTTCATTTACACAGTCTAGTACTGTACAAAATTTACATTCTTTGTGTGACTTATTCGGTTAGCACTTTTTCCTTGGTCATGCCTTCCTGAAGGATAGAAAGATTTACATACAGTCCTCATAAATCTCTAAATTATCTTAATAAAAAAAAGAACCACTTAAAAGGACAAGAAATATCCTTTAAAAATGGTACATTTTAGTAGAGACAGGTGACAGTCAGTGTTTAGTGGCAGACCTTTTAAATGTCATTCAAGGTTTCCTCATTTACTATCTTAACTGTTTCCTTTTCATATATATTTATATTTATATACTTTCAACAGGAAAGAAAAAAAAAAGTCATGATTGCACCAAATATATTTTACAAGGGATCCCTTGGATCTGAACAATATAAATAAATACAAAACCAACTAAGATTGCACTATATAGTAGAAATGGATTGAGATTTCAGGGTATATACACTCCACCTCTATGAGTTCCTTAGTGATGCTCACTGGAAAACTCCCCAATGGCACATTCAAATATTAGCATCTCCAGATAATTTTTTTGTTTTAAACAGCAACCTCATCAATTGGATTATTGCATTTGTGTGGTATCAGTCTTTACTGCATAACTCCAGTTTTACAACTTGTGTAATTCTGCTGCAAGCAAGGGAGTTGCACTGCAATAAAACTGGGCTGATGCCAGAGAGTAACAGTCCCGTGGTATTTGCTCTCCGTTATTTATACTGCTCTCGAGCATCAATATAGAGTGTAATTTCTGTGTACATTCTCCCTTTTTCTATTTTGCAAAGCAAATAATGAATTCTTTCTCCCATCTGTTGCCTCTGCAGCAGAAACCAACCTCCAGTAGTTGCCTGCTCCTTGCTTTAATGCACTAGCATTAAGTCCTGTCATGAAAGATATGTGCAGGGTTGAAAATGCAGGATCTGAGTGTCCTTTGCCTTTTATCTGGTGCAGCCAGCTACAACTAGGCAAATTAAAGCCCAGATATTCAGCTGACATAAAGTACATCCATTGGCTTCAATGGAACAATGTCCGTTTATACCAGCACAGAGGATGCTCCTGAGTGTAATGGATGCAGCACCAGTAAACTGCAATGGAAGAATTATAAATAAACTTTACTGAGGTGCAGATGATTATGTCTGCTAATTGCAAGGTGGTGAAGAATCAGGCTCAGATTTTGTCACTGCTTTTGCAAAGCCAGGACAGAAAGGCATAAGCTTAACACATAGACAGTCTGATTTGTGCAAGCAACTATGAGTTCATGAAGCAAGTTCTAAATGCTACTGGTCCCATATGGCAGCATTCTAACTCGCTTTGCAATGTGTAAATAATTACACAGGCTATAAGGCAGTGGAAAATCTAGCCTCATATTACTTTGGATCAATAGTAAAAATCTCGCAGCGTACATCTTCAGATCAACCACACAGGACTACTTTAACTACTTACCAGAGTCTCTCGAAAAATGTGCATAAGCATTTCAGAGTCTAAAGTAATAAATTTATAATTAAATGCAGTCTTCTTGTCTTTGGAAGCAACTAGCATGGATGCTGCTATCTAACAGGTTAGTGAAAAGGAAGTAAGGTTTCTGGCGCTTCGTTAAGTGGTCATAGAAATAGCTTACTTTACATAGCTAGATTTTAAGATGTAGGACTCAAATTCTGTAACAATAATCCAGAAACAGTCATTCCGTGTGATTTCAGTGAAATGACTCTGATTTTACACAAGTGTGATTAGAAGAATTTGATTCTAATCCCTAAGCTGCTATTGCAAGAAGCACACTTTAAAGCATGGCTTTCATTGTAGTCTGCTTTCTGCTGCACTTCTACATGGGGGCTTTGAAGGCAGTGTATGAGTTGCCAAGCTGTGCAAAAACTGAATGATATTTCTTTACCTTTTATAATCTTCTGATGCTGTGTTGCTTGCAGAGCATATGAAGTAGCTGTAGGTTGGGATTACAGAGGAGGAGACAATTCTGCAATGCAGTGTGAGCTTTTCACTATCTGAATTCTGAAGCATTCATGAAAACAACATCCTCATGACTTCAACACAGATCACATGCAGGTAGATACAATGCACAGTACTGATCTTGTCTCTTCAGGCTGTATTTGAACAGTCAGCCATCATTTTTTTAAAAGTTAAATTTGACGTGAGGAGTATCTCTGCAGCAGGAAGTTTAAATCAGTCTGAAATGGCAGTCTGTCAGCATGTAATGTTCGGTGTGTTTTAGCTACTTGCTACATAAGACACCGTCACCTATCTGAGGTGGGACAACACTTGGTTTTTCTTTTCTTTTAGTTTGCTCCTAAAGCATAAATATGGAAGGAGGGGTCAATTCTGGTGGCTTTGTTTTAACAGGAATTCTATTCTAATAAAATATTTACGTCACCCGTCATTATTCACCCAAATGCAATCAGTGTTCGTGTGAGTGCTCCTGGACTATCATTTGTTGTACGGTACGCAGGCTGGCAACACGACAGTTGAACAGGCAGGTCCTGCAAGTGGCTCCGCAACATCTCCTTCTAGTTCTGTCCAAGTCCCTTTCTCAGGACTGTAGCAAATAGTAGAAGATTTGTAGGCTCCCTGTAACAGAATAAAATGTCATAGTAAATGTAGCTTTGGCAAAAACCAAGTCACACATCTGCTCTAAAGATGTTGAATATGACCCATGGTTTTGAGTTCTAACTTAGATGCCCTTCAAAAGGTTTGGTTTTCATATGTGCTGAGCATGCAGCCTCTGCAAATCAGTCTCTTTTACAAGTGCCTCATAAGCAGAGCTATAAACATATAGTCTTGTCAATAATTTTTTCAAAATCCCATCTTTTTATACTTTTAATTACTCCATATCAGTGAATACAGTCCAATAATAACTTATCTAAATAGAAAAGCACAAAGGTGGAAAACTACTCCACATTCTCCAAAAGCTGAAGACCAAACCAAGACCTACCCCTGCACCTGCAGCTACTTCCCCTCTCATGTCTTCTCCATCCCATCTGAGTATTAAATGGACTGGCCGGAAGGACTCAAAAGGAATAGAAAGGCCATTGCACAAAGCAGGTACTCACCATACTCCAGCTGTAGCCTCCTACAAGGTAAATACTGTCATCAAGGACTGCGCAACCAGGGCCACTGCGGCCCTCCAGAATAGGAGTCTGGAGGATATTCCACTGGTCCCCTTTCGGATCGTAGCATTCCACAAGCATTACATCGAGATGGGAGAAACCTGGATGAGGGCATTGAGAACAGAGAATGTGTGTTATGACATATTGTTTTATTGTTTATTTTACTGTTAAATTTATTAAATTACTGTTACAACTATATTATTAAAATTATAACCTTAAAACCTGTTTTTAGAAAAAATTGCCATATACATTTAAGCCAACTTCTGTAATGGTAATGTCTCATTATTTCAGTTTAAATATATCTGTTGAAGGTTTTTACCATTAGTTCTACAGACTTCTACAAATCATGAGTCCATATAAAACCTGATCCCATCAGAAAACACTCAGCAATAACTTATCAGCAACGCAATCAGATTCAAGCAATCCTCATCTATCAGTGCTAATACAAGTTTGAACAGGTGGGAAAAGACTGTCCTGGCAGTTTTTCACAAAGGTAAGCAGATCTAATATATTCAAAGGTCAACAGATGCCCCTTGGTTCCAGAGGAACAAAGTCCTTAGCACGATGGACATGATTTGCAGAACGAGTTTCAAGTTTCCAGCTGATTTAAGGTGTACCCTAAAGCATGCAGCTGTGATAAAGTCTTCAAAGCAACGAAAAAATGTGACCACAAAAACAGGGGCTCTGTCCTTCCCTGACAGGCCAAAAACCACTCTAAGTGACTGCTGCTTTGTGATCACCAAAGGGCAGATGGGTCTTAGCTTCAGACTCTCAAGCTGTACCAATTAATATGAATTAAGGGAGCTGAACACAGACACAGAAAGCAGAAGTCCTGGTTCCTGCTCCAATATTTAGGCATTTCCCTATCTCAAACCACTGCAGTAAAATTATGACTTTCTTAATATGCTGGGATGAATATGCTAATATGAAATAATATTTTGCTGCTGTAAGGTTTTTAAGGGGCATAGAAAGGCCACTACTGTGTACCCAGAATCCATCCAAAGCCCTGTAACAAACTGCAGTATGCACATGACTGGCTGTGATGCGTAAATGCACTGCTAACACAACTGTACAGATCCAACTTCACAAAGGAGAGCTTTGCACGGAACCCTGCTATTCCCTGCTGGTGGAGAATTTGTAGCATTTCATTTGCACTTCAGTCCCTTCCCTCCTCCCTTTCCTTGCAGTTCTTCCTTTTGTTTCACTGTACAGAAGAAACCAGTTTTCCAAAAAGCCCTCCTACCAGACAGCCATGTCCTTCTAGAAGCCTGGATATTAAACACCTCTTACAACAGCGAGAGTTCATATATAACAAAGGCACCTAGGGCAACAGTTGTAGAGGCAAAAATATAATGTTCATTAGAAGCAGGTGAAACTGTTGGGAAAAAAAAGCAGAAGGCAGGATGGAAGAAATCCAAGACTATGCAAACCAAAGCATGTGCTTTAGCTATAGGAGAGCTGTGACAGGTTTTACCCTTGCGGCAGGAAAAGCCAATACTGCAGAGGTCTGTAACCTCTACAAAATTTGCAGGTGTTCATATGCAAGCAGCTTTGCATCTTTTACCCCCTTCACCCTCTAAGGTCCAGTCCAGAAAAACCCACCACAACTGGGTGTGGAGAGTAGAGGTACCGCAGCCATGAACCTGGCTGCAGGGGGTTATGCACCAATACTGTCTATCAGGGAAAATCTATATCTGAGACTTTGTCCCGTACAAGCTCCATAGATATTCAGATCTTCAAAAGCAGCATGTGGCTTTACAGTCTCATGGGGACCCAGGTGCTGGAGTCATACATGGCCTGATGTTACTGGCAGTTAACATTACTTTTGCTTTTGTGTTAGGATTTTCTCTTTTGTTGTTGGGAGTCTTTGTTTTTTGGAGGGTTTGTTTGGGTTTTTTTTTCTTTGTTTGTTTTTTTAAGCAAGAAAGGAGAAAGAAGAAAAAACAGGAATATAAACTGTCAAATATTGTCAAGGGACAAAGGAGCAGAACTGTGCTTTTTTGTCTAAGTGGCTGGATTAAGCAACATCTCTTTAGCAGTAACAGCAATGACATATAGGCATTCAGACAAAAGAAATAGCAGATGCCCAAGCAGTAGTTACTTTCATACGAGACCTTTTCAAAAGATGAAAACAAGAGACCTCTCAAAAGAATTATAATTAGCAAGCTACATTTAATACTAAAAGTGGATCTAAGAGAGGAGTCCTAATATTCAATGGCTGGAAGTTTGCTTTTTTTTTCTCTTCATTAAATCAGGAGCTTGTTTTCCTGTGTTGCTCTGAATAAAGCTCTCTTTAACTGCACATTTTGGAAAATGATTTACAAAGGAAAATATTGCTGGTGCTTTCGGGTCAAAGAATAATCTGTTTGTTTCATTGAATTCTTGGTAATGACAAATTGTCCATGCCTTTGAGTAATGGAAGCTCCCATTTTTATTATCTAAAGCATTCATTACTCATATATTTAATGTACTGTTATAATTTTAAAATAATTTGCATAAAATGTTTTTAAAATTGCTGGCTCAAGTGTCCTGTTAAATTGTATTGCTTGGTTTTTAATGTATTTAACAATGACTGTCTAACAAAAATACTCTTTATCAGAGATGTGGGACACTGAAATGCTTTTTTGCTATTAAAAATGTGACCTTTCAAATGGTTTCCTCCAATTGCATACAGTCGATCATTCATTACAGCCAAAGTGTGGATTGCTCGTTTTGTGTTCATGTCCTGTTTTCGGGCCCAGACATCCATCACAGGGTCATAGCAGTACAGCCAGGGGACATATTCCCCATTGTGAACACCTCCTGCAAAGTAAATACACATCAGTTAATTAATGTAAATAAAGTCATTGGCTGCAGCAGGAATTTACCTCTCTGTTTTTGGGTTCTGGGATACTTTTTTTTTATGGAGGTTTTGGGTTGGGTTTTTTGTTAGATAACAGTAATTATACAAGACACTGGCCTGAAATATATATCTTGCCATTGTGGACAGCTCCTGCATGGGCTGCCAAAGGTTGTGGTAATGCAGACACGTAACGCCACTCATTTGTCTCCAGATTGTAGCACTCAACGCTGGACAAGTAGCCAGTTTCGTTTCTTCCACCAATTACATACAAGTTCTTGTCAAGGCGGCAGGCATAGAAACTGGCTCTCCTAGATGTCAGGGCAGAACAAAAGAAAACAAGCCAACAACAAACCAATTAGCCATGTCAACCATTTTTCCCCCTCTAAGACAGCTGCTCCTTCAGAGAGAAGAGCTTCACATGCTTACGGCTATCCTAGAGACTGTGGCTGCTTTGCTAATCAAATACACACTCCACAACAAATAAATACTTCATTTTCTTGTGTCAAAACAATAGGTACACGTAAACCTGGCAGAAAATAACCCTTTTCAAAGCTGTTTGTTGCTTTCTCATACCTGTGAAAGATAAAAACGTGCTCATTAATGTTTGGGGCATTACCTTGTAAGGGACATAACAACTCAGTAAGACAAAGTGAAAAATGAGGTAGATAATGTAACAATAATAAATTATCTTGACATTCACTTTCTTTATGGTCCTTCAAGGGTCATTGTTCCCAATTTACTAAGAGAACCACATCATCAAAATTTTTCTTCAATTATAATTTTTTTCTTTTTTTCTGCAGTACTGCAAATAGAACAACTTCCCTTATGCTAGCCACAAGACTACATTTCCACCCTTTAACTCAAAAGAGGTCTGTCTCCATCCAGTTAACTCTGAAGAAAGTTTTAGCCACCTGTCTGCTTTCACATGCAACTCAGGTGTACAAGAAAATAATTAATTTTTCTGGCCAGGACTGCTAGGCATGTATTAGTTTGTCTTCCTGATGCCTTCAGGATTAATGGTGAGTGTTTGTTGCTGAAGAAAAAATTGAGCAGTAGACAATTCTGAGCGACCTTGTTTGGTGTAATCCACTTTCAGGGAACACTCCCTATATCATTCAGCAGCAGGATGGTTTGCTAGAGTAGAGAGCTTTAATTTTCATCTGCAGTAATATGAGAAAGAAAACTGCAAAAGAGCATAGCTGGGCTAGGATAAAGAACTGTACAAAATATTGAATGACAAGAATTGTCCGTCCCAAACAGGAAGTTTTCTCCTGGATGAAACCAGAGTGACATGGGAGCAGGCAGGTCAGGCATGGCAATGTATAGCTCTGAGAGCTCCTGCAAAGGAGGCAGGCTGGAGTGTGGCTGCAGCTTGCCAAGCCCTGCTCCATGGCTGACACAATGTGCTCCAATTCCTGCCCAGGCGGCTGAATTTGAATGTGGGAGCAGCTGCATATTGCACTCCTGAATCATGCAGTAACTCCTGGGGGGCTGATTGTCACCTGTACCATCAAGGATTGAACCTGCAGACCACTGCAAAGCATTTGGGATGAGTAACAGTCCACCTACAGTGCACAACATCCTCAATGAACAGTTTTGGTGTGTCTCAACTCCTCCCCAAGATTCCCAATAGCCATCCCATGACCAGGTGAGTTAGCAAAGCCTGGTGTGCCCTGTCTCTAACCTGCCATCTAGCCAAGGGCATGTTTGGGAGCATTTCCTCCAGTGAAGGCAAGAATAAGATCTCCTTTTCACAGCTACCTATTTTCACAAAATTTGTAGCATCCTTTAACATTTTAGAGAAATCTCCCTCTTTGTTAAAAGTGTCTGAGACTGGCTGGTGGTTTATCAGTTGGAAGAAGAGTCAGGCAGACACCAAGATACAGCCATGGCAACAGCAGGGCTAGCTGGGCATTCAGGGAGCAGATTTGACACAACACTGCCTGTTTCCGACTTCACTTTTTGGATTTGGTGCACACCTGACAGGGTTCCTCACCAGCCAGTGTCACTGAGAACAGCCTGTCTACTTCTTTGCTTTCACCTTGCCTGCACATTGGCAACTTGGACAGTATGGGATGGCACCCCTTGCTGAATGGGGGTGGGAACTCCACCACAGGGATATAACTACTGAAAAAACCCATGCAAATAGGAGGACAGGAATACTGCTAAGTACCTCCAAATCAATTGATGAATTAAATAAGACCATTTAATTTGTCTGTCAATGGACAGATAGAAATTGATGGCATATATTGCTCCACATGGTCGGGCAGCAAATTGTGCATCTATGTTTGGAAACAAAGCTTATTTGATTACACTGTACATGTACCCATGTCTGCCTTACTGTTGTCTCCTCAAAAAAACTGATTTCACTCTCATCTGACAGAGGGTATAGGTATTATAGGCAATCAAGTGCTTATAAGCTTTCTGAGAATCAGGGAAGGGCCAGAGGCAAGACAGCGAAGAGCTGCCCCAAAAGCAGGAAAAGCTGCAGAGGTCACCTCCTATTACACGTCAGAGAGCCTGCACAGGCAGGTATATATTACCCAACCTTCCTGTGTCCAGAAGACGGAAGGCACAAACCCACAGGGTCCTTGTCATCATTGTCCCCACATCCACTCATCTGTCTTTGTCTGCCCTTCTCTGATGAACCCATTGACAAACTGCTCTCAGCATGTTTCGGGTTATTTTTAGTTTTTAATAAATAGAGGTAGGTACAACTTGCAGGCATTATTCTGTTAACTAGGATTTCACTGACATTATTCTGTACATGTACTCCTGGTTTCATCCACACAGTGTCACTATAAGGAGCAAAAATGAAAGCATCAGCATGCTTCATTCTGCTGCTTGGATGTGAACAGTCACTCAGTAGCTCCTGTCACAAATATTTTAAGCTTTTTGGTTTTTTACTTTTCAATGATACAGTGTGTAAGGGCATGCTGTTACAGTGTGTAAGGGCATGCTGTCAAGTGATGAGTTTTAAATTGCTGTAAAATGCGATTCAGATTAAAATATAATACAGCAATCTTTGCATGACAACTTTCCCCATAATACTGGGAAGACACTATCCATTCTTATCAGATAACTGGAATGCACCTCAGGATCTGAATATAGACAATAAGACAATTATTTTGTGATTTTCTTCAGGACTTGCAGGTACTCAATGTTCACTGGTCTCTGAAATGCTTTTCCTTTACACTCCTTCACTCAATCATCTATGCAACCAACTTCTTCTTTCAAGTATACACACATAAAAGGGAAGATTTTTCTTTCTGATTTTCACAGATGATTAATTTATGCCCTGAAACTCCAAACAGAACTACCAGTCTGAGGTTTAAAACTACCGCTGCTATTACTGCTCATTGTTAATATCTAGACCTGACTTCAGAGTCACTTATTGAATATAGGCTTTGCTTTTAAAAAATAAATAATCTTAATAGGGGTTAACATCGCTATTATAAAAATTGAAGACAAAAATAAAATGTGAAATTGTTTTATGTCTTTTTCTGTGCCTTCTTTTCTCAGTTCCTTCAGCCTCAGAGACTACACTGACCTGCTCACTTCCCACTTCCACCTGTGCTTCTTTAGAACCTGGCACAATTCTGGTCTTAAAAAAATTTAACTCAGAATATAAGAAAAAGGAAGATATTTTAAATGTTATTTTGTTCCACACACCTAGAACAGCTCTGTGGTGAGCTGGCAAGATGGAACAGTTCTGACTGAGGTGTCCAGCTGAGGCTCACACCACAAGTTCAGATACAACTGCTACAAAGACTCTCCTAGTCTAAATAAACTCCAAAAAGCATCCTGTTGTTATGGCATCATCAGGGAGATGTGTATTTCCAAAGCTTATGAGTAATTCGCTGGTTCTCTAAACAATGAACTCCTGAAAATAGTAAGCACTTTTCAAAAGCATCTGTTTTTGAGATGTTCTTCAAATGAAAAGAAACCAAACTTGGCTTTAAAAAAAATACACGGACAGCACTAAATCCATAACAGGATTAGACTTTTCTTTATAGCTCATGCAGTAAAATCAATCAAATATGGATTTTGGCATATGAGATAAAAGTTTACTTATCAAATATTTCATATAGATTTTCGACTTGACAATATACTGCCTGTGAATGAAACTCAGATTTACCTGGTAGTCATTTCAAAGGAGCTATTATCGTCTATCCAGCCAATTATTCTCAGACTAAAATTCCTAAGTAGGTTTTGACTTGATGGACCATAATGCTTCAGAAAAACCCATTAAACAGTCTGTCTTGTCAATGGTGCCTGCATTATGCCAGCAGAGACAGGGCATGACCCTGTACTCCTAGGGGGAAAAATAGCCTGTTGACTTTAATGGGAACTTTATCTGACTAAAGGAACTGGGAAAGGAAACCGCATAAAAGCTCATTCTTGTATGTACAGTCTTCTAAAACCTGGGCCCTACCTCTGAAGGCTGAAACAACTTTGAGGAAGTCATTAGGGATAAGCAAATAAACCATCAAAAACATTTTAGAAAGTGATTTGAAAATCCCTGTTTTCCAACAATAGCCCAAATGCTTAGACGTGTTTAAAGAAAGACAATGGGCAAGCCTATGAGCTATGTATCTCCGACAAAGGAGGTGACACGTTGTCATAGAAAAGTCCCCAGCAGAAGGAACTGTGTATAAGTGGACCATTACATTTAAATAACACTGTAAGGAGCTGAGAGGCTAATACATTACAGATTATTACCGGGCAGCTGCCAAGCAAACACAAGGCACAGCTGAATTTCTGACTCTCTTGGCTGAAGGCGCTTCCCCCAAAGCACAGGGCAGGTCACTTGCCACATGATTTTTCCAGGGAAACACAACTGGCCAAGGTGGAGATGGAAAAACTCTTCCTGTCCCCCTTCTCCAGCCCTCAGCTACCTACTTCTGCCTTTTGAACTTTATCAGCCAGATAAACCCAAGAGCTCCTGCCAGTCGAACACTCAGGAATTCTGTTTGCAGATACCCACAGGGCCTAATTAGGACACAGATTAGGCTCCACAGAAGCACTTCAGGCTCAGTACAAACACTAGCCAGTCTCCCGGTTCACCGAGGATGACCTGCACGGTGATGTGCAATCTGATGCTCAGCTCCTGTCGCCCGTCCTGCAAATACCTGAGCCGGCGGTGACTCAGTTTGGGGAGCAGAACCAGAGGTGAAGGTGTCCCTCTGTTTTAAGCTGAGGGAGGTTATCTCACAGTGCTGGCAGGAGTGAGGGAGAAGACTGGGTGCTACCAAAGCAGGGCCACTGCAGCTGAACTAGCTCTATTAACAACAAACAAGAAAAAGGCATTTTGGTAAAGGATTTTTAAAGTAAAAGATGATGTTATTAATAAAGCCAGACTATAATGCACTGTGATGCTCTTTTTTAGCTCTATTTTTATGGCTAATTTTATTAGTGCACTCATCTCCAACAGGGAAACTGCTCAGAACTGCTCCACTTGCACTTCTCTACTACTGCACTGGTAGAAAGCAGTATTTTTTGGTGACAAATATCAACATCAGTCTGCATATGGATTTAGGTCAATCAAACTCAATCCTGAACAAAGGTCCTTCTAGAATTCTGCAGACTGACATTTTACCTCTGGAAATTTGAAAAGACACCCATATTTCCATGCATCTCATAATACACACCTTGAATCACAATGCTGTACTGAAATCAATATATTTATGACTGCCAGACACCTGAATACTGTGGACAGTCAACAAAAAAAGAGCTATAACACTGACAGCACATGGAATAAGGAGAGCATCTTAGGGAGACACTGTGAGATCTTTTGTATAGGGAATCCATGAGAAGATGGATGTTGAACCCAAGGAAGGACACTGAATGTTCTTCCGAATAACATTGCAACTTTGGATCTTCTGCTTTTGAGATTCTCCTTATGAAACACACATCATTCAGTTTAGGTTTGAGGGACTTTTTTCCTGCCAGGATAGGATTTGAGATCCACAGTTAAGTTTACATGCACCTTCGCTCTTTGGTACACGGCAAGATTAAAACACGAGCTACTCTAATATGCATTAGCTGACAGCAACTTCACTCAAAGACCACTTGTGACAAGTGGAGACATGTTCAGGAGAGCTTTTCATGGCTGGGTTGGTGAAACAGGATGGAGTCAACACATGAGGGCTTCAGTTCCCTACAAGATACCTGACTATAATTACTGCTTGCTTACTGCAAACTCATCATGACACTTCAGTCAGGGAACATGACAGGACACTATGGAGACTTCAGAAAAAGTCTTCAGACCGTACTCAGGCAAACAGTAATTGCATAAAGTCCATGGCTATTTTGCATGAGTTAGCACTGCAGGATTTGGCATCTGGAGTTCTGAATTTCGATATTTTTAAAAATTAGGAGACAAATAGGATGCAACTGCATGCTGCAGTTTTATCTGTGTTTTCAGTGCTTCTGGAGGCCTCCTTACTCCCAGAACCAAGCCAAACCTCAGCTGCTCCTAGGATGAGAAAACAGAAATGGAAAAACACATAGCAGGTTTTTACCTCTCTTGCATGGGTGGAAGTTGTATCCAGCTGTTAAACCTGGGATCGTATCGGCTAACAAAGTTTGTACTGTGTTTCCCTGTAAAGATAGATTATTTTGACACTCAGCTGTTTGTTTCATGTATTTAACATCATGATTGTAATATATATTACATATACTTCACAACTTGACAGCTTTTATGAAGGGTTCCCCCTTTTACAACAATGTCTGATTACACTCTGTGTACAGTAATAATTCAACAAATGGGGCACTGCAAGGTCTGAATTAGCAGTCGCTAGCAGTAAAAGAAGATAGAGCTTATTCTTGCTCTCTGCAATAAGATCTTGAAAAAGTGTATTTAAATTTGGTTATACATGCTGTCGTATTTTCACAGCCACAATATATCATAGCACTAAACAACATTACTGCCCAAAAGAGGGCATCCCCACAGTACTTTTATGACTAGAGTACTTTTTGTCAGGTAAAAAATATTAAAGGGAGAACACATGCTTTTCTTTCTCCTCACATCATCTCTATGTGGAACGTGGAAAAAAACCCCTGGTGCAAATAACCAGGAGCTGCAGAAGCCATCAGCATGAGGTATGCAGTATTTGCACTAGATGGTTTATTCTACCATGTACTTTCAGTGTAAGTTAGAAGGAATTACAGATGTGCATTGATAGGGGAATACACTCTTAGAATTTTATTCCAAGTATGTGAGCTAAAATACAAAACATGAGCAACATACAGTAGCTAACTAGCTTCTCCCTGCTGTTAAGCCCAGGAACTGTGTTCATGTCTTCACAATATTAAGATTTCACCCTATTTCACATGCAGATTGACATCAAAACAAGGAAACTGAAGCAAAAGAGTGCATGGCAATTTCCTGTAACACCTGAGACTTCAACAGATGAGTATTTCAGAAACAGAAACCTTTGTTTATGTATGTGTGACTAAAAAATTGAATTAGAGGCTTCACAGGCCAGTAGAATAACCCAACTGTGTATGTCACAGTTCTGGAAATGGTCACTGGGTATTCTACAAGGTGAATATTTTTGCATAAGACAAGCCTCTGCAGGATTGGCTCACTCTGCCTGCTTCATTCCATGCTTACTTCAGCATGTGTAAATAAACCATCAAGATTGTAGAGAAGAATAACAATACAGCTAGAATTTGATTTGTATTTGCAATAATTTATGATCACGTTCTACAAGAAAACAGGGAAAGAAACCATGCTGACCACTCTGGAAGCAAACTCATTTCCTCGCTATGTTATAAGCATGTTCTGTATGAGGAGGGTGAAGCAGAAGACTGATGAGTAATACAGCATTTCCCTTCGAGTACAGCATGTCACCTAATACGGACCATGCTTAACACCACTCAAACACATCTCAACACACAGGGTGAGATCCCCACACTCTAAGTGCAACTGGTCATTCTGCCATTGGGTTTAGATAAGTGAGACTTTGCTCTTGGTGCCTATCTGAATTCTTTTAGTGTCTACAGATAATTTAGAAAAAGAGGCATTGAGAGCTATAGATTCAGTAAGCAGTAAAACAGTAACACCAAGCATTTAAGTGGCTCTGGTTTCACTATTTAGGACATTTATTAATCTGCTTGTATTTCAAAAAGCAGGATTTCAAAACAGTATAAGTATTGATCATAAGTATGGACTTCTACCATGAGGTTTTAATGGAGCCGTATTTACTACACCTTTCAGAGTTACTGGGGACTTCAGTGATCATTTGTCACACAGCAGCTTTTTCATTATTGTCATACAAACCTATGATTTGGGGACCTTGGCCACCTAACATACCATGTGTCATACACATATTCACTACAAATACTACATATGTAGAAGGTTGTATAGCACAGGGTAGAAAGAAAAGGGTTTAGTAAGCCTAATGTAGGAATACAGGATACAAATCTGATCCCTTCCCAGAAAGGGAGCTGAAATCAAACTAGAACAGGCATAGAGAAGAACTACTATGGTGACAGGAGGAACAGAAAGTACACCTTATGGCAGGAGACAAAGACCTTGGCCTGTTCCCTCTAGAAAAACAAAAGCTGAAAGGCGATAGGGGTGCTGTCTGTAACCGTTTAGAGAAACAAGTCTCCAGGAGGTGAAAAACTATTAAGCTAAAGGCCACCTTTGGTATGAGAACAAGGTGATTAAGACAGTCAAAGAATACATTTTGCTGGACATTAGAATAAGGCTCCTAGTCATTTAGAGCAATTGGATTCTGTAACAGCTTTCCAACAGGAGTACTGGGGGCTAGAAATCCAACTGCTTTTCAAATGTAGTTTAGAACTATAAAAATTAGAAATGGAATAATATGATGCCTGTGATGGCAGGAATAGGATTTGATGACCTATTTAAGCTGCCTGTTGGATCTGGTTTGACTCCAGTTTAGTTCTGGACTTCAGTTTGAAAGAGAACTGTATCTACTTTTTTTCCTTACTCATCAGTCAGGAAGTTACATATGTTAGGAAGCATCTGTCAGAACACAATTTGGGACAAGCAATCAGAAATCACAATTAGCCAGTCAGGATGATGGGACATAAGGAGGCAGGTACTCTGCTCTCTACAGGAAGGTCTCTGCAGCCATGCCAAAAGATAAAGGGCTCTGAAGGTTATGACGGTTGGTCTTAAATCCATGTCTATGTTGTCCATCCTGGTTTCATCAGCATTTACTTGTGCAGGGTACTTGTGACTGGAAAGGCATAACCCTAGGAGGATGAAAAAAAAGTGAGAAAAAAGTCTCCTATGCTTTCTGCATTGCCAGGAAGTCAGAGGAGCATGAAGGAGGTATAAGCACTCCTTGGGGTCCACACGGACTCTCAAGAATCAGACAGTCTGACTGCTAAAGCAATGTATGGTGCTCTTTCTACTACTACCATCTCCAGGATAATTCTTTACACTGGAAAAAACACCTGGAACATTCTCATTCAAAGCAAAAGCCTTGTAATGCCTTGGAAAGACAGTTCCAGCTGGGTCTGAAGCCCCTTCTGTACTATGAAGATAGCAGACACGGGCCTTTACATAAATTCAAGTGGGTACGTGCGAGCTATTCCCATGTAGCTGCACATTTAGAGCAAACTGGTTCCAAGAAAGAACTAGTCCAGCAGCAGCACAGGAAGTAGTTTATGATTTCAGGTCTGCTTTTTGTGAAAAGTAAGATCCATTTCTCTTGGGGTAAATTCATTAAGAGATCAGTATAGCAATGCTCCTACCTATTTTATTGCTATCTTCTCCACAAAAAAAAAAAAAAAATCCTAGCACTGGTATCTGCAGAAAAAGGAAGTTGTTAGATGTCTTCAGTATCATCTTCAGCTCAGGAGCTGATCTAGGCAATCTTAGACCTAAGTTACTATTCATCTCACAAACAATTGTGCTTGACTTCTACCTCAGATGCAGGACATGTACCCCTTCTAACATCTCTCCATCACCTTGCAACTCAGTTTCCACGTCTTTAAAATGTGGGTAATTATATTTCTTTTCTTTTACCTTTCATGCAGCATGGTCATTTACCTATAAACTGTCTGGAACAAGGTCTGCCTCTTACTATCCATATGCCTACTACCAAGCACAATGGGGGCCCTCAGTGGATGGATATGGCCGATGATCCTAAAAAAAATTGCACTGTCTCCTGTTTAATATAAAGGACATTCAACAACAGAACTAAAGGGCTCTTCTCCAAAGACATTTAGTGATATTCTTAACTACACCAGAAACATGCTTATAGGGTGGACTGAATTGTTTGTCTCAGGTTTTAGGAAGTGAACAGATGTAACAATTTTCTATAATTTGGTTTGGTGCAGATGCTGAAATGGGGCATTCACAATAAAATATATGCAGTATATGTAATTTCAGCTGGATCCTCTGGTGTTTTAAAGTAAAAATGTGTACCTGCAAGCTGTTTTATGGTTTCTCAGTCATAATTATCTCTGTTACACAGACTGCTACAACTACAACTCTTTCTTTGTGTGGAAGCTTTTTAACAATGTCTTGACAATTTTGTGAATTTTGCAAGGCATGGTATTCTTTTTTTGCTTTGCTCAGAAGCCTGTTAAATTGTTTAATTTCTCTTTGCGGTAAATTTATGAAGTAATCAAATCAAAGAAGGTAGCTGCAGATAATCTATATGAGAAGCTCTTGCACAAGACTAAAAAAAGGACCACTTTAAGAATCTCAGAGTCTAGATAATTAACACATTAACAACTTGAGCTGCGAGTATCTTGTTTGACAATAGAAAAGAAGCATTCATCTACTGCAATTGCATTATTATATTATGACTGGAAGGAGACTGGAAATGAAGGTTAAAATTCTTAACAGCTGCTGCTTGGTGCATGCACTTGAAAGAGTCTGTTCTGCTGCCTGTGGCATTTCTCAAGGGATGTGGGAGCTGATGAATGACGGAGATGCTAATGCAAAAGTACCAGATATTCATTACTTTAACACCTGAAAGTAGCCTTTACTAAGTTCAACAATTAGGTTGAGGGTCCTCAAAATCCCTCCTGAATCACTGCATCAGCTGACCTGACAGACAGACACAGGAATGCAGATGCTGCCTTTGCCTTTTAGTATTCTATACATACCGTTAGGGTTCCATTGGTCTTCTCCTCCCAGCACAAACAAGAAGTTTTCCACTTCCACGACACAGTGATGGGCACTGTTATATGGCATAACTGCAAGCAAAGCAAGAATTCTTTGTCAGCTCAGGATACTGATTTCATCAAATATTTCCAAAGGTACAAAATACAGCACTGAGATTTCATCTGTGTGAAACAATACCGGAATGCATAACCCCAAGCATGTACATTCACGGACTTAGCATCAGACAAAGCCACTTATTAGTAAACTTACGCTATTCAATCTTGCAAATAATTAAGGAAAAAAGGAATTCTGGTCCCTCAGTGCCCCCTCATCTGCTAAAGTGCTGAATATACTGCTCTAAAAACAACTTGTAAAAAGGGGTGAAGTTCCATCATATTTCCTTGAAAATAAGAAGATGCTAAAAATCCTAGGATGCTAGAAAACATTAAAAACCTCAGCCCAGCTTTGTTCTGCCCGTAATGTTTCCACAAGAAGAGTCAGTATGTTCAGTGGCTTTCTATTACACAGCAATGAACAAGCTGCATTTCCATAGAGTTTTAAGTTTTTAAATTAAGGTCCTGCTGATTTAATGCCTTTTCCAAATGTATACGCTTAATTTCCTGTACAATGTCATTAGCAGCACAATCGCACATCTTCTATTCATCTAATCAGGAAGCCCTTTGTTAACAAAGATCAAAACTGTGGCATTAGGTTTGCAATATCCCTTTTTTTCCCCAGAGGTACCGTGATTACTATGGACCAACTACAGATGCAAACATCTATTTTTTAAAATTCACGCTTTCCACTGCAAATGCTAAAATGCTAAAATACGGATTACATATACATAATATGCACATACTATTGTAGTGTGCCATACAGCCCTATGATGATATTATAAGGTAAATGTAAACTTACACAGCATTAGTTATCATACCACATAGAGTAGTTTTGGCCCAG
Organism: Grallaria varia; assembly: GCA_013396735.1. Lineage (NCBI taxonomy): Eukaryota > Metazoa > Chordata > Aves > Passeriformes > Formicariidae > Grallaria > Grallaria varia. The sequence goes on from VWZG01005640.1 coordinate 83,500, forward strand.
TGACACCAGTAGGAAAAATGATGTCCTTGTTCAGCTCATCATATGGGCACCTTAAATCTAGGTGAGGACAAATGGGGAGGTGATGTGCATGTACAGGCAGGGAACTTATTGCTTGACACGGATCAACAGAGCACTTAGGAAACCAGTGCAGTGGGAAATCAATATGACTCAGGGCCAGCTCTTACTTTGTGCTCTTTTGCCAATGCCAAAAGAAAAAAAAAAAAAAGAGTCAGCCTATCTCACACTTGGATTATTTTGGGTGATATATCTCTCATTTCATTTGTTTTATTATCTTTTATTTTTCTCAGAATGCAGTTGTGCAGTATAGCATATGCAAATAATAATAATAATAAATACGCACAGCTTTGTTATTTAGGACACATTTTCTTAAAGATCAAGTGGGCTCATTTGAGCTTCTCACTGAAGTTTTTGCCTAGGCAATGATGAATAAGTAAGGTATGTTTTTAGTTTCTAGTAAAGGTCGATTATCATTTTCATAGTCTGTGCTCTTATAAGTCATGTAAGTGAAACATTTCTCAAATTAGGCAGTCAGGTACAGTGAAAGTTCATTAATTAAGGTTATTTGGTACACTTTATATTAACTGGGAACTAATCCTATACCAGACACTGCAAAAGATTTTATACTACCCAGAGATTCTTACGGAGGGACGAAAGAATGAACTAGATTTTTGTTCTCTTTTGAGTCCCCATATATTTATCTCATTCTTTACTCTCAGACATTTTCCTCTAAAAATCTTCTCTCCCATAATGAATTTGGGACTTCCATGAGAAATTTGCTGCCTTGGGACCCTTCCTGTCAAGAAGAAACTCCCCAGGATCAGTCTGCAAGGGCTTCAATTCTTACCTAATCCAATGCTCTGTTATGGTCTCCAGTTAGATCCAAGCCAGTGGTTGCACCCTCAACCTCTTCTGTTGGTCAGTCTGGAGAGCTCTAGCATTTACAGAAAGAACTGTCTGCAGGCAGCACACAGGCCTATTTTTCACGTGGTGTGTTTTCACTTTTGCAATCACTTGTGTTTGTTTATCCTCCATATTAACACAAACAGGGTCAGTAGAGGAAGAAATTCTGCTTTAAGCTTTTCTGCTGTTCCCATGCATATAAGGTATGCAGTAAGACTACCATACCTATTTTGTAATTAAACCTTGAAAAGTAATGGCTTAATCCTGGCTCCTACTTAAATTGATGTCAACATTCTCACTGATAGAGGACTGGGCCCAAATGACTCAAACCATTCATAACTCACGGGAAAGTTAAGAGGAAGCTTGCCTTAGAAAGGAGGGTAGTATCTGGGCTTCAGAAGGAAAGGTGACTGCAATAAAACACTGCAGACCTTTACTGCGACCTTTGTTTCTCACAGAGCTTTGGGAAAAACTCCGTTCTTGGTCTCATGAATCTGTCCATGGGGCTGGAGGGAGCTGGACAAAACAGGAAGGACGGAGCGACATCTAAGAGGGAAGGAAGTTCTGGGCACTGAAACTGTGAAATCATCAACATTGCAGTCTTTCCCCTTGACCATTTTTAGGGTCCCTCAGAATTACGAGTTATAGACACAGAAAGCAAAGTTATGGGAATGAACAAATTTTTTTCTTCTGCTATAAAACGTTCCACAAAAGCATCAGAAAACTTGCGCTGTAAAATTGCATAATTCCTTGTGAACACACACCCATATAGGACCTAGCTTTTCATAGATAATAGTCAAAATTACATGGCAATCAGCATGCTAAATTCACTGTCTAGTGGGAACAATCCTTTCAAACTCACTGGACTTGACAGGGTGTAACAGGAAGAATTTGGCCCATCGCACAGTCTGGCCAGGCTGCTGCCTTCATTAATTTCATATAAGCCTTTGTCTGCTGTTTTGTTTTAATAGTGTGAAAATTCCATCTTCTCATTTTTTGATTTCAACTCATTGGAACACCTGCCTGCCCCACAAAAAGGGTATTTGAAGAGAAGTTTGTATGCCATGCTCAAACACAGCCCGGTGTGAGTTTTTAGCGTGTCAGTCAGTGAGTTAGAGGGAAAGGGTAAGGAGAAGCTAATCAGGATGAAATGAGATTAAAGGCTGTCTAATTTTACAGCAACTGTGATCCATCAGCCACTGTGAAAGTGACAGTGGAAATGAATGATGGAGACAGACAGGTGGGGCTGTACATTTCACTGATTTATCCTCAAATGCACTGGGCCTTATTTTATTGAGTGAACATGACCGCATTTATCATGACTGTCATCTAAACCCACTTCCCTCCATTTAAAAAGGTCACTTTACTCACAAGGAGTAGGATAGAGGCACTTTCAAAACAGATTTAAAATTTAATAACACATGTTTATAAAAGCCTGTGCAAGAATTCTCAACTTTATTAAAGACTGATCTGAAAAGAAGGGGAAAAGTCTACCAAAAAGAGGAGAAGATGAAAAAAGCCATGGTCATCTCGGAAACATGCTTAGCTACCAAGGTGATAGGTGCCAGAGAAATATGCAGGATAAACAGAGAGATTAGTTGGAGTGGGCAGAAACTACCTCTTCTAACATACCCCTCACACACACTTTCCAAAGCTCAGGACGCCCATGCTCTCCTGGACCAAGAGCACAACCAAGTACAAATCAGTCCCACTGAAAGGCAACACCCCCACCAGTCTCCTTTCCATGCAATTGATGTATGATTGGTAGGAGACCCTCAGTAAAGTGGGAGGCAATTTCCCAAGTATGTATGTAACAGGCAAAGCTTTCTAGGTCAAAACCAAATGGATGATTTATACTTGAGAATGATCTGGAGAGCAGTGAAGTCCAAGACTGCAGTGGTGTTTGCTAAGAAATACTTCACTACACAAACATCAGTGACATCGTGCAGGAGGTGACACTCATGGTCGTTCTTCAGAGGCAGGTGGAGGGCGCAGCAACACTGCACATCAGGATAGCTATCTCAGGCAAAAACTCCTCACACATGCCAAAGGTTAGCTAATAAAAGGTACCACACAATGTTCTGGGACCTACTTTCAGAAACAGAGATTAAACACTCATGAAATCACTCTCAACTATAAAGCCTATGAGGACAACCTGACGCAACGATGCTTCAAAGGTACCTCCATAATACACCTCACTCACCTAACAAACAATGATGCAGGCTCTTTGTCTTACCCAGTTTTGCTTAGTTTCTGTCAATAATTGCACATTTAGGAAACAGCATCTGGTTGTTCTCCATACATTAATCAAAGGGTCATCAGTTCCTCCTGCTCCTTACACCTTCCCCTGTCTATTGTCACTTCAACACTAACTAGCAGGGAAGAAAGGGGAACAGGAATAGCATTTCTCAAGACAGGAGGAGGGAGGAGCTCTGGTCCCAGGAGATCTGAAATCTGTGATGCAGCCTAGAGTCATTCCCCTGCTCTGCTAAAAACTCCTTTCAGAAACTGTATTTGATTCTTATACACAAAAAACTCCTTACAAACCCAACGAAACAAAAAAGCCTATAAAAAACACCAAACCAACAAACAAACAAAACCACACAAAACCCCAAACCCCACAGATTTTTCACTGCCCTGAACCATTCAGCTACTTGAGATACAGTAAGGAAAGCCAAGAAATCTCTTCCTCAGCTACTGCACAGCTAGAGCATAGCCCCTTCAAGACTCAGTACACACCAAGAAGTCACGCTTATCATCTCTAATGACCTGTGCAGATGATGCAAGAGAAGAGTGTATTTCCAGAAGGAGGATGTCATTATCAGAGGACATATGGAGTCAATAATGACCTTCCACAATATTAACAGCCTATCCTGTTGGCTACATAATATTCAACTACCGCTACTTGAAAACCAGTTATTTCTACAGCTGAAGGCAGAGTAACACGAGATGTCTCTTTCCAGGACAGAAGGTACCTACACACTCACTTTAGCAGACTGTGATTTGCTCATGGCAGAGACACAACATTCATTTCATTACCAATCCTCTCTGCAAAATACTGGGCAGACCACAACTGATCCAATTATTTCCTGAGAACAAAATACCAGCTACTGTTCACCTTTCTGTAGTTCATACATCACTTGCAGGAAGACTATGCATTTATTACTGAATGCTACTTGTTATTTCTCACCAAGGAGGTTATACAAATAAATGCTAGGATTCCTCTGTGAATTGTTCTTTTCGATTGTTTGTTATTTAATAACTATGGGGAAAGACCGACAACAATAAGTATGAAATTCTAGCCTCAGTGAATGTGGTGGGAGTTTTGCCATTGACTTTAAAGGCATCAGGTATTCATTCACAGGTATTTTCTACTCAAAAAATAATGAAATAAAAGTTAAAAGAAGAGAACAATCAATAGTAAGTGGCAAATACCTCTGTTAGAATTCCTGGCCAAACTGCATTCTGTCATCTCAAATTCAAGCAAACATGCATGAAGTATTTTTTCTACTAACACACCGATGCCAACATTGAGCCTGAGCTCAGCTCAGTGAGGGAAGCCTGGGACAATCCAACAGCAGTTACCATAAGCAGAAAATCTTAAGATGAAACACTGTGCCTCAAAGTCACCTTTGAGAAAAAATAACTGGTATAGCTGTGGTCCAGCTGCACCACTGGGAACACCATCAGCTCAGCTAGAAACTTCACTACCTCTTCATTCCTGTGCCAGTTTTGTGGCAACTTCATGCAAGCCATCACAAGTAGGTTGGGCACAGAGCTGCTGAGTTCATCTAGGATACAGTCTGTACTTCAACTGAGGTTGCAGGTAAGCAACGATAAAATGCCACCCTAACCCTACCCTCCATACAAGATAACATAAGCACCAAGAGTTATTTAAGCAGATCAAAGTCCTTGGAGAAATTTGCAACACAGTGAATGGTATTTCATATAATGAAGATATTTTATAGTAATTAGGTATTTCTCGTTATGAAGGTATCTCTTAATAATGAAAATATTTTTTTTTTTCATTCAATGTCAAGAGTTATTAGTTTATACATTTTCTGGAGTAACACCAGCCAGGTTTTTCCAGAGGTCAGGGGGTTTCTTAGTTTAGTTGTTTTAATGGGCTAAAATTTTCATATGTGAGCATCTAAAATGAGATTAAATTCATGCTGACACACCAGATCAGGCAAACATAACTGCAGGAATAGCTGGCACACTCAGCTCCCTCCTGAAATAAATTGCTTTAAAGTTACTTGGATGCAAGTTCTGAGTACAGACCTGTCTGTTTCCATGGGTAAACTTCACCCTATGGCAAAATGTTCTTTTGGGTTTTCAGCGACATATACATTTGTCTGTTTGCATGAACAATATTTATCCACTTTCAAAGCTTCAGGCACCCATGTGGATTTCATTTGAATAATAAAGCTGCCTACTTGAATCTACAATGTTTGAATAAAGTAGGAAAATACAACACTCCCACATTAAAAACTGATGTTCCTGTACCGAAATCCTGACACAATCCTCCCCCTGCAATGCATAGCAAACCTACACACACTCCTGCCTTTCCCATGGAAGTGACTCCATGCAGCTGACCTTGCCAGTTCTGAGAAGCCCATATAAGTGAATACACCAAGCATCTTGGCAAAGTGAATGCACTAGGCATCTTGGCACACCGTGGAGCAAGAGATGTAATGAATGGTCCTGCAGAAAGGTTCAAAGCGACAATTCTTCTTGTTTCGTTACTCCCTACTTACCCACCTACCTGCTGAAGGTTACCCCTGGCCACTCAAATGCCCCACCGATTTCCACAGACCATTTACCAGGAGACACTTGTCCACCACCATGAGTAATGCAATGGTTGCTCCCAAGTAGAATACGTTGTGTACCTACTCAGGCCTGGATTTACAATCTAGAAGTAGAGCCCAACATGTGGAGTGACACCTCGTCACATCATAACAGTCTCATAATGTGACATTTTGCACAACAAAATCTCCTCATAGACTAAATGATGAATAGTCCCTGATGGGAGAAAAACACAGCAGAGTTACCAGAAAGCTCAGGAGAGAAATCTTGTCCTGCTGAAGGCTTTCAGGTCCTCCAAGACATCAACTCAATGACATGCAATCCCTTCTCAAAAAGTACCACAGGGCAGAAGACCACAACCAGGAATGCTGCATTAATGCCCAACTGCTTGTGACCAGTTCCATCCATTTACAGCTCAATTTCTACCTGATCCTGAGATGCACACATTCTCCTGGTCCCTCTGAAGGTGACCTTCCAAGCTCAGGACAATCACAGCCCATGACCGCATTTTCCTGGTTGGATTCTGTTGATGCAAGCAGGGACCCATGTCTTAAAGAGAATTCATCACATGCAGTAATATCCTACTTGACCCCTACTGCCCCAAAAACTAAGTCTTTCACTATTTTTTCTCACAGTCTCACCACTTCCTACCCTGCTCCCAACTCTTGACTAACATACTATTTTAGAGTAACCAAAAGGGTTTTTTAATTCCCACTAAGTCTTGAAGTCATTCCAGGAGAAGAAGGAAAATGTGATTTTCCAACTGGAAAACTGTGGAGGAGGGATGTGCCCGTATTTTGCCATATTAAAACACCACTTTCGATACACTTAAGTTCACTCATAATAGATAAATTGAAATCTTTGCTGCTACAGATTTTTGTAGTTTTGCCTTTCAAGTACTTCAGAATTTGCAAATGAAAGGTTTTATTTATGAGGAAGTCCAGCTCATTTCTAAAGCACTAGACTGAAAGCAGAAGAGGTTGGAAGTATCTGCCCAAAGCTTACCACTAGGAAAAAAGCTTCCTTTTCCAGAAGACATATACCTTGCCTGAGTATCTGAAGAAAAGCCTGAAACTCCAACATGCCTAACTTCCAGCATGCCCAAGCACCGCATGCAGAAGCAGAAATGTCCACATATGTTAAGGTACCTAGGCTGGCTAATGAAAGCTCAGGAGTCCCTGCTAGAGACCTCAAGAAGATTCCAAGTTAATCTTCAGTGCACAGGCCACTCAGATAACATACTGTCAGGAAGATGAGTAAGAGCACTAACAGGACCCAATGGCCCTGATCAGCCTGGGGTCCCCCCAACACCACTTGTCCATGGGTGCAGGAGCCCCATTTCAGCTCAGGCTTAGGCAGCCAGACCTGGCCTGGATGGACCCCATGCAGGTACACTATAGTGTGTCTCCAGTTCTGTCTTTAGCCTTGTCTCCTGGATGGAATTTGGGCCTGTTCTCATGGAGCCACCAGCCCCACCAAGCCCTGATACATACCCATAGGTGGGAATGTTGCTGTCTGAGCAAGTACTGCATCCCAGGCTTTACCCTGTTTCTGCACATCCCTACCAGTATCCTGAGAAAAAATAAAGGTACTTGGAGACACCCCAGCAGAACTTAATGTTCTCATCACCACCAAAATGGTCATTCCAAGTACCAGAAAATGTCTTATTGTTAAACACTTTTCCCACGATGGACAGAATTAAATATAATTTATAATATTCTTTCTGTTCAGGATGGACAACAGGAGCCCACTCTAAAATGTACTAACCGCCAGGCAGAGAAATGGAGAAGGAAACACAGGAGTCAATCCATATAAATTAGGTAGTACCAAAGACTGTTTTCTTCAATAGAAACCAGGCAGAAATGTTGCTCACCTAGACCCATCCCCCCAGATGGGCTCCCAAGGAAGGGAAATGGCAGACCCATGGCCAATTTTCAGATTCAGGGAAGGAAATTTGACCTGGGTAGCAAAACCACATACTTATGTAAAATTGGCACAGATTACTTACTTTGCAAATCCATGCACAGAAGATGAAATAACAATGTAGAGCTGAAATTAAAAAAAACTTTAATGGATGTGGACTAAATTTATGTTGAATTTCTTCTGTTTTGCATGAAAACAGTACTGTTTAATATTTTCAGAAAAAAAGGGCTGTGAAAAACGTGTTGTGATGCCTACTCATAGCAATCCAAAAAATTCACTCCATATGAGCACTCATACTGGAAATTTTGCCCCGTCTCTCCAAAAACCTTTTGTGGATTTAGAAAGCATCCAGTCAGGAAACAGAAGGAAAATAATATTTCTCAAAACTGAATACCCAGCTGAGTATCATACTACAAGAAGCTGCTATTTAAATCAAGAGGTGTCAAAATTCATGCATTGAACCACATTCACACAGAATCACAAATAACTCACAAATCACACACTAATGCATGGTCATGGACTGCTGACAAACAGGATGAAAAGTCATGTTCATTCAAATCACTGGCCATGCTGGGACTGCAGGATTCGACATAAACATTAACTAAAGGAAAGCTGTTGTGATCAATCTTAAACACTTAAAATACACATAACTAAGTATCCTCATCTGGCTTGCATTTTTTATTGAAGACATTAATTTTGCACAGAGTATTGTGCAGGAAAATATAATTTTCAGTCAGGTGAAGGAAAGTGAGGACTGAGACACAGTCTGCATGAATGAAACTGGGACTCACTGTCAGTAAACATGGCTTGGACCATGTTCTGGTGGAGACTGAACTGAAGAAGGGAATGAAACAGAGAAGGGCTGGGATGGGTCAGGATAAATCAGAGGGGACATGGCAAAAGGACTGGGACTGGAGGAAGAGATAGTAAAATCTGAGAACACAGCAGTACACGGTGGTCCAGAGCCCAAAGTTCTGCAGACTTCACACTCCTCTGCTGCCAGCACATCTGGGTGGAACGTTGTCATGCTTACACCCCCTGGGTCACAGAGACATGTACCACAGATCTACAACATACCATCTCTCAACACACCTTGAAAAGGCCGACTATGAAAATGCTGGACATGAAGCATTCAGACGTTATGGACTGTCAATATGAGAGGCTGCATTGTTACATCTCCTCTGGCACCTCTGTGTTTATGTATGCTGGTATAGTCCTTAAACAGCTCACTGTGATATTTCCCAACTGCCTGTCCTGGGTTTCTGTAGCTAATTTTTTTTGGTAGTGGGGGGTGCTGCAGAGGTGGCTTCTGTTAGAAGCTGCTAGAAGCTTCCTCTGGTCCCATGGGAGCCAATGGCACTTGGCCCCAGGAGGGACATCCGGCTCCTGGCCAGGGCCGAGCCAATTAGAGATCACAGTAACGCCTCTGTGATAACATATTTAAGAATTGGAGGTTGTTGCACAGAAGAAATTCCAGAGAGAGAGAACATGGGATAACAGGCAGACATCAAGGTCACTGCCGAGCTGGGGGAGGAGGCACCTCATGGGGCAGGGGAAGGACTCAGAGCTCAAACCCCTGCAGCCCATGGAGGACCATTGCGGCACAGAGACTCCCCCCTGCAGCCCATGGAGGAGCCTGTGCTGGAGCCGGTGGACTTGAAAAAGGAGGCTGTGACCCTGTGGGAGGCNGTGAAGCAGGATGTCCCTCTGCAACACACGGAGGCCCATTGGGGTGCAGGGACTCAACCTTTACTGCATCCCATGCAGTAGTAACCCTGAGGGGTGGGGGAACTCACACTGCAAGCAGTAGCAACCCCAACCGATGGCACCCCACCATGGACAGAAGGAGGGGTGGGGGGAAAGTGTGTGTGTGTGGTGTGTGTTTTAAGACTGTTTTATTTCTTACTCTTTAGCTTAGCTTTTATCCTGTTAGCAATAAATTTTAGGTATTATCTCACTTTGAGTCTGTTTTTGCCTGTAAAGTTGGTAAGTGGATGACCCCTCTCCCTTCTGCCTAGTTGCAGAAAGGGATTTAATGAGTCCATGGAATCCAGCCAGGGTCAACCCTCTACACTGCCCATCTTGCTGAAGGTCCAGTTCCATGCACACCAGAGACCTGCTGAAATTGTCAATGCAAAAACCATTTCTGCCCCTCTTGTCTCAAGTTCCATCACTCTTTGTGATGGCCGATGCATTCATGAAGCCAAGAAATAAACAGTCATGAAACCACAGTATTTTTTAAGGTACATTGAATTTAACCCTGATCTGTTCCCCTCTAAGCGTCCTTGACTGGCCTCATAAACTGGAGTGAGCAGGAGTTTGAGGCCATGAGAAGGGAAGGACTGATGTATCAGCAGCACCACCAGTATGGATCAGCCTGTTGTGGTTGTGAAACTACAGCCTCAACCTACATTACACCAAACCACTGAAATGGGTCTAAGCATTGCTGTGGCCCTGTTCCTCTCACAGCCCAGGCAATCCAGGCCGCTCTTCGTGCCATCATAGTCCCACCCGGCACCCCTCAGTGAGCCCTTTAAAAGCAAGAATCTGGTGGTAAAACAACCCAGAAAATGGGAAGAGTATATTTTCATTTTGATTTAATGCCCTAAGCAGGGTCACCCAGGAGTTACATGAATTCCAGCACTGACGTGAAGGAGAAGATAAGGATGGAATGGGGTTTGGGTGGAAAGGAACTTGAAACAACAGCAACAGCTTCAACTAACACATGGCCACAGTCCTTGAATGAAGTAGGTAACAGTGAACATGACCTCTGACAGCAAGAGGTTGCTTCACTTCTGGAAAGTGTGTAGGGAGAGGCTGAGGGCTGAAGAAGCAGATGGGATTTCTCACAGTTAAGGTAGCTGTGCCTTGAGCTGGAAGGTAGGATATTGTCCCTGCCTTTGCCACACATTTTTACTGTGGTGCTAGACAAATCCCTTAAGCTGGTTTTTTCCACAGCTATCCATTTCTCCTGTTCTGAGAACACAATTTACCTGTGCTTCATTTTCAGAGATCTGATCCCTGTGCCTGATATGCAGGAGCGCTCTGTGCTCCCAGCTGTAACAGAAGTAGGTGGAAAAGGCAGTCTGGAAAGCATGGTCTGAGGGGTTTTGAAATGGGCACCCTGAAATAAAAGGGTACTTTGACTTTAACTGCATTGCACCTCTGTTCCTCATCTGCAAATGGGAACAATGACAGACTGTGCTTCTCACAAAGAGGATGGTACAAAAATACAGCAATGAATGTCCATGAAGGAGTTTGCCTCTGCTGTTGTGAAGTCTTTGAAGAAAACCTTGTGAAAAAAATTCTGTCTTCAGAAGATTTCAGAAGCATGTGACAGACAGGATCTACTTGCTGAACAATAGAGAAGAAATGCTGTAAGCAGAAACCAAGTGCTGTCCCTTCTGTGCACTGACATGTGACAAAGAATAGTGTGTGATATCATTGGAGATTGTATCTTAGTGCTTATGCAAACAGAGGCCGAATTAAGGTTGCAGAAGCAGCTAATTCTCACATTTCTTAACTCCAGAGGGCTTAGTGTTGCCATCTATCTAATGCTCTTTCCAAGCTCAGTGCAAGTCCCTCGTGCACGATGCACCCCAGGTCTGACAGGCAGCTAATACCTTCCTGGTCCTGCAGTTGCTTCAGCACCTCTGAATCACCCACATAGGTGCTGTGGAGTCTAAAGTCTACGAAGCCCATGGCTGGAGTAGCAGGAGCCCTTCTCCTCCTCTTCGTCCTCCTCCTGCCGCATTTCCTTCCACCCAGCAGTGTGAGGCTAAGCTACTAGATGGAGTGCAGTGTGCTCGGCTTCCCCTTCCCCTGGGAGAGGTATTTCAATCATCTTTTGGCTTCAGGTTTTGCAACTAACCAAAAAAACAAAAGAGGTGAAATGCAGCACAAAAAGAAAAGGGCATAGGCAGCTTCCTCCCACACTGTTAACTTCTGCTTGTTCCTCGTGTTTGGCGTGAAAGGGAAGAAATCAAATGGAGTACACAAACCGCAGCGAATGCTCAGCACATCCATCCTGGTGGATGCTGAGCCCACCCCAGCTCCCGCTGCCTGCAATGGGCATGGCAGGTGCTCAGGCTTTGGCACGGGTATCAGTCTTACCTGCTTTGCCTCGTCTTTTTCAGCTCCTCCAACCCAGACTGTGCAAGGATCAGTCAGCGATTTCTCTGGCAGTCCACACACATCTGCCTTCCTACTCCACGCACCAGTCCCAATGAAATATAGCAGGCACACTTCCCATCCCCACCAATACACCACCAAATTTCTCTCCCTCTCGCTCTTAATAATGATCTGGAAGCTGGGTAAAAACAACACACTCTTTTGACAAAGAGAGTGCTTCCTCATTACAGAGGTAAGGAAGGGAAAAGAGGATGTGAGGAAGCTGTTACACAAAAAGATAACCTATAGAATTAAAGGAAAAAAACTACCACTTTCTAAAAGAGTCACTCCTTTCCAATGGAAAGACAGTGCTTTACTCAGTTAATCCCACACAGAACTGCAGATTACAGCTCTCTTCTCTCCCTAAAGAAAGATTTTTTGGGGAAGGCATGCTGAAGCTGAATTGTTTCTATTCCACCAGGAAGGTGCAGAGGGACTGGTATTTACCTGCATACCCACTGTTGCTGAATTATGCCTTCTCTCACTCTTCCCCAACTGCTTGCAAGAACAACTGTCCCTCTGAAGGTACCATCCATTCCAATAACACTACTTATTATTAAACCTGTATATGAAATACAACCAAGCACTCCTTCCCAACATCCAGTTTCTTCCAATCTCCCACAAAAATATCGACCTCCTAGACTCCCCTACACCTTCTCAAGAGCAGGCCCAGCCTTGTAAGCTCCTACAGACTCCTCTTCTTCTCCATGGCCAAGAGGAGAGGAAAAAGCCAGGATCATTTTGAAGTTGATCTTTTCCTTGTATGGCATGGGCAGAAGAAGACTACTTGAGGACAGCTGCTGAGGATGCTCCTAACACAGGGCAGCAGGTAAGGCAACATACTGATAGGGGCAAGCTGACCCTCAGTTCTCCTCTTTGCCCCAGTAATGGAACAACTTGCATTTTGCAGCCTAACACAGCCAGTACTGCACAGACCCATAACCCTGCAAGTGTCTCAAAAGCCACGGTTTCAAAAAGAGTCACACACAGGGGCATGTCCAAGTGGCAGTGCAGAACTGGGATTTGGCAGGATTATACTTCAGCAGTGAACTGGGAGACGAGCATGGGCAGACAGATTTGTGCTGCCCAACAGTATGTCCTTCTCACATATCCTGCAGGTGAAAACTCAATTTAACTTCCATTCCTGATGAACTTGGATTTTCATAAAGAGAATCAGATGTAAAAGAATGTGGCAGAAAAAGAAACACAAAGGAAATAAAATAAGAACGTGCACTTGAGCCGTTCTTTTTTTAATTCACTGCAAAAACACTGATAACATGCACAGTGCATCACTACCGGACATTAATGCAGACTGATCCTTCCTATAAATTAATAAAGACAGAATATAATCCCAAGTGCAGTGCATTTGATCATATATATTAATACGGAGACTGCTGATCCACATCTGGCTAAAACAAATGTGTTTTTACACAAATTAGGTTACCACTGATACAAACAGTTTTGATTCATACTACAGAGCAGGAACAGATGATCAACACTCTTGCTTTGGTTTGGTACTGTGTTGTGAAAGTCACCCCTTATCAGCTGGGCTGCAGTAATTGCTTCTAGTTTCTCACAATTAGAAAAAGCCACTAGCTTAAACTACCTTAAAGCACTGATTACATTGTTTAGAAGAGCACATTTTACCTCACATTTGTAACCACTCAGGAACATGAGCAGTAGCCGATGTTGTGGCTAAGCCAGTGGGCGCTACCTTGGGAAAAAGCAGATGAGCTGGATCTTTTGCAATCCTTTCACCATAAGAAAATTACAAAATATCTACACTCAATAAACTTCCACAGATTACAAACAAACCAGAATAGCAGCTACCTGCAAAATGAGGTGGTGGAAAGGATAATCCTTATGTCAGTGCACCTTATTTACACAGTACTAAAACACTGAAATTTTGCACTGACTGAACATATCACAAGAAGCAGTGTGGAGTTTTCACTACAGAAATAATTCTGTTAAAATTCTATAGAGTTCTTAAATTCAAAATTTAGACATCAAGTCTGCAAAGATAGGATGTAGGCTTTCAAATGACAGGTCTTCTGAGTTGTTTTGTTTTCTGTCAGAAAGTACTTTTTGGTGTTCTGCAATATATGAACCTCTGAACGACTACAAACACCTGTTTGGGACACTTGCTGAGATCCATTTCACTGGCGGTTCACAAACACATTAATTCCTATTGCAGTACCAGGGTGCATAACGATACTTTGGATAAAAATGAATACCAAGCAATTTTGCAAATATCTTGTCTTCAAATCACATTAAAAACCTTGAAGGCTTAGTTATTTGCTCCCTTCTCTAGAGCACAAGTGCTGAAAAACCAAAACAGCTTCAAAAATTACAGTCCAGATCACTAAATCCAAGACACTACATATGCTTGATGCCCCTTCAATTTACTTTCTTCAATTTACTTTCAATTTACTTTTAATTTTCAACCATAAGATCAAAACCTCCCATTTGAAAAACAATCAGTTGAATCACAAAGCTTTGTCTTAATATACTAAATGTGCAAGATCAGAGATAAAATTGTTGGCAGCACAGCTAATGTAACTCTGCAGCAAGTTCCCTGAAATAATCAGAATTAGGCACTCAGTTATGCTTTATTTGGATACACAACAAAGGACAGTACCATTGCTGCGCTCTGAGAGGACAGTCCCAGCGTAGAACTGTGAGTACTGAAACTGTTATTGTATGGTATAGTGATACCTGAACTAACTTCATGTTACTCACTTAGCCCCAACAGGTGTACTCTCAAGTTCTCCTTTGTTTTAAAGGTCCCAGGTGGTAGAGGGCCCAAGTTCAGCAGGTGCTGCATCCACTGCTGGCAGGAAACAACATGCTAAAAAGGCATATATAAATGATGAAAAATGGGTAAACTGAATATTTCTTTCCACTTTCTAGTATCTGTCTGTGGGTTGCTCTGTTGGACAACCACAAATGATTTTTAAGTAGAACAGACATTAAATTCTTAATACATTTCATCCATAGATATCATGGCATGATATGAATTTGGTCCACACAAATCATTCTCATAGCCCAGACTCTCCTTTGCTAGTGGGGCTTTTCCCTGTGATGCTTGCCTGACATTTTTGCACCAGCCTCTGCAGTCCCCCAGGATGAATTCCAGCTGTGAACTCTGTGGGCAGCTCTGGCATCTGCCCTCATTGTCTAACCCAACCAACTAAAACCACTCACTCTTCAACCGTACCTTCCCCCTCTGTGGGGCTCCTGACACCCAAAATTAGTGTACAACCATCTTTCAGTACTTTGGTGTACTTCTGCAGCCTTGCTTTCGTGAAGAGGAAGAGGATTCCCATCCCTGTCTGTGCACCTGTGGACCACTCCAGCAGCCCCCGGAGATCTAACCCCTGCAGCGTCCTGTAAACCCTCTGAGTATCTGGAGAAACACAGAGCCCTCAAGAACACTTTTTGCATACTGCAAAAAGGTAAATAGGGACTTCAGAAGCAGAGGCAAAAAAAACCATGGCATCATATGGTTAAATAGTCAGACCAGGAAGAACTTTTTTTTGTTTGGTTTTGTTTTGGGAGGTTTTTTTTTTTGTTGGTTTTTTTTTTTTTTTTTTAGTNTTTTTTTTTTTTTTTGAAAGTCAATAGAAGGTGATTGATCAATAGAAGTTTTCTGTATAAAAACATTTATTCCTGAAACAGTGAGTTTAGCTTTATTCATACAGTTTTTCTATTACTTAAGATGCATCTTCATTCCCGTTAAACAGCACTGTTTTGTGCCATTTAAAACCAGAACACTTTTCCCTAAGGAATCTGTTGTTTTCTCTGATGACAATGAATTATTTTCCAATATTGAAAGTTTCAAATGAAAGTCCTCAAATGACTGCAACTACTTCAGGTGGGCACCAGTGCTGTTTTACCTGGGGGTGGAACCCCTTTCCATGGCAGCCCTGCCTCTCTGAGAGGAGGCCAGGCTGCTAAAATAAAGCTGCTGGAGTGAAGCCAAATTATGGCTTGAGAAAAAGGGATGCTATGTCAGGGCTTTATTGATGTTGTAAATCTTTGCAGTTAAGAAAAATCAAATTTCTGAGTGCTGAAGTGATCATTTCTCGGAGTGGCACTGGAGACAGCCTGGGAGCTGACAGGAGGACAGTGGCTCAAATCTTGCTGGATGAAATGCACCCCAGTGCAGAAAGCCCCTGAAGCATCCTGCATGTTAACAGGACTTCAGTCGGAGGCTTGAGCACTGTATAAACCCTTACATGGGACATCTCTGCCCTGCACATATCTTTTTTTCCTGGAGCTGAAGTTAATGGGAGACAGTAAATGCCCAGCTGATTCCAGCAGTTGTGATTCTGCTGAATAAAATAAAGTTTAAATGAGCTTGTGCAGACATTAGTGGTAATGCAGCTGGGAGACAAGGACTGCATGGGGACTATCCAAAAGGCTGGGATTTGGACACCACAGATCACCCAGCTCTGTGCTACTGGCTGCCAGGGTGCTTAAAATAATTGTAGTTCTCTGGAGAGAGTATATTGATAAACTCTGTCGTATGTTAATGCACCATCATATGGAGTTGTTTACAGGCAGTACTTAGTAAAGTACTTAAGCATGTATTTAAACACGCTGCTGAACATCAGCATGATTAATACTTTGCTGAATTAGAGATATGATATGAATACATTTTTCTGCTGTTGCAATTTTTCATTATATACACTTATAAGCTGGTCATAAGGATTTTCTTTCAGTGCTGCATCCAGCAAATGAGTTAATTTGGGAGTCAAATTCTGCCTTAGTTATGCCTGCACAATGCCTTTCATATGCATGAGGGCAGCTCTGTGACCTTTAATTGGACTTATTTTTTGTTAGTCTTTAATCAAAGAAAAGACAAATCTGGTTCTTTCTTTCTGATCCTGCATCTCTTTGACATTCCCTTCATGTAATTTCAATCAGAAAAGTATCTTTTACATATGGTATGTATGTTTGTTGAGGCTGTGCGAATACACCAGCTGTAATTCTTGACCAGCAAGCAAGCAGCTGCTGCTGAGTACAGATTGGAGCCATACACGCTTCTTCTGCATGTAAAACCAGGAGGGGAGGGAGGAGAAGAGCAGAAACATGGCCCTTACATCCCTCATCATGGTAATTCTATTTAAATCTATTTTAATGATTTCTAATAACATAATTTGCCAAGCCTCCCCACGTGAGAGTGATTCAAGCACATCTCTCTCTCAATCTTCCCTTTTCTTCTTAGCCCAGAGAAGAAGATTTACCATCTCCTAGTTTCTAATTTTGGGGTCAAACCTTTTTTTATTTTTATTTTTTTTTTAATAATCAGAACTCAAAGACTTGCCTACTCGTATATATTAAGTTATTGGTTCTTGTAGTCATTGCAGAACTTTCATTTCACTTGCATTTACTTGCAGTTTCTGCTCACAAGGAAACAAGCTTGATTTAATAATTTTAGTGATTGTCATCTTAAGAGTTAAAGAATTCCTGCCCCCCCCCAAATTAATGCTAAATCATGTGCATTAAATACATTATCTACTTGTAATAAAATGGGAATATTTGAAATGATTCAGTCACAGATAATTTGTTACTGAAAATGACAGGCTTGCATCAGCCACTGGACGCTCTGGGTGTTTGCTGAGCTCAGTGAGCACTTGGGTAGGCTTACCCACTTCACGGAAAACAGATGTTCACACTGTGGAAAAGATTCTGATTCCCTTTCGTGGTCCCAAAGATCCTGAACAGGAGTCTCTCAGACCAAACAACCAGGGTGTCAGGCTCAGTCCCATGCCTCAGCCCTCACTCACAGTTCACATGGATGCAGGTTAGTCAAGGGCATTGCAGCTGGAAACCAGCCATGCCTCCCCTGCCAAAAACACTGCCCAGTTTATTTCACACGTGGCTCCCAAGAAGCCAGCACAGCGATTCTCCAGAACAGCTCTGGAGGGGCTCAAAGATCTGGCTGATGTCATCACAAAACCTCTCTCTAAGATTTTTCAGTGGTCTTGGAAATCCAGAGAGGTCTCAGCTAACTGGATTTTCAAGAAGGGCAGGAAGGAGAACCCCAGAAACTACAGGCCTGTCAGTCTCACTTCAGTGCCTCGTAAAGTTATGCAGAAGATTACTCTGGAAGTACTGAAAAACATCTGAAAGACAATGCAGTCACTGGTCACAGCCAGCCCAGCTGCACTGGAGCAAAGTCCTGCTTATCCAACCTGATTTCCTTTTATGACAAGGTAATGCACCTAGCTGATCAAGGGAAGTCAGTTGGATTTCAGTAAAGTTTTCAATACTGTGTCTCACAGGATCCTTCTGGACAAAATGTCCAGCACAGCTGGATAAACACACCATATGGTGGGTGAGCAGTTGGCTCACAGGTCGAGCACAGAGTGTGGTAGTGAATGGGGTAACATCAGACTGAAGACCTGTCACTAGTGAGGTTCCACAGGATTCCATCTGGGGCCCTGTGCTCTTCAATGTCTTCATAAATGACTTGGATTCAGGACTGGAAGGGATACTCAGCAAGTTTGCAGGTGACACAAAACTGGGAGGAGCTGTTGATTCTCTCAAAGGCAGGGCGGGTCTGCAGAGAGACCTCGACAAATTGGAGGACTGAGCAATCACCAACCATATGAAGTTCAACAAGGGAAAGTGCCGGATTCTGCACCTGGGATGGGGCAACCCTGGATGTTTGTACAGACTGGGGAATGAGATGCTGGAAAGCAGCCAGGAAAGGGACCTGTGGGTCCTGGTTGAAAGCAAGTTGAATATGAGTCAGCAGTGCCCTGGCAGCCAGGAGGGCCAACCATGTCCTGGAGGGCATCAGGCAAAGCATGGCCAGCGGGTCAAGGGAGGGGATTGTCCCACTCTGCTCTGCACTAGGGCAGCCTCACCTTGAATGTTGTGTGTGGTTTTGGGCACCACAATGTAACAAAAATAATAAGCCATTAGAGAGTGTCCACAGGAGGGCAGTGAAGATGGTGAAGGGCCTAGAGGGGAAGCCGTATGAGAAGCGGCTGAGGGCACTTGGTCTGTTCAGTCTGGAGAAAAGGAGACTGAGGGGAGACCTCACTGCAGTTACAACTTCCTTGTGAGGGGAAGAGAAGGGGCAGGCACTGATCTCTTCTCTGTGGTGACCAGGGACAGGACCTGAGGGAATGGCCTCAAGTGGTGTCAGAGGAGGTTTAGGTTGGATATTAGAAAGAGGTTCTTCACACAGAGGGTGGTTGGGCACTGGAACAGGCTCCCTGGGGAGCACCAAGCCTGACAGAGTTCAAGAATTGTTTGGACGAGACTCTTAGGCACATGGCGTGACTCTTTGGGATGGTCCTGTGTGGCGCCAGGAGTTGGACTCAATGATCCTTGTGGTCCCTTCCAATTTAGCATATTCTGCGATTCTTTGAAGGCCACTCCTTTTTCTCACTCCTGAGGGTGATCTACTCACAAGCAAAGCAGGTACAGTCACATGGCTAGATAGGATAGCTCATACTACAGCTGCCTTTGTTGCTCCTGCCTGACAAATACCAGAAGACATTGCTTGTCTAGGCTGATGGGAAGGCATATGTTAACACAATTAATTAATTTGCCCTAAAAGACTGAGGCCAGACCAGGTTTTGTCCCTTTCCCTCAGTCTGATCTTAAGCAACGGAACTTCCACAATTTCCCATGGGAGATTATTCCACAACCAAATAGATCTCAATGTCAGGAAGTTTTTTCCTGATATTCAGCCATAATTCATATCCATGAATTATGAGCTACTGTCGACATCACATCCATTGAGGCATTCCTAGAGCCTGCTTCATTTAAAATTATATGCTCTAGTTATGCAGGGTTTCTGTGTACTAGGGCAAAATGCTTTTTCTGCAGGTTAATTCATTACTATTCAATTTGTTAACACTTTTTTTCTCGGTGAGAACAGTCATTCTGCAGTTGCATACCCTCTAGTAGCACAATCCCCATTTGGGAGTAGAATCACAATATATAAATATGACAAAACAACATACCAAAAACCATCCCTGTAAAGACATATTAGTCTGTTCCTGCAGATACTCCAGCATTCAGTTAAATGAAAGCAGTAGCTCATGCAACACCTGGTATGAGACAGAAAGCCTGGAAAAAACCCTTCTCAAGTATGTAATAAATTTTATTTCTGTCTTAAACACAGGGAAGGTAGGAGAGTAGGGGGGTCAGTAGGGAAGGGGAAAGGGATGGGGAAGAGAAGGGAGAAAGGAACTTAATCAAGCTGTGAGAAAATAGAGGAAAATTGAAAAGAGAATTACTTCCTTCAAACAATGACCCACTACAATGCAATAAGGACATACAACAGCAAATAAAGTTGAGGATGCAAAATGTTCACCTCTTGTCATTATAGCACTTACAAAATTGAGACAGCTACGGCAGGCTTCTGAAATCTATATTGCAAATAACTGCGTACAAAACACTTCTGGAAAGGAAACTGCCTTCTCTTTTAAAAACATTTGAGAGGAGAAAATGTATAAAATGTACCAATTTCTCAAAAAAGAAATCTTAGGATTTCAATGAGAATTTTTTATTATTACATTTTACCCAGTTAGCAGTATTTTGCTATCCTGTTTGCAACCCACCGGTACATAAATGTCATATTAGATACTGAAAAAGGGAATGCTTTCCAAAGTAAGGAACTATAAACACACCAGAGTTCATTTTCATCTCCATACATGCCTAGCTCCCATTAATGCTACATAAATCCCAGAGCAAGTAGGTAAGAATAAACACATAAATTTTACCAGGAATCATCTAAAGAACAGAAAGCAGTATTTGGAATGAGCACCGAATTTGCACAGTGCCATATAATTTGGTGTCAGTTATTCCAGATGGCTGATTTTTCAGAGACAGTGGCCAAAAAGTACTGAGGGATCTACACAAACAGATCTGGTAAGAACATTTTGATGGTATTTCCTTTCACTAGAAATTATGTGGCTTTGGTGAAATCTGTATCTAGCCAGGTAGGACACTTGCTTTGGACAGAAGACAGGACAATGTAGCTCCCAGATCTTACTGGCCCGGGATATGCATGTTCATAGCAGACAGACAATGCCCAGAGGCTGAGATGACTCAAAATGTTGCAGATCCTCCAGGGCAGCATTAAGCCCACATATCTACAGTCTGCTGATCACCTGGGTTTACTGGCGAAGTCACAGCAACTTGTTATTTGTAGCTAGGCAGTTTCTGGCTTGCAGTTAGCCTGGCAAAGCTTGACAAAACTTTCTTTGGTGGGGCTGTGAAATACCCGTTGGGACCTACACGAAAGATCTGCAAGCTAAAAAATAGTACTTTGACTTCAGCAAAGCAGGGACTCAAACATCAACTGCTTGCCTCTTCCCTAGCCCACAAGAGATGCTGAGAAGAGAAGGGACGCTTTGATATGACTCTGGTTTTCCAAAATCATTTGAAAGATTTTTTTTTGTCATTTTGCCTTGGACCTAAGTAGAACAAGTTGCTGCAAAATGGAACCGCCATTCTCAAGCCATCTGTAAAGATACGTAACTCAAGTTGAAAGATGACTTAGAAAAAGGTAAGCTCTGTGATCCAGGAGAAAATTTTTGAGTCAAAGGTTCTGATGTACTAGCAAGGATATAGCAAAGAGGGCATCTCCAGGAGCCAGCAGCTTTCTTTGTAAGACATCCCTACAGAAGCCCAAGATCGACATCTGTAGCAGAAATGTCATAGCTGATAACTCATTTGTCCTACACCTGCTGCCTTCTTACATGGGGCCACCCAAGGCTCAACTCTGCACTGTCTCAGTGCCCTGCCTGAGGATGCCTCGGAAGGGGGTTGTGTCCTCTTCTCTTGTCTCACTCAGGTTTTCAGATACAAACGGTCCTGGCTGAGCATAAGCAGGGATCAAGACATTTGGGTAACACTTCTGGGCTCTACTTGAATGTAACTGTTTGCCAATGGAGTTTCTGAGGATGAAACTGAGTAGATTCAGGCACCTTTGTATATGCGAAAGGGAAAACAAGCCTGGTTTCCAGAGAGGTGGATGTTCACAAGTCCATAACAAAGGGCAGAAAATAGCCAAGAGAAGCTGAGAGACTGTTGAGGGCTTCAGCACAAACAGACTGAATGCAGTGGTAAGACTCACTGTTTCAAAAACACAGCATAGCAAGATATGAAAGGACTTGGAACACAGGAAGGGGAAGGCTATCCAGAATCTATAAGACACCACTCCTACAAATACAGCACAGCATAAAAGAAGATACACATAGTCAAGTAACACATGTGTAAAAGCAGAAGCTAACAACATTGTAAACAAAAGGAAAAATGCACACAAGGAGGGCTGACATTTCTTTAAAGTTACCTAAAATGGTAGTGCAGAAGAAAATACTATTTAATACACAAATACAGCCATCATTGTGAGAACATGCTATGTTTTCATTAATTCTTATGATTTTTGTCTTGCTCTTAGATATGCAGGCACACACTGTTAATGGCACTTGCATGGTTGAATTCCCATGCACCAACCTCAGAATGGGAGCTGTGGTTAACCTCTGGTATGTCACATGTGAAAAAATACTCTTCACTCTATTTATGTTTCTCAGTTCTATATTCGCACTTCCCTGTATGTGTAAAATATATGGCTTATTGGCAGTGTATATGACCACCTTGAATTAATTTCTTAAATCCAGCCTTAAAGTTGAATATTCATACCAATCAGTTAAGTTTTCTGTGTATGAATCTCTCTTCCTTTGTGACCATATTTTCCTGCTTTTGAACCTTTTAAAAGGGTCTAAGGATGGAAAATATAGATGAAATTTATGTTTAAAATTAGCTTTTAGTGCAATCAGTGTGTTTATTTGAGGAGTATACATACAAGCATGTGCATATGTGTACATGTACAACTTTTACATACATCTACTACATTTATTACACCTGTCTAGTGGTTAATATAAAGACTACTGCCTTAGCAATATGCTAATGCTTGTTCAAGCATTTCAATGCAGTTCTGAAACCATCCTTGACACAGCACTGAAGCAGAAGCTGCAGCATCCCAAACTGCTGGATAAATGGTGTAAGAGAGATGAAATTTATCAGGGCTGCCAAGAAGTGCTCATCAAGACACATTTTTTGACTAAAGTAAGTGTGCAATATTCTCACAAGGGACAAAAAAAAAAAAAAAAAAGTGGGGAGAGAAATTTGAACAAGTATTTATTAAGAGACTGCCCGTCTGACTTGACACATTTTTTGCAATCATTTATTTTTTTCAGTTACCAATTGATTTGGGGTAAATTGAAGGAGAAAGCCTTTGCTTCTAACACCCTTTCATTCTTCAAAAAAGTAAAAGCTTTACATGGGATGAATGTATTTACTTAAAAGACACAGCATTTCCAAAGGCACAGTATGTGGTAGACATCTAGTAATATTCAAGCTAACACTTAGTTCTTTGAAAATTTCTCCTCTGATGTGAGCTGTTTGTCTTATAAGTAATCAGTCTGGAAAAGAGCAAACTGGATAAAGCACTCCAACACATGAAGGATTGAGAAGTTCTCAGAGTCTCCAAAGCCATTTCAGAAAAATGAGGAACAGGAGTCTTGTTATTAATTTGCTCAGGAAGGACAAAGTATCATTCTGTATATAAAAAGCTGATGCATCAACACCACAGAACTGCCAAAGAAAACAGGGAAGAAAGAAATATAACCAGCAGAAACAATGCACGCTGGGGAGTGGAGTGATCCAGGTTCTCTCATGCTGACTATGACATAAAGAAAACCATTCTACCTTTCTTTTATTTTGACTTCCCTTTGGAGCAAATATATAAATAATGATGTTCATAGGGTTTTGAGAACCACCACTATGCCTGAGTGCTGGCTTGACATTCTAAATGTTGTTACTGACGATGGAGGACTGGTGCACTGTCACAGAACACATTCAAGGGAAATTTAAAAAGTCATAATGACAGAAATAAAAAGAGGTTGCATTCAGAACAGACTACGTGCAGGAGACTGTTTCATGTGAAAACAAAAGCATGGCCAACCTGGGAAAGGGAAGAGAAGGTGGACTGTCTTTATCAGAGCATCAACGGTGAAAAGGTTACTAGCTGTTTGTTGTGATCAGCAAGTCAGAGGAAGACAAATAAAAGAGAACTCCTTGCTTGATATTGTGTGATTGCTGCTGGCAGAAAGGAGAGGGATGGAGAGGGAAATCAAAGTGCCTGATTCACTGTTTGTCTTTACACATTGTCCAAACACAGCAGACTTAAATACACCCAGAAAAGGGTAGGAAGGTCAAGATTAAAAAAAAAAAAAAGCAAAAAAGGCCAAGGGATACTGGTCATCCTAATTAAACTTTTCAGTCTGGCAATGTTCTGGATATCTCCCTGTCTTTCCTATCCAAATATACCACCTCACTGGACAACAATGTTGACTTTTACACTGGATTAAAATCCAAACCTACTGCAATCCCTAAGCATAAAAGCATTATTGGCCATAACCTATGCCATAACCTATATTTGATACTATTGTGATGTTCACTGAATCATCTCTGTGGTTTACCCAGATGATGTGGTGAACTAAGGAGGTTACTGTTACAATTAACATCTTATTGAAAAAAAAAGTACTGATAAGAAAAAAATATCTGCTGCAGCTTCACATGGATGGAAAGTGCCATGCAAAACTTCAGTAAAATTTCCAGTATTTACCCTTTTTTGTCTAGGAGAAAGAGGAATTTCATATTGAAAGAAGGAATCGCTGTATATCTAGAAACCTGTAAGACACAATTTCTCTTCTAGTGATCACTTTTAATCAGACAGATGGTTAAATTGCTATGGAAAAAAATACAAAAACCCCCCACCTAAAACAGTGACTGCATTGTTTTTATTTATTTCTTGCATTCTCTGTTCACATAGCAAGAAATTTAATTCCAGTTAGATCATTCTCTTGTGATACTTTTTTCTTTCATTTAATATATTTTTTAAATGCTTAGAAGCATTATGACAGAAAAGCATGTATTTTTTGCCCTGGTTTATACCCATCATCCTTACCATTACAACAAGACAAAAGCATTAAAGTAAAATTAATCATGTCAAAAGATTTTAGCAAAAAACAAGGGAGACCATGCATAAAGCATCGCTTTGTCTAGTGTGAAGTCACGCTCTGATTAAAAACATATAATGAAAGTGAAAGTAATACATCATTGCCTTAGCAGTAGGGTTTTTGGGAAAGCTATGCAATTCTGCACACAAAAAAATCTTTATATGCTCTGGATTTTGAAACTTGCAATTTT
The DNA here is from genome assembly GCA_013396735.1 of Grallaria varia. NCBI lineage: Eukaryota > Metazoa > Chordata > Aves > Passeriformes > Formicariidae > Grallaria > Grallaria varia. The sequence goes on from VWZG01005640.1 coordinate 108,565, forward strand.
TATAGACTAATTCTAACAAACAAAACATTGTTTCACTTCCTTAAAGTTTAATTAATCTTAAACACTGCAGTTAAAATAAACAACCAAAGGAGTTCTAGAATCAAACGAGGACTCCTGGCAGGACCATAGATGGTAATTAAAACCAAAGCAGCAGTGGCTGGTTCAGAGCAGTGAGGCATGAGGTGACACAGAGACCCCCCCTCCACTGCCCCACATCCAGTAAGTAGTTATGAAGACTGCAAAATATCATGGAATAATGAAACCCCATTAACAGAGCAGAACTTTTGCTGTTACTAAGGATTGTCAAACATCCATAAGCCATTCCTCTTCTGTCACTGGGCAGTGGCAGCCTGTTGCTGCTACAAGACGTATTTAGCACTCAGTTTCAAAGTGAACTGGTGTTTGTGCAAGTATAGGCAAGCCTGAAAAGAAACCGTGCAGTGAAGATATTTGCTGTACTTCGCCATACACTCTATAAAAGCCTCTACTTTGCTTAGGCCCAAGTATGCAGCGTTTCAAATCAAACAACAAAATGCACATTATGATGCGTATAATATTATATAGAATCTCAGATTAGGATTGTGCCCACATCAAGAAAAATTAGGTGGCAAAAGATGTTTGTTGAATGCCACTTACTTTCTCTTTTTTTTTTTTCCTTTTCTTTATTTTGCCTCTATTCTTTGTTGTCAACACAGAAAAAATAACTCTCTGAGAAAAACCAGATAGGAAAAATACACAGTAATACTAGACTGTGAAAAATCTACCGATCCCTTGAGCCATAGCATTCTTGCCTATAGATGACACTAAAAAATTGGAAATGGGTGCATGCTTCCCCTCCTCTCCTGGGTCTATGAGCAAGGCAAGTTGTTTTCCTGATACCTTTAGAATGACTCCCATTAGTACTGATGCATTTGGTGCTTTGGCTAGCCAGGCAGAGAGAGGTGGGCAGGATCCCCTGCCAATAGATCTAGCCTTGTCGTGGAAACAAAATGAGATTGCTACTCTGCTGAGCTGTCATATTCGATAGCTTGTGCTGTTTCACCTGCAACCATCTTCATAGCTCCAACTGCAGTGCCACAGCTTACGTGGAGTCAGTAGTTTCTGATGGTTGATCTTCTGTTCCTCATGCATCACACAAGGCAGGACACGGTGCCCTAAGCAACTGAGTAGTTGCAACAGCCACTCTCCATGCTGAGAAGGAAAAAGGCAGCAGGCAAGCAGTTCCCTCTCAAACGGGTCTGCAGGCCCTGATGAGTAACTTCTGGGGTTCCTCTCAGTGTAGGGTAACAAGAGGAGATTCGGGCTCCTCTCGTCCATCTACTCCTCAATGGCCCTGCCACTGCACTCAGGATTAAGTGTTTGCAAGCTTCTTTCCCACTTTCCCTATCCCCAAATGACACTGGCAGAGAGAGCAGGAAACGAGGAACGTAGATACACTTGGAGGAAAGGAGAGGGAATTTCTGTGCACTTTTACATTGGATCAGTAAGTTTCTAAGTGCAAAACATAGCATTTTGTTGGTGTGTGTGAGAGGCTACTGGCAGGCAGAAGGTTAAAGAAAAGACTTAGCAAATGTTTGCTGGTACAGGAGGAAATCAAATACACCTAAGGCAACAATAAAATAGAACATCTTAAAATACCAGACTAAAAGAACTGAGATTCTTCTCATCACAGAACCTCATGAGCAGGACAGCTTTTGCTCCATCCCTGTTCAATAGGGAGCAAATTCTTCATTTGCACTGATGAGTTGAGGATGAACTGCAACCTCAGGACTGATCACGCTATCTAAAAAAGTGAAAAAAACCCAGAAAAAAATCTCATTTCCTTTTGCTGCTGATTATATATCTCTGATAACGGTGGACTAAGAGAGAGGTAAAAGGGTGAAGAAGGAAAAAAAAGATACTTCTTCCTAAATTGCAAAAAGTACATGAAAAGTAAAACTAGAACAGTGCCCTTAAATTTCCACATAAATGTCGCAGTATGTTGATACAACACCATGACTCTGCACTGAACTATCGCTATGTTATAAGCTGATTAGTCTGTAGTCTTCCCTAAAACTTCTCAGTCACAGTTCTTCAAGTCCCTGCACTCCTATGTTGTAGAGTCCCTCAATATTTTATGGAAAGAACAAAACCAAGTTCTACTTGAACTTGTCTCCCGTTCTCTCTTATATTAAGTTAGAAAATAAAGGGGATACTTGAAACTCTTATTTAATTTTTTTTAATAGTTATTGCTTCCATTTGGTGAGTAACAATAAAATTTTCCAAAAACTCATGCTTCTTAACATATTTTCTCTTTCAGTGTGAAAAGACACGCACTCTTTGTTCTTCAAACTGTAGACCAGGCCAAGAGGGTATCTTTTTCCAGAAGGACTTGAAAGAACAGGATTACTCATGTCACAAGAGGGTTGTGTATTTGACAGCCATTGTCTCAGCCAACACTGAGACAGATCCTGGGACATTCAGGACTTCCAGTGCTGAGCAGCAAGAGCTTGAACATGAGCTAGCTAGGACTGTAACAGATTCACTGATTGTCTCTTAATCACAGCATAAATGTTATGTGCATTAACCATAATGGAAAGAGAACTTTTCTGCACTATTTCTTAGAGGTAACACAGAAAAGACTACATTCTCTACATAAAATTATTCTGAAACATCTCTCAACCCCACCACATACAGTGGTGTTATTCTAATACTAGCAATGGACATTCAGCTAGAGCATTTAGACATCATGCCTCTGGGTAGTTTCCCACAATCTTGGAGAAAGGATCACAATGTAACTTACACACAATGTAACCAAGAGTTGAGTAAATTTCATTCTTACAAAATCTGAGATACCTACAGCTAGGTAAGATTCAGAATAAAGTTTTTCACTTTAATTCAGTGGACAGTTCATATTTTGAAGCAAGAGATCCATTCTTTCTGCCTCTCCTGGTGAGCCACTGGATTAGACAGCAAATGCAAAAAAAACCCCTCCACAAACCTGGACACTTCTGCCTTAGGCAGTATCATTGACTTTTCACTGACTTACCACATTCAGAATTTTCTTAGAAGTAGTGCACAGAGGTGAGTATCATATCTCATTATTCTGAAAAATGTGAAGTATACATTCCCTAGCACAGATGCTGTAGACTTTTCTAATGTACAGTTCATGTAACCTTCTGTAACCGTCATTCTTGGGAAAAAAACAATTTGCAAGAGCATTATTTCAACTGCTTCATAGCAGTCTTTTGACTCATTTTCATCCTAACCTGTGTATATATTATTAACGTGGATGTATTCCATTACAGGGCTTTGGATAAGGGAGAAGAACAGAATTCTGCAAAATGTGTTTTACTGAGAGAAAAAAAAAAAGGCAGGTTTATTAGGAAATCCACGTTTTACCAGTTGTCCAGTTTTAGAAGTATGGCTTTGATTTATGGATCAAAATTGCTCATTTATTATTTTATCTATACTGCTTTGGGCAATTTTGACAGTTAAAATTTAGTTTTATTGACCAATGCAGCCAGTTTAGCCACAAGGGGACTAATGCACACACAGCCTGCTGCACTCAAGAAGCTATGATTTGATTCCATGACCAAGTCAGACTGGGAATCGCAACCAACATAACAATAAGTTCCAAATCTCAATGCTCGAGGCAAAATACTTACTCTAAAACACAATCAACCTTTAAAAGAAGGTGTGAAAGAATTTTGTGATAGCAGCTTCCATGCACTGTTTATTGTAGCTGATATATTCCACCAATGCTTCTGTCAGCAATGGACGCAGAGTAGTACAGAGGAAACCTTTCTTTAATGATTGTGGACAACAGATAAAGCTAGAAGAAGGAAATGAAAATGCAAAAGAGAATCAAAGAAAAGGTGTGATCTAGTACCGTGGCTTACTAGGGATCTGACTGAGAAAAATGTCTTGAACACTGCTTTTTCCCCCCAAACCAGATTTTATTCATATATACATAAATATGCATGGATTCATGTTGCAGCATGAAAGACTTACAAGTTTACTTAAAAAACTTACTGGAATGATTTTAAGCCAATGTTAATTTAGGCCTATCCTATTATAAAATTAGCATCTTCTGCAATCTCAATTTATTGCTCCATTGTGAAGCCCCTTGTGATACATAAACAAATCTCTGAAGAGAAACAAATCAATAAAGTGTCTAATTTGATTAACCATGTTTTTAAATTCATCAAGACAAATGTACAAAAATAAACCACTTACTTGTCAGTATTTTCCACGTCTTCTTTTCATCATCGTAATACTGAACCAAATTGCTGGGTAGCCGGTCAGGTCCGGGAGGCAATCCTCCAACCAGTAACAGCATTTTCTTATTGGAACGAATTCTTCACCCAAAACAAGAGGAAAGATGAACAACCACATTACTGAGGAGTATTTTTAGTGGCAACAAAATCATAACCATCAAAAGAATGTTCACTGCTTGCAGTTTTCTATTTCATTTTTTTGTGTTTCTTTTCCCAATCATGTCTCAACAATTTCTTGAACCAAGCAGAAAAATGATCAGAAAAGCTGCATATCTCTCTACTCAAGGAATAATAAGCTTCCTTTATGCAATTTGTTAGAGGTTCATTCTAGAACGACCTTTTTCTTATATTATCCCTTTAAATCATCACTCTTTACAGCTGAATACACATGAAATGCTCTGGAGTTGTACTAAGGTTAAGCATTAAAGTTGCATGTCAAAAATCGTATTAGTCAAAATCATTATTATAAGCCATTCTACACTCAAAGAACCTTGAAAAAATTAAGGTTATGCAGAGAGTTTGTGAGCCAACTCTTTAATCACACACTGAACTTCAGATATATAGTTTAGTACAATTAGCAGCACTGGGCTAATGGTTATGGGTTAAACGCTACTTACAAGCACTTTTGTTTGTTTAATTTAGTCCAGACTCTTGCTTTCACTCTCGCCCCCGGCTCCCCCCCCTTCTCTTTGCTCTCCCCCTGTGCACCACTGGCTATAGCAACACCAATTGGTAAAAATGAGACTGTGATGTTGTTGTGAGCCTCCCCAGAGTGGAGCCCTGCCAATGCTTGCCACTGATCCAGCGGCATGAACCTGCTCAGCTGTGCAAAGTCACTCTAATTCCCTCCCTCTGTTTTTCTACCTTCGCCCCCAGGGGGCAACCACTGAAAGGAGTGACTACCCACCCATCAAGAGCTGGCAATTCGCTGCTATTAACCGTGACCGTGATTCCCAATCTGCCTGGCAGTTCTTAAGAACAGGACTGCAATGTCTCATCTGCAGTAAAAGCAGTTATCTGCACCCTGGCCTCCAATGCTCCACCTGATGAACGTACGATTTCTTTGTAGCATTAAGGGATTTAGCACAATTGTAAGTGAAAACAGGAGGGGAGGCCCAGACCCCTAGACGAGCCCTGATGCTTTAATAGTCACTTCACATATAATTAAACTTTCATCAGTTATACTACGCTTGGGTGAGATAATGCTGAAATAAAGGTCCAGTCTCAAAACATTCCTGTTAAGTAGCAAGGTGACGTAACCTGGAAAACAACCATCGATACGAATGAATGTGCAGAAGGACAATGCATTTGATGGAAAGCACCCTTATCAAACACTAACATTTTTCTAAGCATGACAGCATCCCTCTAGCACTCTGTGTGCCAGTCTGCAGCAAACACCTCTGGCCAAGAAAGGCACCAAACGCCACAACTCAAAGCCCCACCACAGCTGCACATGGCGGGTCAAAGCATCATCCAGGAGCTCCAATCTCAGCAATGCACTCTGGCAGTGGGTGCTTTACAACTGAGGCACACCCATAGCCTCACTCCAGCTGCTATCTAGAACGTGTTGGTGACACACCAGTTCACATTTTTATCAGGATTGCAGCCTGTGTTGAGAAAAACGGGCAAAATTAACTAGGCTGTGCTGTAGATACGCGCTGCCGACAAGGAACCACCCTCAGGAAGGGAGCACGCAACTGAAGGCTTGATCCACACAATGCTCCAGAAAAGAAGTTGTCAAATGGCTATCCAAAAGACAACTACAGATGACAAAAGCATCTGTGACAAGGATGGTCATCTGGCAGATGGCCTTGTTTGTTTTTAAATGGATTTAGGTGGATGAATGGATTGACAGTGGACGAAACAAAACGCTCAATGCAGGGGCAGGAGTTACACCGCTGGGGTGGTGACACTGTCCCATGCTGTCCTACCCGCTGCTTCTCTCCTGGCTTGGGGAGAGCCCTACAGTCCTGCTGTCTTCCTGACAAGCAAGCCTTTGACGTCTGCACTGCACCTGCTATGTACTGTCAAATGATGACTGTTACCTGCCCACCAGACTGTAGCTGTGTAGGATATCAGGAACCGTCTCATGATCACTGTCGGCACAGACTCGACTCAGTGAGACCAAGCTCTGGGGAAAGCTTTCAAAGGCATTGTCAGAGTCTTGAAACATTCAATCTCCCTGGTGAAGTTTTTAATGAGAGAACATTTGATAAAAACTATGCAACATGGGAGTATGATAAACTGGTTTTGGTATGAGTTAGGGATGACTGCACATGTAACAAGTGGCAGAGCAAACCAGGGCCATAAGTCAGTTATGCATGGCCATCCCTAACGATAGAGAATAAATTGTTCATTCCAATCCTCCTGTGTTGTATGTTATATCACAATCAACTCCCTGTGTATTGTAAAGTTCAGAATGCCCTTGCAAGGTTTACTTGATAAAGGAGTTTATTTTGATTTTCATCTTTCATCTGTAAAACTCCCTTCTAACGCCAAAGCACTGTGAAAATCCAATGAATGGCCAAGGCTCAATAGTTAAGGTGAAGAATTAAATGTCAGATATAACTCTGAGTTTCCAGACTTTGGCAGCTGCAACTATCCTTAACATTACTTTTTCAGCTAAACAGTCTGAGAAGGTACTGTTTCTTGAGAAGGAGCAGTGCTGCTATATGGGAATGTTTAAAAAAATATTTTGTTTTTTCACATGTTTAAAATGGGAAGTAGCATGAACTTTTATTAAAGTTTGATAAGAACTTAATAGTCAGCAAAGTCTCTAGCAAAAGCACAGGAAACTCTCACATGGCAAAGAAGATACAGGTGCTTTCACTCAAAATAACTAGTTCATCTATATTACTATATTTCCATGAATTAAGCCAAGGTACTATAATGGCTAAAAATATACATGTTTTATACAGATGTGTTTCCCAAGAGCCAATTTTTGCTTTTTAATTTTGGTGTGAATTGCCAAAATCTAGGTTTTAAAAAAAAAAATTCTTTATGATGTCATATTTATGGTCCACATTGCACTGAGCAGTACTGTTGAAATCTTAACATACATTCTGAAAAACGTGTAAATGATCACAGCTCATATGCAGAAGACTTTTCTGAATTTTAATAAAAATATAACTCAGTGAAATCCTACAATGAAGACAGAATTTAAAAATACGTGTAATACATTAGCAAGATAAAGTTTCTCCCTTTCTTTTATTGTTACATGTTTGCTATTTGGCTAACTCAAGTTTACGATGTGAAATCCTCTTTGTTATATCTGAAACACTCTTTTTTCATAGTCCTTATTTCACAGCGTAATATAATATTCAGTTACATACTGTGGTTCACAGTGTCCCTGCCAAGGATATTTTAACTATTTTAAGTTTAATTAATAGTAGTGGGTCCTGGTCAGGGAATGCAAAAATAATATTCACCGTGGACAGGCAGGCTGATGTCACATCAAAAAAAAAGCTGAGTCAAATTTATCTGTATCTTATCTCAAGAGCATTTCTTATACCTAAACTCCAAAACTCTAATTTTCACCAATGAACATGGACATGTTGTTATTATTCTGCACACACTTTGCAATTTCTGTTCTGTTAAGATTTTAAAACACTTAATTCACCTTAATTAAGTTCCTGGGTACCTCATGTGGTGTGAAATTTATTTTTTGTGCATACAAGACTGGCAACCAAAGTCTATTTCAAAGTCAACTTTTTCGATCTTCTATGGTTTCCCTCAGACACACAAACCAAGGAATTTGAGTACTTAGATAAGTGGCTTCATTTTCAGAGATACTGAATGGCCATCAGCATGACTAAGTCGTACTCACTTCAAAGGTAGCAGCAGATGCACATCAGCTCTAAAACTCAGGTCACTAGCCCATAGTCTAAAATACACATGACAAAAGGCTGAGCCCTAAGAGAGTTTATCAACTCACAAGGAATCAGTAGAAAAGACCCTAAGAGACCTCAATAGTCCTGACAACCCCTCCTACTCTTCTGCAACCTTGGTGGCCTTATGTTAATGGAAAATACATGAGTGGGAAATACTCTTCTTGTACATTGTTTTTCTTTATTAACATATCCATCAATCTTGTACTGATGGGTTTTCCTTATCTGGGCAATTAGTAGAAGTACATTCTACCAAAGCAGGCAAGAAAACAAGACCCAACAACAGGTTTGTTCCAGACTCTTCCAGTTTTTAAACAAAGCAATAAAGGTCCCTTCTCTTAGGGAATTAAGAGAAAAGAATACAACCAAGAAATGCAGTCCTGTGGTTCTTAATGCATCCAGTGTAGTGTTACATATCAGCAAGAAAACTGCACCTTAAGACATACAGGTGATCATGGTCATCAAGGAAAAAGTAAAAAAAGAAAAATAAGACTATTCAACTATACTTTCCTCTTAACTTGGGGCTATGGTAAACCCAAAAGCCTGGATCATTAATTAACTTCTAAGATAGGCTATCCCTATGGCTTTGAGTATGGATAGAGCCAGGTAGCTCTTGTTCCTGCTTCAGTGCTGGCCATAAATGCAGCAGAGCCAAATCAAACTTCAGGTGTTTGCCCACTGAACTCAGGCACAAACAAAAGCAGACAGAAAACCAGCAGAGACCCAGCAAGAGCAGGGGAATGCGCAGCGAATTTTACTTACATCCACAAATCTCACTACATCAAAGGATTTGAGAAACTGGAGTCTGCAAGTGATACAATCAAAATAAGTAGCAAGAATCTCAGAAAAAGTGGCTGTATTAACCTGCAGCAGAAATAAAATATTTGAGAGATGTTTAGATACCAGCCTCAAAGTAATAGAGGAGATACATACTATCCCAATCAGCATTTCAGTTGCAGACCTTTTTTTGTTAATACTAAAGACTTAATTTTATCTTCAGAAATCAGAATGAACCTTAGTAACCCTTTAGATACCCTCAAAAGGTATGTGAAGGGGTGCTGTGTCCAAGAAAAATGTAATGGAGAATCCAGCTGCAGTCGGAACCCGAACTGATGTTGCAGACATCCATTTGCTCAGGACTAAGAAAATGTTTTGCCACATGTGATGCGATCTTCAATAATTACCTTCCCTGCTCCTGGGTGGGCATTTCAGTGCAACAAAAGTGTCATACGAAAACTGCTTATTTCAATGGATTTTGGCTTCCATAGTTGACTGAAAAGACAGTCATGATTGGCAATACATGTTTAATAGAGAGGAAATATAATTATCCAGGAGTTTAACGATGAAGTTGATGAAAGCCATAAGGTACAATGTAAAATTTATTTTGGACAAAGGAATTTTGGGAGGTTTTGTTATCACATAAAAGGAACTAATAAACACCACAACCTAGAGGTGTGTAGGCATCTAGAATCTCTTCCAAAGCCTATAGCACCACCAGGGGAAGGACCTGAGCTCTCAGAGTCAATAGACCAAGTCCTGCAAATCAAAATCCTGGTGGAATTCTGACCCACCAGAAACATCTTTCTCCTTATGAATGAAGTACAGACCTAAAACGATATCTTGATTTTGTCAAAACCTAATGCATGATAAAGTCTCCCGCAAATTATAACCAATAAATTATTTAGTTCTTCAGGTCAAAGAATGTTCAAAAATGTATTGAGTGTATGAAAGTTGCTTTATGAATGGATTTTTCTGACGCCTCTAAGCTGCACCTATCGTCCAAGGCACACTTGAAAAAATGTGAACAAACAATACTAAAATGTGAAAGCAATACTAAAATCCAGGAAACCAGTCTTATCATGAAGACTCTGGTTCTCATCTTTTCATCCTCAATGTGGGCATGCTTAGCAGGCGGTCCCAAGTGCAAGTTTTCATTGCAGCAGAACTCATGGTAATGTTCACTGAAGATGATGCAATACCCAGGAGACAGGCACTCCTGCTCAGTTAATATGTGTCTCTGATCACTGACAGAATGAAGTTTAGAAACATAAATACTAAATTGAGAATGATCTGATGCAGACACTGATTGTTGGTTTTGCCCTCTGAATCTACCAGAATAATTTTCTAAATTTTGTCCACTGCTTTAAAAAAAAAAAAAAAAAAAT
>VWZG01005640.1:130581-195581 GCA_013396735.1 Grallaria varia
TTTTAAAGGTTTTCCCCCTCTCAAAAAAAAAAAAAAAAAAAAAAAAAAAAAAGAGAGAAAGAGAAAGAAAGAAAAAAAAAAAACAAACCACCTTCTGGTTCCCAACTCGGAGCAGTCACTCTTTACAATTTATTTTGTCGTACATCATTTGATCACCATGAATTAGCAACAGCAAGAAAATGTACGAGAGAGAGAAGGAGAGAGAGAGAAAGAGAGAGAGAGCGCAGAGCTTTCTGCAAGAGAAGAAGAAGAAAAAATGTACGTGTGACAAATTATGCTACCAAGAAACAACACATCATTATCCTTGGGCCTGGGGCTCAGTGAGTCGTAACGAGAGTAATAGGAAATCCACGGTTGGGGAGAGAAACGGTCGTGCATGGCCAGTGGAGAGAGACCATACAGGGGGATNCCTCCCTTCTCGCTCTCCCTCTCTCTTCTCTCTCTCTATAAAGAACCGTCAAGTTTTAGTGCGCATTGCTAATTAGTCAATTTCTCTCTGCCTTCACAGGCTGGCGACTTTGCTGCTGAGCTGAAACTGCTAATTTCTGTGACCAGCTTTTTTCTTAGCTGTGATCTGGATGAATGAGTAGCTGTCTCACAGAGATGACAAAAATAAACTCTAATCCCCCCAAAAATTTCCACTACATCTTTCTCATGCATAGATTTATGATCTTCAAGCGCCCTGTGCAATATGCAAACTTTTGTGTGTGTGTGTGTTTGTGTTGTTGGGGGTGTAAGTCTGTTGTATTCAGGTTGCATAGTATTTGTTTCTTGTCTCTTCTCTCTCCCTACACCCCAAAAGTGATGGAAATAATGTCTGATTTCAGTACCCCATATATTGTCACCCCCACCCCCTTGTATTTGTGTTATTGCTTTGACAGGATACATCATCCTTCCTTGCAAGTTGATGAGGCTGGAGGGGTGGAAGGGAGAGAAAGTGAGGCTACTAAATGGTATTAGTGGTAAAACATTTCTTTTACATTTGTTCCCCTGCACTGTTCAAGATTTATGATCTTGTTTGAAGGCATATTTTCTCTATCGTTTTGTCTGGTTAGACAACCGTCTCTGAACTTCACTGTCAGCTCTTCAACAGATAAGGGTTCAGAAGTCACATTTTTTTATTGGGAGATTAGCATATTGTCAGATTTGTCTTTCGGTTTTGAGACTTTGCAAAGCAGAAGCCTGATTCAAATGGCAGGAAAGCAGCTGCTATGTCACAAATGCAACCTTTCAACTTTTTGCCAGAGATGATACCCTAGAAATGTGCATAGCACAGCCCATGTTTGGGGCTTTGTTTCGGGTTTTGCTCCTTCATGGTTGTAAGAAGTCAAGGGAATTCTTATTGTGGGCATTTTGGGCTTTTTATTTCCACCAAGGGGCATTTTGGTAGAGGACATGTTCTCTACACTTTATCTCATGATATATTGCACCTTCACATTTATAGCTCTGTTCTGTTGTCAAACCTCCAATTGTCAAAAAAAAAAAAAAAAAAAAAAAAAAAAAAAAAAAAAAAAAAAAAAAAAAAAAAAAAGGGAGAGAGAGAGAAAAGAAAAGAAAAAGATGGAATGTATGCCCTTGAATGAAATGCACATGAAAGGAGACTGGAACAAGCACTCACAGAAAGTTTTACCTGGTGTGAAAGCCACGAGCCACATCCCCTTTCACAGATAATGCTCAGGCTCCCGTTAATTAAAATACACACCAGGAGTGGGATTTTGAATGCCAGGTCTCATGGTCTTTCCCTTTGACTTGGACAAGGATGCCAACGCATTTACAGAGCTGGAGTCAGATTGCTCAGGAATGCAAAGGACTGGAACTGAAAGGCATCAAGGCAGTTTTTGCTTTTATTTATTTTCTGGTGACCTTAATAAAGAAGTTCTGCTACACCTTTCTGGTTTTCCTTGCCAGATAGCTCCCTTCCCCCTCCCTTGGATGTCGATTATTTCTGCAAGACATTTTCAAGAGAGGTTAGGCAGCTGGTGTTGTAGGGCATGGTATTCTTCCCAAAAGAATGACACCATCATATGCTGCTTCTAAAACCATTTTCTTTGTTTTGCACTCGTTGTGGCTCCATCCCTGCTGTACCCTGTTGGCCACATGGATTTTGACCCTGTTGAGGTGAAGAGAAACATGAATTACGAGATGACTCCATTTTGATAGTAGCTGGTGTGGAGGATACAGGGAATGAGAGGACTTTATGGTGCAAACCTTACCTTTATTCTGTGTTTATGAATATGTACAGTGGATGTTTCTTTGAGATTTGTACCTCCTGGGCACGTGTAGACATGCCTGTTTTCCAGTCCCTCCCCTGTTTACCTGTGTCCCTATCCTGATTTGTTTCCCTGGGTTTCTGTCTCATGTTCCACCCCACCTTTGTTACCACCCCCATCGGAGTTCTTAAAAACCCCTGTTCATGTGTATTAAAACGGCATTGCATCACGACTCAGACCTCGTGGCGACCCTTCTGTGCAGTGCTGCGTCCTTTCCCCCCCAACGGACCGCGGCAAGCTGGTGTCTTCAGTGATATGAATTGTCTCCCAGCTGTAGTAGATGGGAAGAACAATTTTTATATCACGCTTGTGCTGCTGAACTTTACTGTTGTAATGGCTGTGAATAATTCCCATGGGATTTTGTATCAGTTTGTGCTGACTGATGTGTCATACACACTTATACCATTGTAAACTGCCAAAATACATCTGGGTAGCAAGTTTCTTGGACTAGCACACTGGTATGTTTTCTTCTCTAGTCAAAAGACCTGGTTAATTTTTATTTAACTTTGCTACACTAACTCAGGTTAAAATAAGTTCAATCTTAACTTATATGATTTGTGGTCACTTACAAGTTACATTGGACAAATATTTCCAAAAGTCCTGGGTATGGTATTTTCTCCATGGGCTTGAACATTTTGAAGGGAGACCTCAAAGCTTCTAATGAAGTTGGGTGCTTGATTTCAAAGTAGAAAATTAAAATTCATCTCTTACAGACGGCAGCTGTTGCCAAAAAATACCATGTGCTTGCTTTCTTCTGCAGTTACTCCCAGACCTGTACCATGTGAAAATAGTCTTTTTTTCCTTTGGAGAAAAAATAGACTTACTTGACATTTGGTTTAAGCAGGGACTTCACATCTTCAGTTTATGTACCTAAAACCATCACAGACTTTGGGGAAACCACTGGGATCTCCCATGAGGCCCTGAATACATAACAACTCTGAAGCCTTCCCTATCATAGCTATAGGACTCTATCCCTAAGTAGGATTTTCAAAGAACAGCAGACAGTGCCCCATGCTTTCACCTTTTCAAAGCCAGTGGTTTTCCTCATCTTCCTTTAGCTTAGCTCTTTCCATTCCTGCAGGTTCCTCAACTTACTGAAGCCTGATTATGGAGGCTTGTAGTAGGGAGGTCAATACTACACAAGCTCCAAATCACATCTTGCAATTACAGAGGTCCTGATGCAGAAGAGGCTTTTATTGAGGCAGGATAAGTCCTTGTCATTAAAGTCCCAGGGAACAAACTCAGTAAATAAGCAAGGTAAATACTTTTCAGTAAAATTATTTCTATTAAAAAAGAGAAATTTGGAACACCATTATTATCTGTGCTTGTAATATAAAACATATCTCTGTGCAACTGATGTTTTATGGAGCATTTTTTGCAGATTTTGTTGTTGCAGTATATACTGGTATGCTGGCAAAACTCAGAAATCAAGTTACATGCACAGTATCTTTATTATTAAGAACAAAAATAAGTGTCAATACTGAACACCTGTCCTTTTGTCATTGAGATTGCTGTCAGAAATAGAGCTTCAGCTGGCTCTTCTCTCTGGGGCACAGAATTTGACTTTTGTGCAAGTCATCTAGCCTGCTGAACTCTCTCCACAGTCTGCATTTCTGCCGCTGTTGCATTTCAAATGGTAGAACAGAGATGTTAACACTCAACAGAGCCACCTGCATGTGGATGGGATCTTTCACCACAGCAGAAGTTCTTTTGAGGGGCCTTCCAGACAAGTAAAGACTATGGGTGGGCTGGATTGTTTTTGTTGGGCTACAAGCCATGCTAGTTGTTTGGACAGCTCTGAGCGCACAGGTCCCTCATGAGGTAAAAGTACTATTCACATAGATGAGCCACAGCAGTACTGTCTGTTACTGTTGCATTGCTACTCTTGCCAAACATCCTTGTATAATCTGACTTGGAAGTCTGTAAGCTTGCACTTCTGAAGGGAGACCCGGCATCACAGCATGCTGTTCCTGGAGTGCAGATGAACTACTCCCTTCATCCATTGCCCGTCAGTGTAGGTCTGGGAGCAGGGCAGGAGTGGAAGATTTCAGGATGCCACATGGTGGTTGTTAGACCCAAGGCATACAAGTCTGGACATCTGGATTTCCACCACTGGCATGCAGTGATTGTACCTACACTGGCTTGCACACTTTGAGATTAGTGCCTAGGAACGGTTCAAAGCTCCTAAGTGCCTTGTTCTGTGAAGAGGCCTTTTCCCTGGAAAGCAAGGAGACAGGAGGCATTGCAAGGAGCTGGGCAGGAGAGAGAATCAAAAGTTATCTTGAGTCTCATAATATAGAGGTAACAACCTCGATCCAGGTGCATTCTTTAATATTTCTGTGCTTCAGTTAACAAATGCTAAAAAGGCTTTTCATTAGTCCAGTCCAAAGCTCTCCCAGCTTGTGGTCCATCAGCCCTGCTGAGCACATCTGCCCGGCACCAGCCCCAGCTGGGTATTTTGGAATGTTTGCTGTTACACTTGTGATGCCAGTGGCTGCCGCAACCATGTGGCTGTAGCGACTGGCACAACTGGCCCCAGAGGTGTCACAGGCATCCTGATTGCCTATGTGGTGTACTGGTTAATCCATGCTTGCCTAACGCTTTGAGATTCTTCCAGGCATAAAGTCTGGTTTTATTTAGATGCACAGAAATACTGTGGAATATTTTTTCTGTGCCTGAATGTATTAAAAAAAAAAATTTACTGTAACAAAGAGTCATAGTACCATGTAGGATTCAGACTTCTGCCCTAAAGCTGTTGTGGGGATGGACTGGGTGCTGCTACACAGGACCCTAAATGAATGATCTTAAGAGCACCAAAAAACAAGTTTTTCCTCCTCTCACAGTCCACAAAAAAGGCAATAAACTACATAAAAAAAGAAAAAAGTCACCTGATGCAATGCTGTGCAATCAAGATGACATGAATAAAGTTTGTAGAAAATCAGTAGAGCTTCTGAAAAATCAAAATATAAGGTATCTCCTCTGAAAGAGTTATTAAAATAACTTGGCGTGGGGGAGGCAGAACTCAGAACTGTTAAAAGAAGCAGCTAAGCTTGGGGAAATTGCAATCTAAAAGCAAGGTGGATTAAGCAAATCCTTCTGTACAGAACCATGCTACAGCTAGGAACCCTCTAACCATCACTCAGAAAAGCTTACGCTCTGGGACTCGATTTTCAGACACATAATACGAGCTTTAGTGATTGTGTCTGCACTGTACTCCCAATTAAGGGATACTCTCTTGTGCTTAAGTCCATTTCTGTTCAGGAAAGCATTTAAGCATTTCTTAAACCATATTCTTAAGTACTCTCTTGAAAGGGAATGCCCTCCTGATATGGGACATGTGTCTGGGTTTGCCATTCAGTTTGGCTGAGTTTTCCCAGCCTGGTGCACACAGGACTCATTGCAAAACTAAGAGGAGGATACATTGGTGACAAGTGACACTGCGTTTGCTCTAAAGTCACGGTCAAGCTTTGTAAGGAGCCATCCCCATGTGGGGCAGGGCTCCATCCCAGCTGCTTGGTTTCTCGAGGCAGCATTCTGGGGGAAAGGGCAAGCTTCATAGCCACAGAAACTAGATGGATTGCAGTGCCCAGAGTACATTTTTATACTGAAGTATTATATAATCCATAGGTTTAATGTGGGTCTCATAAGCCCCAAGAAAGCACTATCAGTTTTTAAAGGAGAGAGGACTTGCAAAGATTTTTTTTAAATTCCCTTTCTAGCAAAGTCTGCTGACAAAGACTTTAGTTCTCCATGAGATCTAAGTGCTCTGGGACAGAAATCTTTCCTGTAGTGCTCTATTTCAACTGCCCCAAACTTCTCTACTCCCTTTGAAGGTAGCAGAGAGGAGCCATTGAATGCCCAGTCCCTTGTGAGGAAATAATGGTGTAAAATAAAATACATTGTTAACTTTGACTACTAAGATGCTTATTCATTAACATCATTTTGGGGGCATCTGTATAGAAAAGCAAAGGAAATGTGAGTTAAGATTTATGGTTTCCCCTTGCTTTACTGCATCTTTCTAAGAACACCTTCTGACCTGGCTGCTTGAAGGTTTAGGGCTGTGCTTAAATAGTACAGTCTTTTTCTGATGAAGATGGGAGAAAGGTGATCTCTCTACAGAGGTCAGGGATCATTGCTTTCTCAGTAACTAGACCTATCACCATTGTGAAACAGTCAATATGCTGCTTCTCTCCCTTTTCCAAACTATTTTTAAAGTTAGAATGTCCTAATTCGAGTTAGTTTGCTAAGAGAAAAAAAAAAAAAACAGAATCACAAGACATGGAGACAGGGCTTCATGAGATGAAAACCAGGTAATCTTTAAGTTTATGTAGTCAGTGAAGGTCAAGCGATATTCCCCTAACTGGTGTTGACTGGTGGTTTTGGTGAAATCCAGTAGTGGCTCCAACTCAACTCAACTAGCTACCCAGATAAACAAGGACCTCTGTCTTTGTCTCCACTAGGTCCAGCTGCAAAATAGCAACCTGAGGTTGGTGTAGCATTGTAAAAATACAATTTTTTTTTTTGGTCAAGGATTATATACATTTAGTAGTAGATATTCCGAATGGAGAGAAAATGGGAGAAGGAAAAGGACCCCTTTCCTTTGCTGAAGTGTTTCTCTGTTTCTCAGCAAAGTGGGCTGTATACAGCTTCATGGTTCAAATCTGGCCCAGGCAGTAGAAACCAAAAAGAAGTTGTCACTGGAAGACTGGCAGGGCTCTGTGTGTCACCAGCTGGCTGTTTCAGCCCAGCATCTAGTTCACATAATAAAATCATCCTTGCATTTGGCTCTCAGTGACATTGCCTTGGAATACAAGCAGATCATCTTTGGTCTGCTTTGGCTTGAAGTTTGCACACATACACACCTTTTCAAAGATTTCTGTAGTGCCAAATGGGAAAAGTGAGGAAATCAATGGCAGCTCTATTTCTGTTGTAACAAAGGATTAAGAGAAGACTTTAGTTGTCTCTGTTATCAAAAAGCTCCTTCATGAGCCCTATATAGGAGGCAAAAAAACCCAAAATAGCTGTGAAGGTAGATATAATTAATTCTAAAAACTAGAGATGAAATAGAATAAAGAAATACTTAATGCTGGAGCCCAGTCATGAGAATTTAATCTTTTTTTTTGTTTTTTTGACTGAAGTTGTCTGGGTGATTTTCAGGTACCTATTGCTCACAAGATAACATCTTCCTGTCTGCCCAGTGCCTCCTATTCATTTACACCAAGATATAAATAAGCATCCAAAATATTCTACAGCTGAGAAGTAACACTGGAGAAAAATGAAAAAAAGGCTTCCATTTTAATTTTATTTGAATACAGCTCACCAGCAGACTGATTTGAAGGGATAGTCCTAGTGGACCCAGTGACTGCTCACACAAGTAGTGAATCTGACCTTCTAGTATTTTACTGATGATAAAACTGGGAGAGAGGCAAAAAGAGAAATATCCCTGGGCTGAGAAATGTCTTCTTTTATTTTTTTTTTTTCAAATTAGACATATTAGTTACAAAAGATTGCAAAAGTGTTCAAAATAATAAAACTTTAGGATTTCTGTGCTGCTTATTTCAAGAATAGCCATGATGATTTAAAACTAATATGATTAAAAGGAAGTTTATATATTGCTCCTTGACTTTGGTTTCAGACCTGAATGGATTTTAAGTGCCAAGTGACAGGCTCCTTAAAATGGAGTTAACAATGGTAATTCTGGCTTTTTCTAAGCCACCATTGCACTATTATAACATCCAGGCTTTTTCACAGCCCCTGGTCCACTGTCAAGAACTCCTAGTGACAGACACCAAGACTAAAGCTAGGGCAGTGACCCAAGTTGTTTTGGAAGTTACAGCTCAACATACAAGATTTCATGCAGTAGCTCTGATGACATAAAAATGAATTTACCACATGGAATCTCACAACATATTGTGCGGTAACTCAGAAAATAACTTGGGTTACCGTTGCAAATATATATATATATATATACATTAACAGGATTTATAGACACTGACCTATTAAGTAATTTTCCTACACTACCTTCCGACCTTTTGTATGAAGCAGAAAAACCATCATTAAAGCTATGGTTTGCCAGACAATTACTTTGTCAAATCTCAAGAAATTGCATAATAAATTGTATACATGCATCAAACATGAAGAGCAGAGGGGTATAACAAGCTGTGTGTTTCCAGTCCACTTGTTCTTTCATCTGAACAGTAGCTTTTGTTTTGAAGAGTAATCCTATGTTCTTTTCAAGACATAAAATGTACATATACATTTATCTATCAAACTAAGTAGAAGTAATTGAAACACTTAATATGCACAGTAATAAAGAAACACATGAACAACTTCATTATTAATGTCTATTGATTATTTATGTTTTCAAATAGGCAAATGTCGCTACTAATATTTTATCATGCTAGTCTATATGTGCCTTTTGGCTTTACCTGTTTATTGGCAAGTTTACTATCTACATTATGGGTATTTTTATTGCTGTACACTCATTTGCTATGCGCATAACTGAGGTCAGTTTACGAACTGCCTAGTGTTTACTCAATTTGATTACTATGTAACATTGCTGAGACTATTCTCCCTTTGGAAAATTAACTGTACAAGGAAGCCCAGTAAATCTTTACTTAAAAATTCCAAACTTTAGATTGATTTCAGCAGTGGGTCTGTATTGATCTAAAAAGCTTTGCGTTCCTAACTAAAAACTAATCTTTATTTCACCCTTTAGTGACTGCAGCCATAAATATGTTCACTCATACTGGAGTTTAGTGGATTAATGGTTATTGGAGATTGTGGCTTCCAACTGAGGTTGGTAAACCTTAACCTTTGGAGGACAACATGAAGGCATTTACCCCTTGTCATCTGTAATAGCTGGGTCCCTTCTGACAGTTACCTGAGTGTTAAAGAGGAGGCAGATCAGGGGATAGGAAATAAAGTGCTGGCAGCTCACTTTATCTATCTAATCACTTGTTATACTGACCACTGTATCTGGACCTGACTCTTTCTGCTGCAAAGGCACTGAAATGAAATAATTTGTTTTGACTGTGATACCAGAACTCCAGACTTTCCAAGCACTAGAATTAGATGTACCTCAGAATTTATAGACAGAAGTATTGTATCTCCTTATATTTTACCATATTTGTGGGAGATGTTTTATGTGACTCAGGACAAATCTTTCTCACTGTCTCTGACAAAAGATTTTCAAAGGCAGCTGGTCGGAGATATTACCTTACATTCCATTGCAATGACTTATTAGTTATTATCCAAAACATGATTATACTAATTGTTATAAAAACCGTAATTGCATTAATGTCTTAAAGTAGGGTTTATTCCAGAGTGTCATGTTCTGAAATAGATGTCAATTAGCACTTAAGTTATGAACAAGCCATCCCTACAAAACTTTAATTCACTCAAGTCAGCCTAAGTTACTCAAGAAAGCAATATGAGGGTAGAAATTATTCCCACATGTAAGGACTGTAAGATCTGCCCTAACTTTTCATTAAAGAGAATAATGATTATTGAGAACATAAAAAAATTATTTCATTAGCAATACAGAGAAAGTTTCACTGGAACACGAAATATACAAAATGGTAGATGTCAAGTGGTTATATTAACAGACACAATTCAATATCCATTGTTCCAGAAAATATACTGAGCTTAAAGGAGAGGTTTCTTCTGCAAGAAATATTGACTTGAGCCTGCCTAAATTCAAGGGAGAGATTTATTTTTCATAAGCAGGTACCATCTTGTGACAGTCACTTCTGTAGTTATTCCCATTTGAGAGCATAAGGGATACTTGTGTCAAAAAAGGTGCCTGGTTTTTGAAAATGGATCTTATTTTAAAACCTTTCTTTCTATTTCTATTAATTCTTCTATTTTTGCAAATCAAATTCCCAGGAAGGGAGATTGCTTTTGTAATAACATAGAATTGCAGTTGCTGGCAGCTGTTGCAAATGATTCTAGGCAATTTACGTCCCTCGAGACATTTCCCCAACATCAAGGTAATCAGGGCCAGTGGGATATAATCTGGGAACAATTCTAACAAGTTTCCCATCCTGGACCAAAAAACACAGTCCCAGGGGATATGGAAAATTGCTCATTGTGCTTTGACATTCACTCCTAACACTTAGCTGTAGATTTTGCATCTGTTTTGTTTATTAAACTAAGAACATTGATTCAAACATTTAAACAAAGGTAAAAAGATTGTAGGAATACCAGACATCTGCTAGGCAGAATATTTCCCTTATTTTACCATTTCATTTGTCTTGCCTTTTCCTTCTTCTTTCAATACTCTCTGACTCATGTCCCAGCTTTAAACTGTGCCAAATTTCACTCAAGAAGGTCAAAATTCCCAGGGGTGCATGGCATGGGACCCCACTGTTTGCTGTCCTCATTTGACATGGAAACAGGATTTCTGGGGTCTTCTACAAGCTTTGGCTAACAGCGACGACCATTGGGGCTTGTACAGATAATCTGAGTTTTAATAGCAAAACATTGGCATGGTTTTTTGTGAGAAGGTCATGCTTACAGACTATCACAGGCGTCACCAAGTGAGGGGGAAAATGTTTCTGGGAATCTTTGTTAAACGTGTAGGAGCTCACCACTCATGGTCATCTAGCTGAGATCAAAGTAGGGCCACCTAGAGTAAGACTGCTGTTCTCCTGAGAGAATGCCAAGCTGCTTAGAATATTATAGAAAAAATTCAAGGAAATTAAAAACGACCACATCATTTCACACAGCAGTAAATATGTCATAAGGATTTTTTATCACACGGACTTGATGCACATTGGGCAGTAAGAAAATAGATTTGATCAACAGGAATAACTGCTCTACAGCTAATATGATCTACTGAGTCACAAATCCTCTTTTTCATAATGCTTAAATACGGATTTACATGATGGACTATAACAACTCCAAATACACCATTTATATTTATCATGTAAATAATGATGAGTTTTCAAATTAGAATGCAGATCAAAATAGCACACTAGTTATTCAAATGGCTTCTTGGTTCAGAAACTTTTTTGAATAGTTCAGAAGTATCAACTATTTAGGCTGTGAGCGTGCACTTACTGAGACCCATGTGAGTAATGTGCACATGAAAGTGGTCCTGCTGAACTCAGTAAGTTTACTCAGCTATATAAAGTTGCTTATGGCTATATATACCTGCGGGAGAGATGTCAAAGTCAGTAAGAACACTTTATTTTTTCTTGTCAACTTCCAAAGATTCTGTGAGCCGAGCACTAAGATCTTATTAGTGTTCACTATTTGCTTCCAGAAGAATAATTTCTGTGCCCAAGCCCCATATGATCAGTAGTTTGATAGCTTTTCTACCCTTCGTCCACAATTCAGTACTTAAAAAAATGCAAGAAACCTTGTCAGGCTGCTGTTTAAGTGTGTGCAGCTTTAGAAATCCTGTGCTACCCTCTCTCAGCCTGCCTTTGCATCCCTCTGCTGCATAGTAGCCCTCCAGCTTGTGTGTGCATACACATACATGGGGATCTATGGGAGTCAGTATAGATCCTGCATTTGATGTTTAAATCTTTAATGGTTAAGCAATAAATTTTTCTCCACACTATCCAGTGTTGGTGGAAAACAGACTCATTTTTACCTTTGATACTAGGATCTCAGCAAGGGGTGGCTTCTGTATTTCTCTGATGCTAAAAACTAATCTTGTGCAAAAGGCCAGTACAAAGGTCTTACAAGTCAAGTTACTCAAGTCATTCCTAAGCCCTGAAAATCAGTCCTGATTGTTATAGTTTGCAGCTGACAACAGGTTTTTGGCTGTCCCACAGTAGAAAGGTGAGATCTAAAAATAGTCAAGGTTCAGGGGATACTAGAAAGCACAAAGGTTATTTGGCATTATCTTTTCCCGATGAGTACCCATCTCCCCCTAAAGAGACAGAGTCCATCCCCTTCTCCTTTCTCTGAGTTAATTATAACTTGCACTGAGTAGTGTCATGGCGAGAGACATAAAAAGCAGCAACACTAATAGTACTCAAGGGGAACTTAGTAGCTCTACAGCAGAGCAAAAATCTCCCAGCAAAGAGTTGCAGCAATAAATGAGCCAGTTTGATACCAGTCAAAGTCCACATGCAGATATATTTATTTGTTCTATATTAGCCATGCTTTTCCAGCTTCATGAGACAGGGATATTTCTACAAGAGAGATTCCACATTTATGTTGAGAGGTATCATGTCCCTGTAATGTAATTAATTCCCTGGCCCCTGCACTGGCAGTGAACACTAGAGTTCAAATGAGCTTTTGCAAATTCCAAGACGGGAAGAGAAAGAAAGATTTGGTGACTGCTTGAAAATAATTATTTGAACTTATAATTCAGCAAAGTTGAGGGCAGGTATACGGGAGTGTCTTGTTGCCTCTGTGCCTGTTCAAGACGAGTTAAAGACAGCCAGAGGCAAGCAGCTTAGGTGCGGTGCCATGTGAGGGCTTCCCCAGCCTGGATGTTCCTGAGTTCCATGGGTGATCTGCGATCATGGGCAAATCACAGCATATTGCAGAGAGCAATGCCAAACAGACTTGTGTTTAGCTGCTTGCTTATGTTTAATTTATTTGTGCTAGTTTAGATGTCTCACAAATTCCTAAGGTAAGTAGTGCCTTACTCAAATTGGCAGCTGGAGTTGCTGATGGAGTCTGAGTGTGAGTAGCAATATGAAACTACTTGCAGCTGGAATCCCAACCAGCCCTCAATACTTCCTTCCTTTTGATTACTACTGGTTTATCTAAAGTGTCATATTCTTCTACCTGAAATTCAGCTGCAGTCCTTGCTTCTTTACTTCATTCTCCTTCTCTTTTCCTTCTCCTTCTTCTTCTCCTTTTCCTTCTCCTTCTCTGATGACCTTTATCTGTCTCTTCTCAGCAAATAGTTATCAGGGTTCTCATTAATGATCTGAGCATTCTTTTGCTGTTCTGCAAGATTACACCTTGTAGAAGGAAAATGGACATTTTTCATCAAGAGAACCAACACAGCAACAGAACTATATGAAGAACTCGCTGGATTTATTTAGCTGCATTTTACTGCAGAATTTCCCCTTGTGATGGCCAAAATCCTATTTGTAAAGTGTGCTGACAACCATGCTCCTTGGTAAAATGTGAACACAATGAAGCCAGTGTCAGTTCAGAAGATATATCTTTGAGATATCTGTTTCCTATGGAATATGTTTATGTAGTAAGGGGCTTGAATTCATGCTGTGAACTTGTGCCCACATCTGGATCAGACACCACTCATAAAAGGAAAAAAATGTTTCTGAATCTGCACACAGTTGTCTCGAACACCAAAACAGTCTGTAGTATTTAATTCTTGAAGGTCTGAAAAGGTAAGAACGATCTCAAAGGTCTGGAATTTGTAGCTTACATTTGTTTTTCAGGCTGCCTGTTTTTGAGATGTGCCTCCTGTGCAGTGTAGTTGATGGAGAGTGTTGTCTGTCTAAAGAAGCTGCAAACCTTTTCCTTTGACTAGAGCAAAGGCAGCAGAAAGTCACTGATCTGTGAGGAGTCTGACTTCATTTGTATGTTTCCAATTTTTTGCAAAAATAAAGGGTTTCTTTTGGTCCTTTTTGCCAATTTCTGGAGCAGTGAAGACATCCAAATGGTTGCTCCAAGCCTTCCAGACACTCCATAGACTTTTCTCCAAATGGAAAAGACCAATAAGTGATGAAAACTCTGATGGAAAGGAGAAAATCTCCTAAATGCTGATTAAACACAGAAGTGTACAAGAATTTACCATGACTTCCTGTCCTGGTGTTCAAGTCAAACTGAACTTGTTGACTACCACTTGGTTTTCCTCTAAGGTTTATGGAAAATAAACAATCCTCCTGTGAAACTGCATTGAACAACACCAGATACAGAGCTCCCTTCCCCCATCACCTTTCTGCCCCATTGCAAAGACTTACTTAATGATTTACATTGTTCACAGAGTCACTCAAGCAGGCAAAGTGAAATTCCACCTGATCGGTAACAGGGTACTTCCTATCTGAGCTGGAGTGAGAGCTGTTTGTCAGCTCTCCTAACATGCAAAGCTATATGGGAACTGCCTAGGTGACCATAGATTTTAAGGGCAGCAATCTGCTTTTTGCCTTATTTATTTATTTTTATTTTTTTTTTATTTTGTGATCACATGGAAAAAACCCCGTAGAGAATGTCATCAAGAAGGGAGACAAAGTGAACGTATGCACATCAACACATTATCCAGCCTCAGTGGCACATGGTACATTGTCTCCATTATCAGACAAAAAGCCCTCACAAGAGACAGAGATCAAAGGGTTAGCTTTTCAGTGATCTTGTCATGCAGCTTCTTAAATGATAATGTAAAGGTTTTAAAAAACATTTACCGTAATTTCTGCTAAGTGTCACAGCCTAGTGAACCATTAAAAGTGAAGCAGCTCACTGAACCGAGCGGAAGTGAACAGATGGAATTCCACCCTCCCTCTGCTCCAGAGCCTCCTCGAACAATGCAAAGTCTTCTTTCAAATCTCCTCCTCTGAGCTCATTACCCAGGGCAAATATGTGGCAGGTTCTACTGCCACAAAGGCTGGGGCTTGCTCTTCTTCATGGCCAGACTGTGCAATAGAACTGTAAAAAAAATAAAAATAAAAAATTCCTCTGGTTTCTGCACTTATGCAATCCTTTCTTTGTTCCTCATTTACACTAATGTTTTGTGAAAAGGACATCCTTATTTGAGCTTTCCAGGGGTTTATGGATCACTGTCAGTCTTGTTTTCTTCAGACTTTATTTTAAAAAAAAAAGAAGTATGCATTTTCTTTTTGTTTGCACCTCCACAGTTCAGAATTTTCTAGAAAGAAAGATGTAGTGCTGCTGTTGCACTTGCTTCCTCCCTTTACATCCCCCTCTCTGCTTCCCTGTGTAGGTGACAAGTAATTCTGCGCAGGTATGAGTGATCTTGCACTCTCCCTGCTAATTTTTTAGAGTGCTTTATGGGCTGATGGAAATTTGGATCATTATCACAGGGCTGAAATTTACACTGAGTTTTGTGGGGTTTGTGAGCACAGTGTGAAGCATCTCCTCAGGCCAGCGTACAGTAGAGACTAGTAGGGGTCCTGCAAGCTCCAGTGGGGCATTTGAATCAGTGGTGCAGCAGCTGCAGAGAGAGGAGGCTGCGGGGAGAGATGAGGGGATGCTTATTTCCTGATAGGTGCCAAAGGGTTTGAGAGGAGAGGATTCTTGCAATAAACTCTAGTTTCACTCAGTGTCATCCACTGTCTCCAAGGAGATGGGTGAAGGATGTCACACAAGGAATTGATCTTTGCTCATATCTGGATCCTTTTCACACCCCACCACAAAACGGAAAGGTCCACATCGATATGGGGACTTGATAAGCCTGATTTGATCTGTGTTCATTTTCACAAAATATAACAGGACAGAATCAATACTTTTCATCTTTATCTGTGAAGCAACATGTCAGTCTGGTTCTGAAGCTTCCTGAGGAATATGGAGTACAAAATTTGTAGCTGAAGAAAAAGAAAAATACAATTAAATGGGTCCTTTTCTAGATTCTGAGGTTGTTTGGTAGTCATCAGTGCAGCAGAGGAAAAGTCACCATTTTGTGCTCAGCTTAAGCACACTGGAAAATCAGAAGAGTTGTCTTGAAGCTTAGGTGCCAGCCATGAGGCCTGCTTTGAAATCTGGGACATAAAAAGCACCTTGGCATCTTGAGCTCTGCACTTTGCAAAGTTGAACTGAAATAAGTAATTCCAGTCTTTCTGGATACTGGAGAAGGTTGGAGTTCAACTTCATAGCGTGCCTGGCTGGTGATGTGGGCTGGGAAACCTGTGACTGTGGGGCAGGAATAAGGAAGGCTCTGATACCCCCTTGCCTGGGAGAAGCAGCAGTCCCCGTCACAGGCTGTGTACAGCAGCAAGAGATGCTGCCAGCTGAACAACACATCCCTACAGGGGCACGAAGTGCTGCTTAGCCAGGCATGACTAGCCTGGGCTCTGCCTGGCCAGGCTCTCTGCTGACTGCAGCATGCTGTCACCAAGGGCATCCTGTTTCTCCTCGGGAAGAGGCAAAGCACCTCCCTCAGCACATTACCCGTTACCCAGCCACACAGCCTCTTGTTCCCACAAGCTTCTGCTGTCTGTCCATCTCTCTGCTGGGACTCTCATCAGGCAACGTCTTCCAGTTCCTTTAGCCAGATGACTCTGGCCCTCCCATCACTCGTTGAGCAGAATGAAAAGGGACCTCTCTGGTGTGAAAAACTGTGATGTTCAGGAGAAGATAGAGCATTTGCTCAGAAATGGTAGCTGAAAGCGTAGGTACACCAGGAAGGCCTGAGCTCACTGGGAAAGGTTACAGCACCATCAGCTGAATGCAGCAGCTCTCCGAGGAGTGAGAGTACCTAACTGCATCTCTGTGACATCAAATACATGTACTTGAAGCACATCTCTGACCATTTAACAGTTGGGAGGAATTTGTATGGATCAAGATATGCTTCTCCCTCTTGAATCTTCCATGTTGCCACAGCAAGTGAGAATAGCCACCATGTTGCCAGGGTAGACCCTACCCCACCTCTTACACAGCCACTTCTAAGTGGTCCTGAGCACCACAAGAGTGGGAGCAGACCCTTCTGTATGAAAGTTGTTATCCTAGATTCCCATTGCCAGCAGCTTCCTTAAGTGTGCTCTCCCTGAATAGCCCTACCTCCTGTCCTCACTGTGCTGCAGCCACAGGAACAGCTCTCAGAATGAAAACCTGAGCATTGGTCCTGTTATTTGTGGAAATAGATACGAATGAGTGCTCCTTGTTTCATTATCATCTTTCCTTTTTTTCTTCTTCTTCTTTTTTACCATTTACATTGCATGCATACACTTGAGCAACTTGGCTTCAGTCTTGATTGAAATATTTAATGGATATTATTCATTGTTGGTATTCTCTCGATGTTGTACTCATTCATTTTAAAACTGCCAAACCTTCCCATTTTTCAAGGATGCCTGGCCTTTTAAATAAGGAAAGCATTTTGATACCTTTATTACATTTTTTGAGGCCACATTTGCTTGTTTTTGCTTTCATTTTTACTTTGATTCTAATAAAACGAGCAGAAATAGCAGTCTATCCATTTCTTAAATACAGCATGCTTTTCCATTATTGTCTACAAACAGTTGATTCCAATCAACTTTCTTCAACTCATTCTGTCCTCAAAATTATTGTACTTTTATAACCATTCACAAATATTTTCAGAAGTGCTTCCAGTGTGATTATATTATAACCTAGCCCTAAGGGTTTATTATCTTCTATATTATTCATTTCACCTACTCTCATTTCCTTGGACTAAGTCCAAAATAGCCCCTGGTCTTGTTGATTGCTCCTCAAACCGAAAAAAACAGTTTGGTACCGCACTCAGAAACATGCATCCATCCTTAATGACTCCACTACTGCTATGCCCATCAATGTCAGTATAATTGAAATTCCACTATAGTCACTGCCTCTGCCTTTTTACAGCTTACCCCTTATCTATGTAAAGATTTCCTGATCTACTGCTTTGTTTTAACCACTTTGCAGGTGCATGCCTGTTTTCTTTTTGGATTGTTTCATACCTTTAAGAAGTCCTTATTCATGCTTCACATTTGTCAGTTATTTGACAAGATGAATGGAAAAGAAATAGCATTATAAGGAGCACATTGACTGTTTTTGGATTTTCCTTCAATGTGGAAATAGGGCATCTCAGACTATTTGCCAACTGTGGTTACTCAGGTACAAAAGAAACTGGTGAACATAAACAGAGGGAGAACACTCCCCTTCCACATTTAAGTCACATATATTCTTTTCTATGTGCAGCTTTTCTCGGACAATTCTGGCAGTAAAATAAAGCAGAACATTTAGGATGCTTCAAATAATACAACCCTTCTCCTGGTGAGCAAACCATGAGGGGGCTTCCTGACCCTAGCAGTGTTGCAGTGCCAGCAGAGAGAAACCACTCTTCCATTGCTTAGGCATACGCTCAGCCTTTGAGAGTCTAATTTGGCTTTCTATATAAGCAGATCTTCTTTAAACAGAATTTCAAGTTAGCAATGAGCCCTTTACACTGTGATTCAAGGGAAGAGAGAGCCTCTCCCATAATTTATTTTTAAAGTGTAAGTTTTAGTCTTTACATGGTATGCTGAGATCTTTGATTATTGAGATGGGTGAGCAGAATAGTTTACTTTCAAAAATGCATAATCTCACTGATATTGCTAAACTGTGTGAGATTTAAAAGGGAATGTGGTTCTGCTGAGACTCACTGAAACGAAACCTTCACAGATCTCAAAGTCCCCTAAGTACTGACCTTGTCAGTGGGGGAACCGATGGGGCCCAGAGGTTGCTTAAAACAGCTAAGCTTCACTGGTGAGGATGCAGGTAAAATAAATGCCAAAGAAGGCTTGAGAGCTGAGAACCTTTGCTACATGTTGCTGCCTGTGAGCAGAAAGGCTCTGTTGTACTGCTAAGACACCCAGCTGATTGCCATCCTAACACATCCAACCCACAGCCATGGGAGGAACTCCTTCGTGCTGCCGAATGAGGACCCTGCTTCCTCAGGGGGCTCAGTCTGCCGAGCCCTTCGCTCAGTTCCTTCAAAATGGAGCCAGCAGCGGCTCCTGGGGCCAAGCTGACGCAGCTATTGGCATTCCTTTTGTCCGTGCTCCTCGACTTACACAGGGATGCTGCACCTGGCCGGTGTTTCCAGTGAGCAGCTCATGCCAGGGTGCTGCCTTCTCACTATCTCAGTAGAAGATACTTGAGAAATTGTTCGTGAAGGGATTACAGTGTCCCTTCGTTTTTCATATGCCTGCCAGTGTAATATTGTACCTAACCTAATATTTGGGCATCGCCCATTCTGCAGTGCATGTCTAGTGTTTATTTCAGTGCCTGTCAGAGGCCCAGGGTTAAAACTATTGGAGGTCCAGATGACATCTGGCTTCTCAGCTCCTCCAGAATATTGGCTGCAGTGTTTATCAGTGCATTATTCATCAAAACTGATGATGCAAAGTACAACATGCTGTCTGCAGCTCAGCGTAAGAGTGGAAAGAAGTTGGCAGAAATGCCTGGTGTTCTGTGAGCAGCATGTAATCAATAGTCTGGGTGCTTGTTCACTTTATGTTGATGACTATTCCCTCTGGTACAGCTTTGTATATTTTTGGGTTCTCTATATTGCCAGCTGTGCGATTTTTCATTCTCTTTTCTTGATACCAGCTTTGATAGAACAGAAGGGGCAACCTTTTGTGCAGAAGGTGTCAAATCAAATAAACTATTTCCACAAAGCCTGAAAATGAGAGTCAGAGAAAAAAGATTTAGTTGAGAATTTCCATGACAGACTGATTTTTCTTCCCATTTATTTTTCTTTCTTCCTTTTTTTTTTTTCTATCTTTTTTTTTCTTTTTAAGAAAAAGGGAGAGCTGAAATGTGGTAGAGGTAAAAACTGTTTTAACTGTCATTAAAATTTCAAACTGAATTCTGCTCTCCAGGTAAGGTCTAGCAAAACTCCAGAGTCTTAAGTGAAGTTACTCCCACTTACAGCAATGTAACAGAGCAGAGTGTGAACACTTATCTTTAATGTAAGAACTTGAAAAACAATAATCAGGTTCTCAGCTGGGGTAAGTTGGCAAGTATCCATTAAAGTCAATGGACCTAGGCTGATTTACACCAGCTGACGATCTGCCCCAGTATCTGCTATACTAAACAACCATACACACACACAAGCCACTGCTTATTTATTTCCAGTGTTAGACCTGTATATGAATTTGGTGCTACAACAACCAAAGAACAGTGGTAGGTGAATCTTTTTAAAAAGGTATATTGCAGATAAGAACAGTCTTATTTTTCTTACGGATCTCCCCTTACCATGTGCATATCAATCTGCAAAGTCTTACTATTCCTGTCCAATGCAAAAATTTTAAAGAAGAGTGGAATTAAAATTGGCTGTTTCACTTGTGACCCGAAGTAAAATAACAATCTTCACTGGAGAGGGGGCTTCTGTTAGAAGCTGATCTCCTAAGCAAAACATAAGGGAAGCAAAGAAAAACAAGATCTTGCTATGTCATTTAATGGCTTTTCTTAGAAGGCCTGTGTCATTTTTGTTTTCCAAAGGGGTTCACAAATGTGTTAGCCAGTGGTACATGGATCAGTATGCACCGTGGCGGGGGAGGCTGCTATTCCTCAGTTATCTGTCGTTTTCCCAAAGCCACACAAGGCCAAACTGTGCCTGAAATGGATATGACTGCTGCTAGGTCTGAACAGTGGGCCAGTCCTTGAACACCATTTAGCCAACCTGGTGTATTTTTTTCATAACTGAACAAGACTACTGACAAACAGTAGGTGTTGGTATGGTTGTCTAGGTAAGAGGAGCTCAGATTAGAAAATACGGGAATGTAAATCAACAGTTGTCCCGGGTTTCTGTAGCAGATTTTTTGGTAGTGGTGGGGGGCTGGAGAGGGGGCTTCTGTTAGAAGCTGCTAGAAGCTTCCCCTGGTCCCATGGAAGCCAATGACACTTGGCCCCAGGAGGGACATCCGGCTCCTGGCCAGGGCCGAGCCAATTAGAGATCACAGTAACGCCTCTGTGATAACATATTTAAGAACTGGTAGGGCTGTTGTGCAGAGGAAATTCCAAAGAGTGAGAACATGGGATAACAGGCAGACATCAAGGGCTCTGCAGAGGTGGGGGAGGAGGCACCTCATGGAGCAGGGGAAGGACTCAGAGCTCAAACCCCTGCAGCCCATGGAGGACCACTGCGGCGCAGAGACCCCACTGCATAGGCTATGGAGGAGCCTGTGCTGGAGCTGGTGGATGCTTGAAAGGAGGCTGTGACCCTATGGGAGGCTTAAGATGGATCGGAGTCCTGCAGCAGACCTGTAGACCCATGGAGAGGCAGACCCATGCTGGAACAGCTTTTACCCAAGTGAGAGCTGTGGCCCTATGGAGGTGCCCACATTGGTACATCTTGTCCATGAGGGACTGTACCACTATGGAGGAGTGACCCTCGGGACAGCAGATGTGGAAGAACTGCTGCCCAAGAGACTGGCTCACGTTGGAGAAGTCTATTAAAGGCTGTCTCCCATGGCAGGGACCCCACGGAGCAGGGGATGGACTCAGCTGTGGTCCCCTGTAGACCATGGTGAAGACTGTGGTGAAGCAGAATGTCCCTCTGCAACCCACGGAGGCCCATCAGGGTGCAGAGACTCAATTTCTACTGCACCCCATGGAGGAGTAACCCTGAGGGGTGGGGGAACTCACATTGCAAGCAGCAGCAACCACAACCGACTGCAACCCACCATGGACAGAAGGAGGGGTGGGGGGAAAAGTGTGTGTGTTGTGTGTTTTAAGACTGTTTTATTTCTTACTCTTTAGCTTAGCTTTTATCCTGTTAGTAATAAATTTAGGAATTATCTCACTTAGAGTCTGGTTTTGCCCGTAAAGGTGGTAAGTGGATGACGCCTCACCCTTCTGCCTAGTTGCAGAAAGGGATTTAATGAGTCCATGGAATCCAGCCAGGGTTGACCCACTGCAACAGTTTATCTGTTCTTTCAACAGCGATCTTATGCTTTCAAGACGGAGAAATGTGCTGTATGGTGATTAAGAAAAAAATTAAATACAGGAATGATGAGTTTCAGACTTAAGGATGTTTGTCCGGGCAATGTTACTGGAACTGAAGTTGAAACTATGTTCATGATGCTGTATAGACTCAATAGGTACCATCTGCAGCTCTTCTGTCACAGCATGTGCTCTTTCCGCCTGAGACAGAGAAGTAATAACTTCAGTTCTATTGCCGTAGCTAAGTAATCTTCCCAGACTCACTAGGGTCATGAATACAGGCCTTAAGGGCTCACATGGAGATGTGGGGAGTATCAGAGGGCCTGTCTTGTACCTACTCTGTCTTGGGCACTTGGAGGTACTGTTTTAGTAGCTGCAGAATACCCTGTGTTGGTACCAGAGAAAATTATTGGATAAGAAACACTCCCAAACTCAGAAGGAAGGGAACCAAAGAGATTTTGTAATTTTAAAGATTTGTTGCATTAGGTCCAAAGACAAACTGTCCTTGAGGATGTGCAAGACTGAGGGAACATGGGTTATGCTGGAGTTGTATCTCTGCCTTGGCTCTATTCCACATGCTTTCTGCAATATGTGGAGTATGTCCTGGAAGCATAATCTTTCCTAGAGGAGAGTTCTGATTAGCTCGTCAGACTGACCTGCTCATCTTATTTGTCTCAGTTCAGTAGGCATGCTGCTAAGCTCAGGCTTTTTGGATCTCTCTGAGTCATGGGGGGCTCTGGCACAGCAGATCTTCTAGGCTGGGAGTTAAAGAAGTGACAATGCTAGAGGCAAGTCATTTTTGAGAACCATGGACTAAAGGAGGAAATAAAGAGTGAAAGTGGGTCACCACTGCTGTACACTGGTCTTAGATTTGATTTTGATCACAGACTGTCACCAAATTGTGCCACATTTAGCCTTGTCCTTCGGGGGACTGTGGTACCAGAAGAACTTGCTGTGGGCAAGATGAAGGAAACAGTTTTATTGTGATTACCGGTAAAACATTCAGCAAGACAGAATTTTATTGTAGTGACTGTTTTGCCTGGATGCAGACTGCAGGATTTGGCCTGGAACAGTAAAAGAATTTGCTTACAGTTGTGTAGCAGGTCAAGAGTTGGGGCAGGCCAAGGACCAAGAACATGTGATGTGGTGTATTGTCCTGTAATCATTAAACCATTTGTCACCCCGTGCTCCTGTACTTTTCAGACTTTAAAAGGCTGAGCACACCTTCAACAAAATCAGACAACAGGAACCCATCATGAAGCTTGCATAAAGGTGTATGTTTGTGTAGTCCTGTGGCTGTCTGCTCTCTTCAGTGTTCTCTGCCCTTCAGTGAACCCCTAGATCTGTGTGAAGTGATAGTCCCCTTCCTACCCACTCCTCCTTTCTAGGACACACACAATAGAAATATTAAGAATAGTGACATCTGAAATGTCCTTGTTTGCCTCCAAGTTGGCAACAGAGCGTTCCAGGGATGCTTACATGTTCAAAATTTTCTTGTTCCAAAAAAAATCCGAAAATTTCAGAACTTGAGTGCTTGCTGGCATGTAGAATTCAGTAGTTTTATTTCTTACGTAAGACCAGTTTTTAGGAAAGTTCTGGTTTAGCAAAGTTCTTTGCAGATGTTTTGTGTGGTAGACTGAGGGAACATGGGCAAATGGGTAGTTTTAGGAGGCTCTGTATTCACACATTTAGAAAATAAAGCAGGAAAGCAAGTGAAGACCTTTGGGACATTTTTTGTAGGAATATATAGAGTCATGGAAGTAATACATTCCAGTGGAACCTGCTCTGGCATATGTTCTGATCAGGTTTATTTCAGTATAACTTTTTTCGGAGCTCTTCAGGGGACAAATAAAACTCCACCATTGCCGGCTGACTGGAACATCATACCCCAGTGTTAAGTTGACTGGTCAGTCCTACCAGCCCAGTGTGGAGAGCCAAGATTTAGCTTAATCTCCTTTTTGTCTGTGGCCTTAATAGCTCCCCAGGGGCCACACCTTATGCCTGGCCTTGCTCCCTGAATCAGTGGGAAGCTGGAGCTTCCTCAGCATCACAGCACACCAAGGGTTCCCAAGTTATCTCACATCCAAGCATGGACTGGGTCCCCACCCCGCTTGGCTGCTGAGCCTGATTGAGTGGAAGGAGCAATAGACACCCTGCTGCAGCCTGCCCCATAGACTGTTTGTACCCCCTAGCAGATGCATCAGCCTATCTGGCAGGTGCAAATATCATTACAAGTTTTGAAGGCTTTTCTTTGCAAGAGTACAAGTAGGCACTTAAATAACTGGAAACAAGCTCAGAAGGACAACTGAAGCATTTGTCCTTATACCGGTGACATCCTGCCGAAACCTTTCTACTTCCCGAAAGAGTTTCTCTGCACCATGCACGAGGAAATATTTTCTCTACTTCACAGATTTTGAAATTTGTCTGCTTGGAAATATCAGGCTGGTACTTTGTACTAGGAATGGGAGCAGAGACTGTTTCACATACCTGCTCACTCGCACACACTTACATGGGCACACAAATCCTCCAAGTCAGTAATACCTTGAATGACTAGTAGATTCATAGCTGTTGTTTTCTGAGGATTAGTGAAAGGTAGTCAGAAAAAAAGAGATGTTCCCTTCCATACTGTTCTGGTTCTAAATCAAATCTAAGATAAATTTAGAGTAAAGACCAGAGGAAAAAAATCATTCACTTTCTGGGACTCTTATGTCAACTTTCATCTCAGATCCCCCAGCTGAGATAGCTTTGACTGTAGTACATTATTAAGCAAAATCCAGGTGTCAGGATTTCCCAATTTTCACTTGTCTCTTGCAGTCTGAATTAGTTTCATACTCTGCTCTATCCACGGCTGTTCACCAACTCCCTAATAATTTCTGGCACTTTTTAGAAATGTTGCTCCACCTGACATCTGTCCTGCAGGTGAGGGACCCCCTTCTCCTTCCACCTAACCTCCTCACAAAGCTGACCACCACACAGCTACAGAGAGGTGCACTCACAGCACCCATCCCTTTCCTGTCACTCGTGATGCTTTCCACCATGCCTGGCCCAGCAGTGCCCACCTGCAGCTTGCAGTCTGGACCAGGCTTTCTGCCCAGTGTCCCAAGGTGGGGACTTAAACAGCTCCCCAGCATCTCTACCACCCCTTCCCTGTCCTCCCAGCCTCCACATCATAAACCCATCCATGCCATCTTGGCTTCCCCTTGTTGTGTTTTATGACATCTGGGCAATCTCCAGATTGAGAAGGTCTGAATAAAAATAAAGTGAAAGGTCATTTGGTTCTTTTTACACTTGTAAAATTGTATATGCCATCAAGTTCTGAAGTTCGGAGCAACTCCTCCATGCTTAAATCCAATTGCCTTGCCACTAAATATAGTCCCTAATGCATCTCCAGGTGAGCTGAGCATTGGTTTCCAAAGGTGTGTTTATCACATATGCTCTAAAATGAAAATGTAGCTCTTTTTCTTGCTAGACATGAACTGGATTTTTAACATTACCATCAAGAGTCATTCACTGGCCAAATATCCGCAAGGATTTTGTTTGTGAGAAAAAAGCTGGGAAAATTATTCTTCTGTATTGTAGTGTCCACAACTTTGGGTCAAACCCTACAGTGCTATAGGTAAAGAGAGTCCCATTAACTTCGAAGTGGGAATATGACTTAATGAATTGAACATGCATGAAACAAAGCCCCTAGAAATTGTCCATTTGGATATTATTTGTCTAATTATTTTCTAATTATCTAAAATATCATCTAAACTTCTTTAAAAGCTTCTCATAAAGCAACCAAAGTTCATTATGCTCCTGTTAGGATTAGTATTACTTCCTCTCAGTAATACTGTGAGTATGCTGGAGCATCAAGTCATGTCATCTAGCTTGGTGATATATTACAAAGAACCTCAGGGAATGAGGTCATACATAGAATTTTGCTGCAGGAGCAAGATTTTTAAGGGGAACAGTGATTTTGAGTGACCCAGGTTATAAAAGTTCAGAGCACTATTCAATTAAAAAAATACTAATGTCAGACAGTGATTAATCTAATACTTACTCCAGAAAATACTAATTATTTTTCCCAAGAGGGGAGGACAGAGATTCCACACTTACCTTTTCAGGAACTTTCTCTATGATTTAATAGTCTTATAAGAATATTTATTACAAGAAATTCTTATGTAGGAGTAAAATTGCAGAAGAACAATTCACTCAGCAAAAACAAGCAAACAAACCCCAAAAGCCCATTTGAAAGGCTTCCGTTTCCAGTGGCATAACTATGGAATGAATCAACATTAAAAACCAAGAAAACTGAGATTTTTAATCTTTTTTTTAAATCTTTTTTCCCCCCACTTTGTAAACCGATCAGTTTGGATAATCCACTTTTTAAAAAAATGCATCTGCACATCAATTACCCAAACGCTTTAGAATGCCATAATCTCATTTTGTGACCAGGATGTGAAATCCAAATGTCATCCAGTTCTATCAGTAAATGACATTTTGGTGCCTTGTGCTAGATATTGCACTGTATCAAAAAGTCCCTGGCTTTTTTCAGTTGTTTGCAAACAGAAAAATATGTAAGACAAAACAGGTATAACATTTATTTTGTAGATTCACCATAAAGATAGGTGGGATTGGTTTTATAAGAGTCTGGGTAAAGACAAAGGGATTTTCAATTTACTTTATAAATTCAAAATATAAACTCAGTGCCAAGCTGTAAGTGTTACAGTGTAATCTTTCCCTTGTACGTTTTTGATGCGTGCACATATGTATTTTCCCCAGCAGGTCTGTAGACATGGTTCTGTGTGGGCAAAAATGGAGTCTGCTAAAGGCACAGTGGAAAATTTATCCCTAAAATATTGATTACTTTCCTGGTTGTTAAATCATTATTAAAGCAGATTGAAAACTTGTTTGCAGTCTCTTCTAATACTACTAGTGTCACAAATGACATCACTTTTTAACAAGATGGATGCTTCCAATGCTGGGCTCAGAAACGCTGGGTGGAATTAGCAACTCTGAAAAAAAACAAATGCATTTCACTGTTTATTCATGATGACAAGCGCTTGTTGCACTGTACTTCCGTGTTGCTGGCCTCCGTAATGCAGCTCCAGGTTTCTTTTAACTCGCCAGCACAGGGCAGCTCCAAGGAGGCAAGGCAGAAGAAAGCTTGGCAGAGCACAGCCTGGTGAAGCGTGTGGGGGACTGAATTCCACCCTCCCCATTGCTCCAGTCCAATGAACTGTGTCCTCCTGAATGTTCCCTATGCTGTGGCCACCAGAATTACAATAAAAATATTCGCAAAGTCTTCTTGAGTTGTCTGAAGAAAGGGACTTCATGCAGAGAAGATGTCGGGCATAAATGTTAAAGCCTTCAAAAAATATTAGTGTGGGGCAGATGTGCACGTTCAGTAGCATCTCTTCTGCTGCTTAGAAAGGAACAACAAATAGACACATTTTTTGCATAGAACATGATTTGCTGAAATGGAATCAGATGGTCATATGATCCTTTCAGACACTTGAAGGGAGTGGTGACCTGTTAATCCCCAGCTCTCGTGTTCTACAACCGCAGTTGCCACGTTTCTGTCATGGCCAAAGTGATCCCTTTGGAAAATATTTCAGAACCTTTAAAAATCCCTTATTCCTTTCCAAGGAACAAAGCTGTCAGCACTGCACTGTTTATTTAATTTTTAGCATTATTATTGTTTTTCATCACAATAAGTTAGTTGGCCATGACTATAAAGATGGGGATTTTCCTCTTAAGTCATGCCTGGCACTATGCTTGTTTTGTATTCCCTGCTCCATAAGTAACCAGCAAGAGGTGCAGGCAATGTGTTCACTCAGCTGATGAGGGATATGTAATTCCAGTCGCTTAGCCTTGAGTAAACCAGTGTAGAGGGACAAGGACAACCCTCTCAGGAGCCAGTGAAAAATGTAGAACACCGCACACTCATAAGATACTGTTACTTGGTGTAAAGCACTATGACGTTCTGAAGAATACTATGTCATGTGAAATAGAAAAGGATCTTTGGGGAATTATTCTGTTTTCAGGATTCCAATCATCTTCCCACTCTGCCTGTTGGGCTGACTCTCCTTAACTGGCACTGCCCTTAAAATGCCTTCCAACATGCAGGAAAAGTGTTTGTAGGACATGGCAACCAGCTGTTAGGCAGACATCTGTATCGCAGACTCCTGTGCTGCCTCTGAAATGAACAAGATTTTATAGGTCTACCTTGAAGTGATGTTTTCTTCTTCCTTTGACCTTTAGCTTTTATTGTCCTTGGAAGTAACTGCAACTCGGTTTAGTGTTCTGTGGTTTACCTAAGGTCTTGGAGGAAAGAATCATAGAGAAATGCAATGAAAATATTAAATAATATAAATAAGAGCAGAAACCAGAGGAATGCAAGGAAAGTGCCTTTAAAAGGCAGTTTTTCTCTTGGCTGAGGACAAAGAGGTGTGAGATGATGCCTCGGAGCATGTATTGTTGCTCTTTATGTGTTGCAGTGGGAAATCAAATTTACCAGAACAGTAGGAAGGGTGGAAACAGTGAAACCCCAAGCAACATTAGTATATACAGCTGAGCCACAGCACCCAAGAGAACAGAATCTGGGTCACAGCCATGTCTTACCTTACAACATGATGAAATAGCCTCCGAGGAACACAACCAATGACCAAAAAGCAAGGAGAGAGGCTTTTGGATACTCAAAAGCCTCAGGAACAAGACTGCAGTTTCTTTCTCTATAAAGGGAATTTGAAACCTAAGACAAACACCTAAAAGAGGGAAACTGTCAGGAAGGGAACATCCAGACCCCTTCTGATATTTTTGTCTTTCTTCTCATTGTTTTTTGACTTTTCAGTGGGTCTTGCACAAGATATGAAGCTTTATGCCTTATCATAATTGTCTGTGTGTAAAAGGTACCTGCATTTGCCTAAGAATGTGCAGAGATATGGAGGCGGTATTTTATATAAACATAGCCTTTGGTTATGTTTAATTTAGTTTGCTTTTCAGAATCAAGAGCCATAGGGCAGTTATCTGTGCAGCATTTAAGGACTGAGCTCACACACAATATAGTTTTCAAAGCAACTAAATGTCTATGCCTACCTTAAACTTCCAGAGGAACTAGAATTGCTCAGCACATCTGGAAGAAGAAAGATGTTGCTACTGTAATAAAGTCTCTGAAAGACACAGGTTAATAGCTCTGACTAAGTAATTTTTTCCTCATTAACACTATCTGCCCTTACCAGTGCAGGGTACCCCACAGCTTCCCAGACACAGCCAGCACTTGTCTTTGCCCCAAACAAAGCCAAAACAACAGCACAGCAACAAAGCCTATAATCCTTTATGTGTATTGCCACATAAGGTCAAAGCTGACCTATTCCTTCAGTTCAGCTTTACAGATATTTTGGTTAGCAACAATAAAACATCAGCTTTGCGCAAGACTTTCTGCCTCCCAAAGTTTGCGGCATCCTTTGACTCTGTTATGCCCTGACCTCAAAGTGACACAGTTCACAAACTACTCCTACTGCAGTACCGGAGAGGCTCTGTGGCTTTCCAGCACAGTTTCCAGATGAAGTTACTGCCAGAGCTCCACCTCTATCTCTAGCAAGATTTTCAGGACATCAGAGGAGTCTTTCATCAGCGTGCCTGGGCTGCTGCCATCTCTTTGTGCTTCCCCATCATAGAAACCTGCGGTGTCCTCTCTCTGCTCTAGGCCCATTTTACCCCCTTTGATGCTCCTAAAATCCACTTCTTTCCTTGTGGTTTTTTTTTAATGCTGTTGTCATAAAAAAAAGTTCTCATCTGCCTCATGACCCCACAATACATTTTTGTTTTCTCCTCTCCTACCTCCCTCTGTATCTTGACCTCATGTAGGACACCATTGTACCTATCGCCTGCTGTTTCTCCCTGTAGAGACACCGTCAACTCTCCTCACTTAGGCATCTCCACTGTCTCTTTTATGACTGAATCTTAAGGTCCTGTTTTCT
This sequence comes from Grallaria varia, assembly GCA_013396735.1. NCBI lineage: Eukaryota > Metazoa > Chordata > Aves > Passeriformes > Formicariidae > Grallaria > Grallaria varia. The sequence continues at coordinate 160,346 of VWZG01005640.1, forward strand.
CCTAGGCCATTTTGACATGCTTCTTCCCAGGGGAAATATTTCTCTCACCTTGACACCTGCTGGCTCGCTCAGCTCTGGTGACCCACTCCCCACTCTTTGCATATCCTCTACTTCTCTCATGGACTTTTGCAGTTATGGCAGTGATATAAAGTGCACTGTAGACCTAATGCTCAACATAATCAGAACCTTTAACAGAAATATCCCTTTACTTTCTTTTCTGCTCCCTGTTCCTTGAGATGTGCTGTGCCTGCCTTTATGTCCCTAGAGCACCACCTGTGCTGTTAATGCGCAGTCAGAGAGTTACATGGCATAATATCTTCCAAGTTTCACACTTAAACTTCGTCCAGCTTTGTATCACACCTAAGCTATCCTACGGAAGCTGAGAGACCTGGACACTATGTCTGCCATGGCAAAGATGAGCCTGGAAGATAGCCGTGATTTTGGTTCAAACTTCCATTAAGGAATTGTAGACAAATTGTGACGTGGCCCTCATCAGTTGTGTCTGCAAAACTCTCCCCAGGACAACTCAAATGAAACTCATGTCTTGTTCAGTTTGTCACCCAGAGCATGGCCAGCTTTGCAGGGTCTCTGCGGATGCTCCAGATTGGCCTTTGGCAATACTTTCATGCCAGTTTCCCTCTTTTGTTGCAGCCTGATCCTCACAGAAGGAAACAGCAGCTTTGTTCTGCCCTGACAGCAGTGCTGGAAAGGGTTAATTTTGCATTCTCAGTGATAGGAAGAATTCTGTGTAAACACTGCTGACATTTCATCACAAGGATTTGTCACAAGACAAAATAAGATCACATTCACCAGTTTAAAGGCCCTGAAGAAGTGTCACTGGCATCTCTGTGCTTAGGGCTGCATTAGATTATCTTGTTTCCACAGATTAAGAACATCCACAGAAAGTTCTGTATGCACAGCTGAAGCTATTTAAGAACTGTGTTTTAGAGGAAATGTGAGAACAGACTAGAAAAATGCAAAGCTACACAAGAGAGAATAACACTCAAAATTAACACATTGATTAAAGTACTCTCCTAGAAAAAGGAATGGTCTTCAGGCTTAGATGTGAACTCAAAAAAACCTATTACCAAAGACAAGGTGGGGACTTTTTGGTCCCTTATCCCCTCTTGCATCACTCTATCCGGACAGAAGTCAAGGATTTAGAGTGGGGTTGAATGACATGAAATGCATTTTTCTAATGCTCTTCAGTATCTGGGTTTCCAAATGAAAATATTGTCTGGAAGTGAAAACCCCAGGCTGTGCTAAGACTCTCTGGATGCTCCCTCTGACTTCTACTGTATGACTAAAATGAGATGAGGACAATGTTCAGCAGCTTCTCTTATGAGCTGCTGAGAAGAAGGGCTGTAAACTGAGGACAAACCTTGCCCTAATAATTTTAATGGGTGACATTTAAAGCATAATATAAATTTAAAGCAAACAATACAAGCTAAACCAATACAATATAATCTATGATTTGTAAGTGCTGCTGCTAGTTACTCTTTTTGTGCAAGTACTGTAAAATGACAGCCAGCCCAGGATAAGCTAATGCCAAAAGATGGGTTTGTGCTCTGAGCTCTGCTATGCCTGAGCTAATCTTCTGGGTAGGAAAAGCATAAAAACTACAAGTATCCAAGAATAAGTAATGCTTGTAAGTTTTCGGCAAGGAGATAATGAGAAAAGTTCACCAGTTGGCTCAGCCTTACTGATCCAGACACAGTGATGACTCCTGGCAGGCACAAGGATGAGACATAAGAAACAGGTCACAACTTTTAATATCAGAAAAGTGGGATTCAAGGGGGAAAAGACTGGGGTTTCGATATCCAACCATCTTCCCCAAAATAATATAGGCTGTCCTGAGCCAGAGAGAGCTGAGTGCCCCTAGGCTTCACCCCTCAGGCAGCACTGCTGCTGTGGAAGGAGAGCTTATTCTGGGAAGCCATTAGGTCTTTTTTCCCCCTCTGATGGACATTAGGACCACCACTTGGTCTTTGCTTTCAGGAATGAAACCTGGGCCTGCAATCCTCATAAGGCAACAGTCACAGGCTGTGGTGATCTATATTGGTGTCTATAAACTGCTAAAATTAAATGTTTAAGTCCGTATTCTGTTTAAATAGCCCCAGGAGGGAGATATATCAGGATCAGACACTTTTAGCTCCAACAGGTGAAAGTTTGTCTTGGCACCCAAAGTTGACCAGTCCTGCAACACCCTAACACTGCAACCCTGCTCTGCACAGAGCTGTATGAGGCAGTCCATGACCATGTGTGTAGATGAAGGAGCTAACTGGGAGGCTAGGAAGCAGCAGCATGCACAGCATGGCTGTTGGTGGAAGGGGCAGATCTATCCAAACCCCACACAGGTGAGACCCGCCTGCAAGGCTGCACAGAGACATGCTGCCACGAGCCATGGTGATGTTCACGTCCACAGTGAGGGTCAGAAGAGGAGTTAAGAAGCTGCAAATCTCCTTCATGTCCATCTTGGCTGTCTGCCATGAACCAGGGCTTCCTTGTCCTCCCAGCTTCTGTGCACAGTGCTTCCCTATCCTGTATATCCTGGTGTAGACTTACTACCTACATATTGCATTTAACCCCAGCACTAGAGGTCGCAAGAGAGGAGCCCCAAAGAGGAGATACAAGGACGCTCTGAAACAATACCTCAGCCTTGGCCATATTGACTACCATCAATGGTCCACTTTGGCCTCCAATCGGGAGGCATGGAGACACACCATCTATAACGCTGCTGATTCCTTTGAGAATGCACGCAGAATCAGTCTGGAGGAGAAAAGACAACGCAGAAAGAACCATGCCTCGCCAACACCACCTATGGAGACTTTCTGCTGTGCCTTTTGCAACCGGACTTGTCTATCTCGCATCGGCCTCTTTAGCCATCAGCGCGCTTGCAGCAAGCGTGGGTAGAGCCCTTCCCAAATCTTCGTTCGCGAAGCCTAGCCATGATGATGATGATGAGAGGTGCAGCACACACCACTTTACCAGCTCACTATCTTCTATCAGGAGTGAGGCAGGGGATAACACCATGCCCAGAGTCACCTTGTGAAAGCAGCACAGAATATTCACACAGCTGCAGCACCACACCTGCTTACAAGGAAGAACTCACAGGAGAGAATGCCGTGGGAAGGAGATCTGTGGAGGCCTGTGTTGTAAAGTACAAGATGGGAGCTTTGAGCATTTAATCTCTCAAAGAGCCAGTTCATGCTTTGGGGCATTGAAAGGATCATAGAATCATAGAATTATTAAGGTTGGAAAAGGTCTCCAAGACCAAGCCCAACCTTTGACAGAACACGACTATGCCAACTAAACCGTAACACCAAGTGCCCCTTTGAGTAATTTCTTGAACACTTCCAGGGATGGTGACTCCACCAGCTTTCCTAGGCAGTTCATTCCAATGCTTAACCACTCTTTCCTGATGCCCAACCTGAACCTCCGCTGCACAGAGTGAAGCCATTTCCTCTCATTCTGTTGCTTGTTGCCTGGGAGAAGAGAACAACCCCTATCTTGCTGCAATCATGTCTTCCCTGAGCATTGTCTTCTCCACACGAGACAACTCCAGCTCCCCCAGCCACTCCTCATACGACTTACTCTCTAGACCCTTCACCAGCTTTGTTGCCCTTCTCTGAACTCGTTCCAGCATCTCCATGTCTTTCCTGTAGTGAGGGCCCAGAACTGGACACATCCTTCAAGGTTCAACCTCATCAGCGCTGAGGTGTGGCCTCACCAGTGTTTCTGGCACATCTTCTGGATGTGCCAGATGACAGGAGAGAAGATGCAGCCTTTCTTCTCTGATCTATGAGTTCAAAATTGGTCCTGGTGGCAGACACTAATTGCTATTTCTGCATAATGGGTGTTTTTAATGCCGCATGGTGAGCTCAGGCCAGCCTGGATGGCCAGAAATCTGCAGCAACACAAAACTGTCAATAAAACTCCTGGAGACTGGAGGACTCCCTGCTAGGGTTTTGGGAGAAGATATGCCCGAGGACCTGACTCAACCCTCTGAGGTGGATGTAAGAGGTCCTTGCAGGGCTTTTCTCTGGCTCACGTAGCACTCACAGCAGCCAAGGAGTCATATCCCTGTACAGAGTGAGGTGAGGTGTTTTCCCTACCATGTGGTAAATTTCCTTACCGTGTGGTAAATTTCACCAGTAAAGCAACCAGCCAGTGCCCCACCCTCTAGGAACACACCCACATTTTAACACCTACACAGCAACCTCCTTTTCATGGATCTCAATGGCACTCAGAAACGGAAATGGTGATGGTGTGACAAGAGGAGGAAGCCACTTTGCAGGAATTAAGTACTTGGCTGATGCGGCTGCTGGACCACATCTGCTAGGCAGGTGAATAGGAAAACATGACCAAGTCTTTACGATAGCTCCACTGGTCAGGTAGGACAGCAGAAGCTACCTCCTGTTTCAGCTCACACCAACTCACCACTGATAAGATCATGGGTTCAAAAATATATTCCTACTCAGCCTTATAACTTGGGTAGAAAGAATAAATGTTGATTAATTTTTGATCTTGTTTTTTACTGAGACATAGCAACAAAGAGGACACAATGGGCTAGTGTGAGATGTCACCCTTTAAATCCAGATAGCTTTGTCCTGAAACAGTAAAGATTTTTTTTTATCACTACTGACACCTCAATATATAGCAAAGGACACCCTGAGATGGTCATTGCTATTTCAAATGAATGAACGTCAGTACAGCACATTGTCGAAAGGAATTATGCACAAACCCAGAGCATTTGAAAACTGAACTGCCACACAGTTATGGGATTTTACGCATCTGAGAAACTGGTAGCAATAGGAAATAACTCCATGTGGTGTTTTACATGGGAATGTTTGAATTACACATGCAACAAGAGCCTTCCATTGTTCACCCCGCTAGCGTGAGTATATAATTTTCCTGCTGTCTTTCCCCCCCTTTTGTTCTTTTCAGCTATTTTGTGATTAACACTGTCTGGGGAAGAATTTCAGTATTTTTCTCTGGTTTAGCAGGATTTGAGTGAGGTTGTGCTGCTGCATGAATCTTTTAAAAGCAGCCTAAGAAATATTTAAGACCTTAGTCTAGGAGGAACAGCTCTCCCAGGCATAATTTTTGGTGCTGGTTGCAGCAGGGAGCGTATGCTGTGAGGAAAGTATTATTTTTCTAAATGGAAGGTGTCAGATGGTCACGCAATGTGACTGCATGTTCGAGATCACTGCCTCCCATCTGCAATTTGTGACGTGTGAAAGATTCTGCCCAAATGTGCTCACCAACTGGAAACCCTCGGCACTTTTTTTTTTCTTATCAGGAGAGACCAAGATAACCAATGGTTTTACAGATCAGGGATCCTATCAAATTAATATCATTCTAGGATAAAATCTGCTTTAAATACAACCACTAAACTCCAGCAAAGTTAACTAGTACATACAAGTTCATTCAACTGATTAAAAATCCCTACTAGTAAAACAAGAAAATATACGTGGAATTTTTTCAAGAAAAGTATTCTGCTCCTATCTTTTAGCCAAAGGTTTGGTATAAAACATGAGAGTCTTTTCCAGCACTAATTAATGCCACCTAATTGTAACACTTACTAGGCTCAAGCCAGGCATTAATATACTGCGAATAGTTTCTCCTTGTCCAGCTTCCCGCTGGATCACACAAGATGATTGCTTTTTGCCTCTCTCTGCCGAGTAAATGGACGCCACTGTGGCTAGGGCAGAGGCTTAACAAAGATAATTTGCCTTTAGAAGAGAATATGCAGTATACCAAGAGGGGAAGGTGCTCCAGACCAGGGTGGCTGGCAATGCCTCCCCTGCCCTCTGTCCAGTGAGGACAGCACATCTAAGGTGTTATGAGCCAGCGAGTCAAACCCCAGCTGAGCTGAAGGTGGGGGCAAGGAATGGCTACACCTGAACTCCAGGGTGCCTGCTGCAAAGTTCAGGGGCTGCATGGAGCAGCATAGCCAGCATAGCCTGCTGTCAATTGTCCCAACTGAGACAGCACAGAAAATTATTCTATCAGGCTACCCCAGCATCCCATCTGGCCAGAGTACAGTAGCAAATCTGTATGATCCTTACCTGTCCCAGGGTTTCGGTGTGGCTCATCTAGTGTTAATAAATCCCAGAGTACCCCAAACAAGAATACTTGGTGAATTCAGGGATGGATATAAACCTCATGCAGACACTGGAGCATCCTCCAGTGTTTTATAGTCTGATGAGACAGCTACCAGGGGAGAACTTCTCTCATGTGAGTTACTATTTTTGATGATCAGTAAGTTCTTTGCATTTTATTTCCCTTCTTGGTTCACCCAGGAGGTAGTAGAGCAGGTATCTCTGCCAACTCCCTGGAAAAGAGCAGATGTGCTCATGACTCAGCACTGGGTGCCTACTGACCAAGGCTATGTGATGAACAGGGCCATTACAGATGTGGCTGCAGCCATTTGCATGCAGCAGAGCTATCTGTAACCTAAATGGTGTACATTCACAGTGGAAGAAGAGAAGGAGATACTTGTACAAATTGATTAAAAGCTTTCCAGGAAGAGAGGAACTTGCCCACATGCCAAGGACCTTGTTATTGCCACTCAGGTTAATTAGATTACAGGTACCTCTATTGTCTCCTATTACTGCGCAGACTTCAGGGACCTGTTCTTAAAGAAGAGTCAGTGAACAAGGTGCAGGTGAAAAGCATTTGTGTAATAGCCCTTCATTTGCTAAATGGTTTTAGCGAAGGTGATGTCAAACCTGGTATGCATTGCCTCTCCAGTGGAGGAGGGGAGATTTTGTCTCTTTTCATAGATGTCTCCACTAGGAGAAATGCCAAGTACTAGTTAGAAGTGCAGGCATCTTTATTTGAGGACTGGAGTGAAATGACCCTTGGGTCAGGGAGGCTCTCTGCGTGTGAAGCCATGCCAGATATACCCATTGAGCTCTACTTGGTCTTGCTTACCTCAGTTTAGCAGGAAGGCAGTGAGCAGTGAGCTTTTTCAAGTGTTCCAGTGCCACCTTCTAGGTGACTAGAAGCCCTTCTAACCAGCCTGTACCCATGTGTGCTTCGGCCTACACTGTCCTTTAGACTCTTCTCCATCCCCATGTTTGTCTTTTCCTTGCCTTGTGGATGCACACGGCCTGAGGGGAAATATCTCTTCAGAGCCTTTGTTTTTTGCACAGAATGAATACCTTCTGGTCTCACGCACAAGAGGATATTCATTTCCCTGACCAGCTTCCCAGCTCTTCTCTACACCTGCCCAGGCCATGCTCCTTTTCTTGCATTTTAATCAGCTGTCTATTTCAGATGGTGCCTTTTCCTTGTGAAGTGGATGAGTATTTCCCTATCCATGCCAAAGCTATGTGATTGGATACAGTCAGGTTGAATGGCTTCAGCATGCTCTTAGTTACCCTTTGATGTATTAGTACAGGTCTTTTTTTTCCCAAGTTTAACTCCAACTGGCAACTAAGTAGTTATAGTAAGTAGTACTTAGCCACAACTAAAACATCAGTGTGTTATTAACATCACTCTCATACTGAATTCAAAGCAGAACACTATACCAGCTCTGTACAGGAAACTCTACCCCAGATGAAACCAGGACACCAAGCCATATCTAAAAAATAAACTGCCGGTTTACTAAAAAGGAAACAAACAGCAAGACTCCAAAACTTTTCTAACCAACAGGAGTGGAGAGCTTGCTACAGGTGCTTCAAAATGAATCAGAAATATCAACAGTTTTCCAAGGTATTCAGGCATGGAGGAAGATTAAAGCCCTACACTACTTTTGTGCACATCTTCCTGCACTTAGTTCGAAGCACGCCTTACCCAAGCTTGCTTATTGCTCTCAATTCATAAGCATCAGAGACCCAGACAGTTTATTCTTAGGAGAACGTACAATACTGCAGGTCCAAGAGTAGGTCTCTGCGATGCTCAGCACTGATTTAGCGAATCAATACCTTACCCTAAGCCTTCCATTCCATCCTCCTTCTCTGCTCTGGTCGCACAGGAAGTGATGGCAGCTTTCTGACTGTATTTATTCTTACTTTCCCCATAATTACTCTATCTTCCCTCTCATCTCCCTGCTGTAGCAGCCAGCTCACAGGTGATGCTGGTGGTTGCTGTTTGGCAGCCAAAGGGCCACTATGTCCCTCAGAGCTGCTGAGCAAGGGCTTGTAGTAAATCAAAAAAGTGCAGTAAATATGTTTTGTCCGCATGCTGGGGTAGGAAAGTCAAATGACAAAAGGGAAAATAGCCATTGTATTTCAGGGGCAAGAGCCTGGCAAGACATTTTCCAACCAGCAAAGACTATACTAGAGCATTCTTTTTTTGTTTGTTTTTAAAGCCTGAAACAAAACAGCAGAACTTTTAAAAGCTCTAATGAAAAGAAAAACCTCAAAAAACAAGCAGTAGGCCAATACTAAGTCTGTCACCTACTCTGCCCCAAAATTTGGTGAATGAGCTGAACTGACAAGTGACCAAAACATCCCCAAATGTTATGTACACAAAGCAGAAAGTTTGGTGGAGCCAGTTTTGAAGGAAGATTTTGTATTGTTCAGAAAGTCACCCAAGCATGGCGAGGCTGGAATTCCATCTGTTCAGCTCTGCTCAATGAACTGGGTCACTTTCAATGGTTCACTAAGTTCTGACTATCTAAAAAGCACAGTTATTATGCTTTTAAAATCTTGAGCTGCAAGGAAGGTTCACCTTACTGTTTTTCACCATCATCCATGAGTTTAGCACCTCTGAAAGAGGGTTAATGTGTAGTTCAAAACCTAGAAGATGGATTGTGTATCATATACAACATTTGGGTTTCTGGAAAAGAGATGTGAGCAAATTTTCTCACACAACAAACACAGTTGTGTCAGAGCAATCCTTGGCAGGATTTTGTTTCCTGAAGAACTAAACTCTAACACTGGGAAAAGATGACTTCCAAGACTATGTGTTTTAGTCTTTAAACAGGTCTCTCCACTCTAGAACCTTTTTGCACAGTTCACAGAACTGCAGAATATGCTGAATTGGAAGGCACCTCCAGGGATCATCAAGTCAACTCCTGGCCCTGCACAGGACAATTCCCAAGAGTCACACCGTGTGCCCAAGAGTATCATCCAAATGCTTCTTGAATTCTGGCAGGCTTGGTGCTCCCCAGGGAGCCTGTTCCAGTGCCCAACCACCCTCTGGGTTAAGAACCTCTTTCTAACATTCAAACTAAACCTACCCTGGCACAACTTCAGGCCATTCCCTTGGGTCCTGTCCCTGGTCACCACAGAGAAGAGATCAGTCCCTGTCCCTCTTTTCCCCCTCACGAGGAAGTTGTAACCGCAGTGAGGTCTCCCCTCAGTCTCCTCTTCTCCAGGCTGAACAGACCAAGAGACCTCAGCCCCTCCTCATACGGCTTTCCCTCAAGGTCCTTCACCATATTTGTCGCTGTCCTTTGCACACTCTCTAATAGTTTAATATCTTATATTGTGGTGCCCAAAACTGCACATGATATTCAAGGTGAGGCTGCCCCAGTGCAGAGCAGAGCAGGACAATCCCCTCCCTTTGACCAGTTGGTGATGCTTTGCCTGATGCCCCCCAGGACAGGGTTGTTCCTGTTTATCATAGGAAGAGCCACAAAGGCAATTGGAAGACATGAAAGATAATGTCTTTGAAGGCAAAACCCCAACTTACTGAAGGGTGGTAAGAGGGATGAGAGGAGGAAATATACCTACCTTTGCCAAAATATGAACACTAGGGCTTAAGAGGTGATCTTTACTTCAAAATATGGAACTCACATCTCATTTATACTCTGTTTATGCTTTATCCCTACATAGATTGTACTGGGGCAAATGTGTGTTACTTTTTTTAATGCTGTAACTTATTTTTCCCTTGTACAAAGTGGTTAGTAATATCTAACTGCTTTCCAAAGGTGATTTACATTGTTGTGAAAAACAAAATGCCACCCAAACCAAGAGAGTTAAAAAATGAGCACAGTTCACCAACAAAACTATGTGGACCTCTAAACAGAATCAACTGAAATCAGCACTTTGGAATTTAATGTGGAGAACACATTATGAAGCCTGCAATTAAAGACTTTTTCCCCCTAGATGGTCACATAAATAAATGGACCGTTCAGAGTGAACCAGTTCACTGAGGAGCAGGAAAGTGCAGAGCATCAGCTTTCTGATCACCTCCTGACATGACTACTCTGACTTCCAGACCCTGACCTCCATACCCAAATTCCTCCTGTTTAGTCCATTTGGGTCACTGACAGGTAAGTACCCAGGATGAAACTCCTTGTGGAGATATTTAAGCTGCTAAACCCTAAATGTACCTATTGAGTCACTGCAGATACTATATATTTTAATCTTCTTTCTTCCCACCTGGAAGATGAAACTGAGGTTCAATTTTGGTGCAAAGCAGCAGCGCAAAATAATGGTACCTCTCACCCAGGCACATGCAGGTTGGTGAAGAAGATGAGGTCTCACATGTTTGGCAGGAAGAAGAGGTCAGTCTGAAGTTGAGAGAGTTTTGCAGTGGAGATGCAGTGGACAGATGGTGCAGTGTGATGGTTTGGGTTTTTCTACACAGAAAAAATAATGTCTCATTTGTATCATGGAGGAAAGAATGCAGACTGCAAGCTGCTTGAGTCTTTGCAGGTTTGAGGTTTTTCTAATAAAAAGAAAAAATCTTAAAAGAATGTCAAGGGTAGTAAAATATACACCAATGCCACAATTATTTTATATATCAAAGTGATTGTAAGCATTATAGGCTGATTCTTATGTGATTCTCTTCTAAATCTTCATTTCCATTTTGTGACTAATTACATTCAGTTTTGCCTCTTACTTTCTTGCATACATTTCTTCAGTCTCTGACTCACATAACCAAGAAAATAAAAAGACAGAAAATAGTTTTTCGTTTATTTTGAAGCGTACCTCCAAAGCAAACCTTCAGATACATCTTAAGAAGTGACCACTACCTCTGTTTGTTGATTTCATTCTGTTTTCTTTCCTGTATCTAGACTGATCTGGCCCTACCATTTAATAGCTTGTCCTGGTTCTCTAGTTCTCCTGCAGCTGCTGGTGAGGAGATGAACTCTGTGGCGCAGGAGACTGCATCAGCCCATCAACTTCCTGTTCTGTCTTTCATTTAACCACTGTAGTAGGGATGCAAGTCAGATCTGGGTAGTGAGTGAGTGTCACAAATTTATTGTAACCCAAGACCTGACGCTTTGCGGAGTAGTTTATCCAACCCTTATTTAAGGATACTTGCATTATTTCTCTGATTGAAGAGGTGTGGGGTATTTCCCTCCTTTTGCCCATGCAGTCAACCTGGTTGTTTTGGGAGAGTGACAGGACATAAAACTGCCCTGGCCCTTCTGTCTCTTATCTGTGGGGTTTGCCCAAAATGCTGAAGCCCAACTGACCCCCAAGGTCCAGGCAACTAGAAGGGAGCAGAGGAAGGAGAGGTTTTCTTCCAGTCCACACTAGGTAAGAAGCAAACATAACTCATCTGGAAGGTAATGGGAAGCAAACAAACAAACAAAAAAGAGTAATGGTTGACAATAGGTCAGTGTCTGCAAGATGCTAAATGTCACCAGTGCTCCTGACCTTCACAGCAGGTGACGCTACATTTTTCAGAAGGTACCACTGGAGCAGCAGGAGCATGGCCCATAATCATACTTTTACAGTGCATGTCCCTTAGGATGTCAGAGCCCTAAAAGTATGATGTCTCTACACCCACTATTGCTGCCATTTCTGCTTCATAGGAGCAGGTGCATTGAAGTGTAGAGAAGAAAATAGCCACTAGCAAAAACTGTCTCTAGTTTAGGCTCGTGAGTTGAAGGTGGAGTTCACATGGCTGATATTTGACTTCTATCTTGGAGGCACCTAAGATTGAGAGAGGAAGGAATGAAGTCCAGACCAAGGGTTTGCACTTCAGAGACCTTATTAAGTTGCAGTGAGAATGGGATGCATAGTGCCTTTGACAGTGCAGATGCTCTGATACTGCTGAGATGCCAGGGACAGAGGCGTTTGGAGAGAGAGCAACCTTTAAAAACTGTGCGTGTGATTTACCCTCATTTCAGTCTGATTCCACATTGTCTTGCACTTTGCTGTTACCTGTGGCTGCATAATGAGACCAAAGCACATGCTGGACAGTCCTTCTGTTTTCGGACTGTCCTGTGTCTGTAAGTAATGTTATGTAGAAAATGTTTCTATGAATCAACATAGCAATTGTGATTTTAAATCTCAGTCTGTTTACCAAATAACTCTTTTATTTGACCAAGTGGCTACTATGAAATAGAAAGAACTTCATGCCTCGTATTTTAACATTAGTTTCTGGTTTATTTTTTGTTTTTGTTAATTTGTTTGTGTGGTTTTGGTTTGTGGGTTTTTTTTTTAATTTTTTTTTTGTTTAAGGAAGAATTAAATGAGCGAAGGAACAGAAAGAAAAGCACTCTGCACCAACTACAGCAGTACTTCCTTCTGAAGTAGCTTCCTTCCGGCAGCTCTGAAGGAAATTATCTCAAATGTTTAAGATCAACAGTATAGCAGATAAGGAATAAGATGAAGTGATAACTGACAACTGCTCTGGTCTACAAAAATCACATAAGAGAACAGAGTAGCCATTCCTTTAAGCTTCTTTCTATGCATAAGAAGTAGTGTGAAAAAAGCTGTATTAGATGAACAGATTTCAGTGTGATTGACATGTGCAGGAAATACCTGCCTGCCAGAACTAAAATGTCCTTGGAATATTGTAAAAAAACGGATGATAGCTTCATAACTTCCAAAACAACAACAACAAAACCCCCAATTCTGCTTGTATCAAACACAGTGAAAGTTATACTGGAATTCATCTAACAGAAGAAGAGAAATTTATGTCTGAAATAAAATCTGACAACTGCTCAGGATTGTAAATTTGCTCTGTTTGTTACGCGAAAACAGAATATAGCCCAAACCCCCAATGCATTGTCTGTTTCTTCAGAAAAGGTGTGTTTTACACAGACTAAACTATCTGAGCCATGTAATTTAAGCAGAAAAAATTGAATTATAACTTTAAACTGTTTGAGAAATAGTTATCTTACCAAATTCACATAAGTCCAAACAAAAGGCCGTATGAGCTAAGAAAGCATGGAATTTTCCAAAAGGAAAAAGTTAAAAGTGGAATGCAAATAACAGCAAACATACATTAAGCAGAAAAATATAAAAAAACAGAATCAAAGCTAGTAGACATGAAGAGGAAATGTATAGATAAAAGACTTAAAAGAAAAATAAAAGAAAAATCTCTTTTTTCACTTATAAGAGTAAAAAGGGTTCAACCTGAAGGGTGTTTATAAAGAAAAAGATGAAACTATCAGAATAAACATTTATAATACAAAAGAGTGGAAACATTCAAGAATTCTCTCTCTTTTTCACTTAGGGAAAAAAACCTTTGATCTATATTCATATGATATGAAACTCTTGCAAAACTGTTTCCCAGCATTCCCAACAATATGTAATGCTGATGATGGACAATAATTGTGAAAGTTAGATGTTTAAAATCATCAGATGCTTTATGTAGATTTATTTATATGTTTATTTAGATTTGTTTTGTTAGATTTTTAGCATTGATTTTTAGTAATTTTTGAAATGAATGAGATGTTGCAGAGGAGAAGCAGAAAGGCAGCATTGTGCCAGTGTTTGAAAAAGATAAGTACGATGGCCCCGTTAGCTCCAGACCTCTCAGTCTGATGTTAGGCCAGAGTTCTGAAACTGGACCACTGAGAGAGAGTTTCATTAATAGATAAGTTAGTGTAATTAGTGACAATTAACATGGCTTTATAGAAAACAGTTCCTGTAAAATGAACTTCCTAACATTTTTACGAGATTATGAATTAAATTGATAATTATATAGATGCAGTATACATAAATTTTTGTAAAGTATTCGACTTGGTTCTTCAAAGTATTTGATTAAGACACTACAGCAATAGAAAACCAGTGTGGTATATGTTTAATGCATTAAAACTGGTTAAAAGATGTGTCTCAAAATGTGATTATAATGAACAATCATCACCGGCTGTGTTTGTGGTTGCTAGTAGAGTTCTGCAGGTATTTGTTCTTGGCTATATATCATTTCACATTGTCAGTGACATGGAAGAAAAGATAAAATCATTGCGATAAAGTTTGTAGATGATGTGATGTTTGGGGCCTTGTTAAATAGTGGCCTGGAGACATCTCTGTTGCAGGAGGGTCTGATTGATGGGACAATGGGTGCAAAAATCCAGTAATTTTGGTAAAGATGTATGTGTAGTATTGAAGGGGGGGAATACTTGAAAGGGAGGGCACATCTTCATAACAGAGTCAGGAAAAGAGATGGGAATCATGAGACTAGTCAGCTGGGTTTGGTCCTGCAGCTGGTGTGGTCTCTGAGCACATAAACAGGAGACTATGCAGTGTCAGCCATAGTGCTGTCAGAGTCCTTTTGTCCTCTTTATCTGCCCACAACTCAGACAGGTTGATACAAAGCTGCAGGTGAAATGTGGAAGAGTGTAAACGATAATTACATTATAATTACATGAGAAAACATGCCTTAATAAAAATAAGCTTAAGGAGCACTATCTACTTACTTTGTCGAGATGGAGGATTAAAGGTATTTCTGAATGATGGAACGTTGATGCTATATGAATCTTCAGGTCCTTTGCCGAAGCTGGAACTTCAGCATTCATAAAGCCAAACTGTGAATGAATGATTTTGCAGTAATGATCAAATGGTTGGTCTGTCCCAAATAAAAAACACCTTTTTTCCATCTCCCTGATGTTGCATGCTGTTGATTTTGCTGTTTGGAACAATAAATTCATTGCAAAACTAGGTCCAGAGCTAAAGGTAGAATGTTCAGGAACTGAAAGTTTAACAAGTCCCACTAATAAGCCCATTATTTCCATTTCCTAAGCAGGGTACTGTAGATCTTATTCTGCCTGGGAGCTGGATAAAAACAGCCAGTTAATGTACTAAAGGTCAAAATTTCAAAAGTGCTCTACAAATGCATTACAACTAACTATTAATAATTCTCTCATTTTTTTAAGGGGTCTGGTCATGTCCAAGGGAATGCCAGCTACATTTTTCTTAATGTATGAGCACAAGTTACACATAACAACCTAACAACACAATACTGCCTCTTTAATGCTAATCTATTCCTTGCAATCTACTAGATACATGTAGAATCATTGGTGTGTATCAAGAGAGCAAAATCAGATTCTGAAAATATCTGAAAGGATGCACTAGAGTGTACATAATAATGTATTTTAATCTGCCAGGCCTTAAAATTAATCATGAATTCCCACAGAGATTTTAATAATTTTGAGATGATGTTGTTTTTTTTTCATATAGTGATATTCTTGGACAGAGTTCTTGAAATGCTACATAGAAATGGATGGGGGAGGGAAAAATGGGGGACATTTTTCAATTACCAGGTTAGCTAAGACACAGATATGAGAGGTACTGTTTAATTGGTTGTTTTATTCTTTTTCTTCCACCTAATAGATAATCAGTAAGGTACCTCAAACACAAACTTTTATCACATCATAAAGTTGGCATACAGCGTAAAGTTTATCTCTTTGTGCATATACTTATGGGAACAATTTTCATCAGCAAATGCCATTCTGAGCGACGTGAAACTTCCTGGGTAAGGCTCCAATTTTAGGATTTCATCTTATGTTTTGTCCTAAGCATTTTTGTCTCTGTATGAAAAACAATATATCATGGTTCCTCATGTCTTCAAGCTACCCAGGGCCATAGTTTTTGTCCAAATATCTGCAGCTCCTTCTACTAAACGTATTTTACCAGAGCAACTTTGCACAGTCACAACAGAAGCTTTATAACTCCCCCAAACTCAAGGTTTTAAAAATTTTTGTTAAATACTCACTCTTTGTCCTGTGACCATGCATACAGTACTGTAAACAGCATCGTTATTGCTGAAGGTCAATGATTTTCAGAGCCAAAACAAAGGTATTGTTCCAAAAATTACTATTGAATTAACAAAGAAAGGTATTTTTAACACATGTGGAATTAAATCAAGAGGTAGATGATTACTATGCCCCCCATTACTGTTCCTCGGGAGTTATTAATGTCATGAGGGATCAAGTATGATGATCAAAATACATTTAACTCCTTAAAAAAAACCCAAAACATAAAACTTGTAATTTTTTTAATTAAAGAGCGTTACTTATATTCCACCACTTATATGAATTTTGCACAGCTGTTTGCACTAATATGCGTTAAAATGGGCAATTACCACAGTAATCATGATGTGAGACAGCACACTTGCTCCATTTTAAATATATAGCCCTGGTCTTATCTCTCTTTTGCTCACAGACACACCTGGTTTTTTGCTATTTTCTTGCTTGTTTGTTCCTTCCTACTAGTTGGAGCCAAGAAATATTTCAGACACCAAATATTTGACACATTTCTGGATCTTAAGTTAACAGCGAATGGGCTGTGGTTTTGGTTCCCTGTTTTAATGGTCAGGAGAAGCAAGAGGCAAACAGAATAGTGATGTTTATGATGAGAGGGTAGACGAAGGGGTCGAGGAAAGCAGGGAATAGCTGAAGTGTGTCTGACACAGCAGTTTCTCTTCTGTATCACTATTTTATTTTTATGAGGCTGCAGCAAATTGATAGCTTCTGATACCATAGTCAATAAAACGTTGTGTAAATTCCAGCGATGGGCTGGAAAAAGATTGAATTAAAAGGGAGGTATTGGGTCACATCCATATTTCAAGTCATTTGTGTGCTGCCTTATCTCAGTACTTGGGGGAAACAGTTTCTTCACAACTAGCCACCCAATTAGTACCTGCTGAGCACCTGAGGCTTGATTTTCTTCCTACTGCCCCTCTCTTTCTATGCAAACCAATTTCCTAACAGTTTGTTTTTCATCCCATGGGGTAATTTTTTTTCTTAGCAAGTTTGGACAAGTCACAAAAAGGGATTTTATAAAGAAAATTGTTCCAAAATCTCCCCCATCCTGGAAAATACTTTTTTTGTAAACATAATGTGGAAGTCTGTTTAGCCATAATTATTGCTGCAGTTGATTTAGTGCTTCTGCCAGGAAGTTTTCTGTAGGGTCACAGGATAATTCAGGTCAGAAGTGACCCCAGCATGTCTCTAATCCAGCCTGGACTCTGAGCCTTCAATCAGGCTCAGCCACAAGCTCAAACCAGGTGCTTGGTGATTTCTCTGGTCAGGTCTTGAAAAGCACCAAGAATGGGGGCGGCAAAACACCCCCGACAGCCAATGGCATTGCCTCACTGTGTTCCTGGGGAAGTTTTCCTCCTTGGATGAGTGTGAGGATGTCGTACATTCAACTCATGTCTGTTGTCTTTTGTCTCCTCACCACGCATAGTTGTAAGAGTCCAGCTCCCTCTTCTTGATGACTCCCACACAGGTGCTAGGGGGTGTTGAAGGTGGCCCTGAAGCTTTCTCCTCTCCAGGCAAATAAGTCCCAGCCCCGCAGTCTTTCCTCACAGGACAATTGCTCCAGCCCCAACCATTCTGGTGGTCTTTGCTGATCCTGGTCCAGTTTGATGAATCCTTTCCTGTACGGGGATCGGGGTGTGGTGTGTGATATGAGGGAACAGGCAAATACGCTGTTCTTGTTTTCATCAGCATGTGATAAAACTGACCAATTTCAAGGCTGACAAGAACTTGTGTAGCACAGTGACCTGCTGCACAGCTGGGCAGTTGCTCTTTTACTGGTTTGGGCCAGAAGGAGGAAGGGCAGCAGTGCATCATGGTGCCATCATACCTTTTCCCTCAAGTCTTGCCAGAAGTTTGTTGCTTCCTTAGTCTACTCCATTACCAAGGGTCCTGTCCATCTTACCCTCATATACCATGAATCTCACTACTCTAAAGCACCCACTAACACCCTGCAGAAATTAAGGAGGTCTCCACAGTACCACTTCAGCCATGTCTGTACTGGTAATTAAATCAGAGCTAGGATGCTGGCCCAAGCACA
The DNA here is from genome assembly GCA_013396735.1 of Grallaria varia. Taxonomy (NCBI): domain Eukaryota; kingdom Metazoa; phylum Chordata; class Aves; order Passeriformes; family Formicariidae; genus Grallaria; species Grallaria varia. The sequence goes on from VWZG01005640.1 coordinate 178,291, forward strand.
CCCCACTCCTGTTCATACTGTTTCATTGCTCTCTGGCCTGAAGATAATGCCAGTCAGTGCTCTCCCAGGCAGTGCCCCAGAACAGCTGAGGAGGCATCATTAGCCAGAGGCCATTCCTGGGTATAGCCGTACTCTTCTGAGTGGACAAGAGGGTGGGGAGAGCCCAGGTATGCCAGTGCAATCTGTGCCATTCTACGTGGCTCTGGGAATGGAGGACAGCCCATGGCCTTTTTATTTAGTATAGAGATTTTGCATTCAGCCTGAGTCCCAGCAGCCATCGTCTCACACTGCTCTTCAGGCTTTCTTTGGTATCTGCCATAGATAAATCCTATCCCTTACTTGCACCAAGTTCGACTGCCAAAAATGCAGCCTGAGCAAATTATGTAGAGTTGAGCTTCAAGTGGACAGGATAGCTACTGCATGGCTCTCTCAAGCACTCTGGAGACCATTCACCACCTAGATCATAATTTCTGCCATCTCTAAGATCTCTGCAATCTCTAACAACATTTTGCAAGAGGGTCATTCCTACTTGCTTACAGGAGATTTGGCAGAATAGGAAAACTATTAGAGCACAGAGACTCTCTCTTGCATCCTCAGCTGGCCTGAGTGATGAGTCTATTTTATCCAAATCATACAGAATTTAATATATCCAATTTACAAACACCGCCCTTCTCTCCCAGACCTAACAACACATCTGCACCTTTGAGAATTGTACTGAGGAATTCCAGAGGTGACTTTTTCTGCCATCAGCCTGGCCACATTGTGAACCTAGTACTGCTGCTTGTCTTTTCATACTTTGTAAGAAAAAAGAACAAGAAAACAACAAAAATCTTAGAGAGAGATCTTAGGGAGACTAAGATGGGCCTTTGTAGACTATCCTTGCATTCGGATTTATTCAGTTCTCTATGAATTAGAGAAAAAATTTGTATCCTTCAACTGATTTCTAAAAAACCTTAATGTTCATCATCACATTAATTTGATAGGCTACAATGAGAGCAAAATATATTTAGAGCTTCCCCGGCAAGTGATGGTGCCATAATACTAAAATATAGTTTACACTTTATGCAGCACCTTTTATGGAGAAGGACTTCCAAGCATTTAAAAACATAAAGAAACAGAAACAAATATGACTCTGCTTACCATTGAAATGCAACCTGGAGCTGGATGTAAGTATTCAGCAATGCAGAACAGAAGAGGAGTTTATTACAGAACGTAAAGAAAAATTTTGCACCTACTAGAAACTGCAAGGGAAATTTACCAAAGCGAAATGAAATTCCCTAACTCAGCATCTGGAAAGGACATCCTGCTCATATACTTTTCTTCCTGGAAAAATGTCTCATTTCTGGCTCTTCGCACTCAGCCGTTTAGACCATGCTGACTCACCACGAGCAGTGGAACTTGGAGAAGATAATAGGGGTGAAACCAATGGGATTCAATAGAAATTACTCTGAATAACAGATGAGATTTACCAGAGAATTATTTTAATTCTGGAAAACTGAAGAGCTGACCTATTGGCAGCATTTACAGCACACACTTCGTCTAGGGTGTCATAGGGTGATGTAAGCACCCTTTGGAAAGAGATATCACTATGTCAGATTTTTCCAGAAGAGGAGCATTAAGAAACCCATACATAACTGCCTCACATGATGCCACGGTTACCACCTTCACAATCCTCCCCTCAGCAACAATCATTACCACTGCTCACAACACTGGCTCCACGTGGCACTGCTGGGAGCACCAGGAGAATGTCTGATGTTCTTGGAAGGGTCCTGCAGGCAGCCTGGGGGATGCTGCAGCATCATGACAGCATTTGCTATGGCAAAGGTTTAAATGGCAGCTGGAATGGGATGGTTGTTGATGAACAGGGAAGCAACTCTTAAATACTTGAAATATGTCTATAATAAGGCAAACTGTAATCACTGTATAATCATTTTTAAGATCTAAGCAATTTTTAAAAAAAGAACTATAGCGTGTAAGATATGAATTTTTTATTTATGCATGTCTAGTAATTACACTATTTTAAATTAATGTGTTTACTGAATTGCTGACATTTTGTCCTTTTAATTAGACACTTCTTTAACCAAAGCAAAGTTGAATCTAATATATCCAAATGAAGCACATAGCACTGCCCAACTTGCTTAGAAAAACTCAGATGTTTATTAGAGAGTGCTGGTATCTAAAGCTGTCAGGCTGCTTTGCTTTTTCACCTCGTATGGATGCTGTACCACTATTGTCAAGAAAAAGGCAAGTATAAATGACATCAGAATAAAAGCAGAGGGAACAATGTTGAAAGTAGAAGAAATTTTAACAGAGATCTAAAAGAGATTCTTTTTCTGGCCTCAAATGCATGTACCGAAGTAATTCATGAACAGAAGTCATGTCAGACGGAGCATTTTGTGTTACCATTCTGCAGTTTAATACATTATTTGTTGCTTGTTTAAAAGTGAGGGACATACCTTCCACATTACCTGCTTTTTTGCATTCACACCTTCAATGCCACGTTCACACACTTTTTGTATGTTGCCCGTTTTAATAGACAATACCAGTTTTCCTTCTTCATTTCATCCCTCTTTTTTTCTTCAGACTTTGCCCCTTTCTCACAGGGAGATGTTAACTCAGCATCAGAATATGGAAAGCCAAGATGGCATGCTGCTGGGGGAGATGGAAGCAGCAATTATGGCCATCTCATCTTTGAAAGCTGTGGATAAATACAAGATAGTAAATGTCAGTGTGGGATAGGACATCTCCCCAGCAACCAGTGCAAGAGACATGACCATGGGGTCACTATTGCTGCTGAGCAGACAGGACAGGCAAGCAGACTGCTGCAAGGGCTGGCACCCTCGGTGATACTGGGGACACCACATTCCTGGAGGGGACCAGTGGTGCAGCTGCTGTTGTACTCAGTGGCCCCCATGGCATTTTCTCCATTGCATCACTTTTTGTGCAGTGATTGTGGTGAGAAGACAGAGTCCTGAAGATGAGCTGGGAGGTCTCCAAGAGGTGATGGGTCAGGAACATGCCCTGCACAGCCTCTGGCTATGTGTACGTGTCTCCCTGTCTTAGGTCCTGGGGCACTCCAGTCACGTCATGACTCACAGTGAGTAGCTGGCAGAGAGGATGGCAGACCCACTCCCCACTGGTAGACAGCCCATGGAAGGACATGAGCTCTACCATGCCTTGTGCAATACATTGTGTTATTTTCCTCTTTCAGCCATGTAAGTGCATGGAGGATCTTTGCTTGTGATTCTGCTGAGTCCAGAGGGAAACCTGAAATGCTGCAACCTCCAAGTAGCACCTGAGACTTACAAGAGCAAAGTAATACATGGTAAGAATGAAAGCATTTCCTACTAAGGTGCTACAGAAGTAAACTTGGTCTTTGTCTGGTATTTTACATGCGTGGATCAACTTGGCATGTCAGTATCTCCCCCCTTTCTGACGGTGGCCAAGTTCAGCTTGGCTTTCGCTGTTGAAAAGCCCCAGAGTGCCTGTGGGGCAGAGGAGGGCCACAGAGAAACAGAGTTTTCTCCCTCTCAGCTCAGACCTTTCCTGCAGTGAGTAATAAGGGGAGCAGATGATCACTTAATATATTCTCCAGTCTAATTGTCAGGCAAGTGAAGAGCTCAGCCCAAACTTTACTACAGCAGACTCAGTGAGTCCTGCTGCCACCATCAGTGCTGCCCAAAGAAGAAGGTGTAGCTAGTCCTACTAATTCCTCAGCCTCAGTGATATCCTTACGACCATTCATAGCAAAGGGCTGTGGCATTGTTGCCTGGTGGGAACATCCTGGAGCTACAGGACAGTAGTGAGATGCTTTTGTGCCGTGAGGGTGCTGTGCTCCGGGGTGCTGGAAGACAAATAGCATAGTCTATTCTTGTGCTTTCTGAAGTACACACAGTGCAGTCACAGGTTCATACATGTCAATGCATCAACAGAGACATGTCCTGAAACTCCAGGCAATACACATTGTCTTTTGCCTGGTGCCCTTGGCTGCCTGGGAGCTGAGGCTCAGGGGAGCAGGGCAGCTCCACAGCAAAAGAGCCACTGCAGCTGCTCATCCTTAGTGTGGAGAAAAGAGCCCTGATCATGTGCTGACCCCTCCCAAATGCTCCACTGAGGGAATTATGAGACATTTGGCTCCTTGCTGTATGCCGTGGTGTTGTCTCTCCTGGCTGGCAAGGGTTTCACTTGCATTTGAAACCAGAGAAGTGAAAAGCAGCAGAAACACAAGTTCCTGCAGCTTCATGTGCGTGCTGGCAGGCACCTTCAGCGCGTCAAACCTCTGAGTGAGATCCCAAGACCTGAATAAGTCAGCCTTTAGATTTAATGTTTTTTGAGCTTTTCAGCAATTTTTCAATTCAAGGGTGAGCACTTTCTGAGGAGTTATTGAGTCCACTCTGAGGATAACCAGGGCTGTGTTCAGGTACATCCCTTAATTAATTAACCAGGATTTTATTTTTCCCTGTGGACTTTAACTCCTATATCCTCATGCTAGAAGCAAGGGATTTGCACCTCATATAATCTTGTAATCATTGGTAGCATCTGCTAAAAAATTATGAGTTGAACAAATTTCACCAGCACCACCAAATTTCTGATCAGATTTTAACAAAGTACAATGAGTAGACAATTCAATAAGATGTATTTCAAAGTTAGATACTTTGAAGTGTTAATTTGAGGCCATAACCTAATACTATTTGTGTCTTAGTCAAATCAGTCTTTAATAATATATTTTATTGTAAAACATTTTTACTGTAATCTGCCATTAGTATGAAGCAATATTGATTATCTCTAGTAGATAATATTTACAAAAAGTATTTTAAGGGTACAAATATTTTTGGCATATACTGTCCCGGTAATAACAACACAGTCTGTCAAGACAGTATCAGTGCCATAATTATTTTGGTGTAACCATAAACTGGTTACTGACTTTTAAAGGTAGTGAATGTCAATAATACTTTTCAGCACTTCTCATTTGAAGGACTACCTATGACCTGAAATTACTGAATTCCAGGACTGACATTAGAGAATTTTTATGCAACAACACAGTCACTACCGTATCCTGACTGAAAAACTGTAAGTATGTGCGCTGCTGTAAATCCACAAGTGTCATTGTCTTTAATAGTACCATTTGTGTGTCGAAAAATCAATCATGTATACACATGCAGAATTGGAATCACAATAACAGAAAACAGATGCAATGATTAATTACCCAATTGAAAGTTGTTCACGAATACTGTGTCTGACAACTCTATAAATCCATTGAAATCTGTGTTAACAGTAAATGATCGAAGTCTAATACTAAGAGCATAGCCTAACTGGTAGAACAGGAAACCCTTGAATCAACAGGTATTAATGAAGATGACATTTAGACATTGGGAAAACCTTTCTGGAAAAAAGAGCAGTGAAGCATGGTCACAAACTCTTCAGGGAAAGTATGGAGTTGCTACCACTGAGAAGTTTTAAAGAAGAGATCAGGAAAATTTTCCAGGTTTGGTTTGGTGGTTTGTTTTTTTTTCTGATTTCACTCATCCCTCTTGTGGCAGAGGAACAGGCAAAGTGATCTCTGGAGCTGTGCTCCTATAGACCTGGTCTATGTGTAGAAGATGATTAGACCCTGATCTGGCAGAGTGGGAGCTAGATGTCATCAACACATGGATAGCACCAGAGCCTTCATTGTCCCCACAGAGCAGATGTACTGTGGAGTAGATTAATATCAAACAAACTATGCAGGCCAGACACATGAATAAGAGGACCAGCTTCTTGTCACTGCACCCTGGGATGACAAGTGCAGCCACATTGTAGCAGGCCTGTCTTTGCCTGTTGACTACAGCTGGAAGTGTTGGGAGGTGGATGATGCTCAGAGGTTGATGGACATCTCTCTGGTGCAGCAAAGGTGCAGCTCATGTACTCACTTTTGTCATGTCAAGTCTTCATAGCTGGAATGGCCTTGACTTTGCTTTCTCCTTGGTTTTATTAAAAATATGAGTCCAAGTGGGAGGGTTCCTGTGAGTATGCCTTTTCTGCAAGTAGAGGGAGAATGAGATGGTCTGTGCAGCCTTTTGTTGCTGATGTGGTATTTATTGCACAATGCATACCCAGGTATTTTCCAAAGGCTTTACTAGAAAACATACTTCTATTCTGTTTTGCAGAGCCCCAGCCTGCCTCCATCTGACGCCTTGAAAATATCTGAGCACTTACTCAAGGGCCTTCAGCTACGCTAAAAGGAAAGAAACACACTTTGTCCTTTCTGTATAATCCTTCTGAAGATCTGCATGGAATAGCAAGGGTCTCATTCCAAGTTTTTAATATGTTAATTTAAGGCTTTTTTCTGTACTCTTGGATTTCTGTCCCCAGGAATCAGTGCAGAAGGTGCAAATTATTTTTTCTGTATCTCCATCCCATGCAAAGCCATTTTATAAGGCAGTCTGAAGAATGCATTTCAGATATGAACCTTGTTCAGGAAGCTTGCATGACAATGAGAGAGGACAATGAAAGGGTAGTTGGCTAAGCAGGGACACCCTGGAGCAGCTCCAGACAAACCTGAAAGTGGCACATTTGGTCTGCTATGTGTTTTTATCCACACGCCTTTATTCTATAACCCCATACTTCACCCTTGTGAATCAGCATGACCCTGGTGCCACAGTGGAGACGGTGAGAGTGCATGATGGGTAAAAGCCCACACTTTCTCAGCCAGCAGAAAAACCTTTTGGGGGATCAGTTCAAGGCTGAGATGACAAGAACAGTGATCTTATATTCTTTTTCAAAACTCTCCCTGCTTGTTCTGGTTTTTATCTACACCATTGCCATCAAGCTGGTCATTGCAGTCTGGATCAATTTTGATCTTGCTCTTTTAAGATGTGCCAGTGCCATACCAAAACCTGCATCCATGTAATTTTCTCAAAACTTCTGCCTTCCAAACCAGCCTACAATGTTCTACATGGCCTGGGCCCTGGTGAGCTGTTGACTGCTCCCTGGCCCATGCAAGGAGCTCCCACAGAACCAGTTGCTGCATCTGAGCAAGGTCTACCTCCCTTTCGCTATTGCTTTTCTTCATACTTGGGAAGAGCACTGTGCATACATGCATAGATTCACTTACTTGTTTTCTTTAAGGGTTTGATTTTGGTTTTGGTGTTTTTTTCCTCTCAGTTTTCTATGAAATTGGCACCAATCCTACAGCTGATACCCTGAATATTCTGCCTTACCTCTATCTGAAAGTCCCTCTCTATGCACCTTCCAGCCATGTGTCACCTCTCCCTTCTTAGCTTGCAGGCTATCTGGTGTGTGACTCACTTGTAGCTATGTGTTGGTACAGCATTCAACACAGTGGTTTCAGGACATAGATAGCCTGCAGGGCTGCCAGCGCTGCAAAGAATTGTCGACAATGTATGAAGAAAGTAGTAGAGTATATTCTGCAATGTAATGTCTTCGACATTACCATCTGGATCATCTTAAGATTTAATAAGCTGTATAAGTGCTTTGTAAGACCTACTTTTAGCAAGAACAGGAATTTTTTAGTGCCCTATGTTACAGATTTGAAAAAAACGAACCAAACAAACAAAAAAAACCAAAAAAGGGGGTGTTGAACAGCTACTATTACTACCTGCTTTTACATGGGTTTTGTTCTCTTACCAGAGACATCCCCATGTCAAGAAAGAACTGAAGACATCTCCATGCAGGTTTGTATGATGCTTCAGATTGTGCTGTGTATGATACTCCTTCAGTAACAGTATCATCATTTGCTAATAGGGTATTTTGGATATCCCTGTCTGCACAGAGATTTCATGGTCAAATTATCACAGGAGCCAGAAACGTGTGTAAGCGGGAAAGCAATCTCCAAAGTTTTTGCATCTTAAGTTTATGGAATGTCTTCAACTCATTAATAATATTGTAAGGAATGAAATGCATATCAGTTTTCCCTCTCTAGTCGGAGATGTGCCAGATTGCTGTTTATCTGTGATCTTCCCAGCAATCTATGAAATTTGAAGCCTGGATTGATGCATATTTAGGTCTTGGAATCAGAAATTTCAGTTTAATGCCACTTTCTCATCAAGTGTAGAGTATGGTGTACATCTCCAGATGGCCTATACAAATGCTCTGCCGTACTTCACTCACTTTTTGAATGTCAAGCATCTCTGGGATTCAGCACATCACCAATTAGCATCTTATATCCATTTGACAGAAATGATTCCTCATTATTTCATACGTTTCTTCTGTAATAATATTTGCACACTGAATTTCCCTTCTGAAAAGAGAATGGAAGATAACTGTAAGGTCAGGGACTGTTTGTAAAACATTTTTCTTCTATGCTGTCCTGAGTTTTCACTTGTTTAATCTGGTGGCCATCTCTGTGTTGAAGTACTCTTAGTGAAGGACAGTCATATTCTGATCTTACACACTACGGAGCAAGTGCTCCACACTTTTTCATTTTATTATGAACATAGGACATGGCCCAGTAGAGCACACTCAGAGCCTCTCACTCAAGAAGCTTAGGGCACAAGAAAACGACCATCCACTTAAAAGTGCCCCGAACGCCCTACTGTCACTGGTTGCTTCTCTGAATTCCACATTTACCCACAGTCCCTGAAACAGTTAGAGCTTCCATTGCTAACAAGGCTGTTCCAAAAAGGGCCTTTGTACATGTTTGAAGATGTAGCATGCCTTTACCAGCCTGCTTTGCCCGCAGAACACGTTACTTCCACATAGCCTTTAGAATGTGCTCTTGCACCCCTTCACATGATACCTGATAAAAGAACCACAAATACATACACACCTAAGCAAATCGAACTTTTAATACTGCAATGCCAGAGCCTTTCAGCTACATATATTCAAACCACAGCTGAAAGGGACAGAAATCAACTTCTGTTTAGAAACCCAAGCGGCTCACATCATCACCCAAATCCAGGAACAAATTTTTTTAAAAAAATCCATGAAAAAGATTTGCTACAGAGCTGGTACAGGGCTGGTGACATTACAGTCCAAATCCTTGTTATTTGGGCAAGCTGTATGTAGCCTCAAAACTACATCCACTCGCACAGATGCATAGGAGTAATTAATAAGACATGGTCTTCTACAGATTGCTCTACTTAGTTCTTACTAAGTTCTTACGTGCGTATGAATGTCAAAGCTCTGTAGAGGTGTAAAGGAGGAAGCCAAAGATCTGCAAGGTTGAGAAGGGGGAACACTTCATGCAGACAAACAGTGCCCGCAAGTCCCCAAGGATTCTCAGGATTAAGCCCTGTTCAGCAATTGTCTGGTGAGAGTATGAGAACACCTCTGAATGCAGATATGGGTGGGAAAGAGAATGAGGCTGCTTGCATGTGTTTCCAAGATGTAAATGTTTGCACGGCAGCCATAAAAGCAAAGGTTGCTTTTCAGAAATATAAATGTGTAGGTGCCTTTCCTCTGTACCCCTTCTGTCCACTCTGTCTTGTGATGAGGATGGCTGAGCTTGTATGTACTCTGCTCACAACACACAAAGCAGGCCAGACAGGCCAGCAGCTGCAAGGGGGAACCGCAGCATGTTCAGAAGACTGGGGGATGCCTGGGGCCGTTCAGCACCTCCTACCAGCAAAGTATGCAAAACTGAGGGGAAACCTCCAGTGGCCCGAGGCTCAAGACCAGACCCAAGCCCAGGGCGATGCTGTTTGTGACATCCCAGAATCAGCTCCCCAGATCTAGCTGCTCCTACCCAACAAGTACAAGGTCATGGCACCATTTGCTCCTTTTGCAAAACCATGGGGTATGATCTTATTCAAGAGAGAAATGCATCCACCCATATTTTACTGCTGAGTTCCCCCCTCTCTCACCTTTTCTCTGTACAGCTCAGGTAACCTGTGAGTGCTGGTGGCATCTCAACATCCTCTGCTTTCTGTGCCTGTGTACGTGGGTGGGTGCAGTTCAGCCCAGGCGTGTATGCCTGGTGCCACGGCCATCAACTGCAGTGGTATAAAACAGCAGAGACCCAGTGATGCTCCTGCTGAGATGCTCCCTCCTCACAGCTGTTCAAACAGCAAATGTACCCTTACACAGTGCCAGGGACATGGAATAAAAGCTGCTGGAGGGAGTTGCAAACTGAAAGAGGACACAGTGAGGCAACAGAGCTAGGACTTCACCAGCTTCTCCATTTATTTTTGTTTTATTTTGAAACAAACATGTTATGGGTAGGCATAGAAACTGAAGTGTTTATATGTGTCCCTGTGTTCAGCTTCTCAGGTAAAAATGTAAAATGCATGCAAGCAGTGTTTTAAAATGCATATTATGTTTCTGATAGACCAGAACTGCTGGAGCAGATCAGATCTCTCAGTTAAATATGCATTCATACATTTTTAAAAAATGTATAATATTGACTATTTCAGATGTAATGGCTCCTGTAGCATCATTACGGTGCACAGTGCAGGCTCTTTATTTGGTATTGTATCAATTTGTAGGGTGGACTGTCATGGTGTTAATACAGATGTATGTTAATAACAGTATGGAAGCAGAGAAAATGCTGCATGCCAGTAGTCAGATTTTAATTCCAGCATTTTAGCCTTTAAAAAACATATTCAAGATTAAATTCTCCCTTCCCCTCTGCCCAGTGAGCAGGGTCTGAAGTGTGGTCCTGTGTTGTGTTACGTGTGGGTCACCAGCACTGAGTCGAGGGGAGGTACACACTGGACATACAACAGGGAGCTGCAATGCAGGGTGGAAGAGAAGGAATTTGGCCTGAAAAGATCAGATAGTTTGTGTCTTCATTGGCAAATGAAACTGCTTTAAGGCTGCAATACATACAGGATGTGTGGAAAGTTAAGAAAATTATTTGATTTGTGTTTGCTTTGACATGAGGCATGTCAAATGAGTCCAATGTAATTGCAGTTAAAATATGAAAGCAAAAATATATTTACTAAGCTCAGATACAATATTGCATATCGGACATGTGAACAGTTTTTACAACCAATTTATAAATACTTAAAAGAACTGGTTATCTATAGAAAAACAAACAGCACTAGACAGAAATAAACAACATCTCCACAATAATTCTCTAACTTCATACTGCTGTAACTCACCAGCTCACAGAAGAAGCTCTCCATGTAAAGGAAACCAGAGAAACTATAATGATTTTCAGATACAGTTGACAAGAGACCATTTAGTAAACTTTTATTTTTTTTTAACTAACAGTATGCAGGGATGTTGTATTCTAGGCTGCTACTAATAATCTCATCAGAATGCAAAAGCAGTGACTGTGTTATAAAATCAATGATCTGTTATATTCTGCAAGAATTTACAAAAGCCTAATGTCATTTACTACACCATGAGAACCATACTTGGATTAAAAAAACAAAAAAACCCAACAAAAACAGAATTAAAAAAAAAGGCGGCGATTACAGCTGATGAAAAAGCAAACTGTTTGCTAATGCTAAGTTTTAAAGGTATGATTCATCTTAGGCTTACAAAAGCATGTATTCTGAGTTCAGGAAAGGGAAAGGCGTTTATGTTTGGGAAAGTGTCGGACAACAAGTTCATCAGAACCATGTTCACATCACAGCTTTGATGTGGATGGTCAGTCCCCATCACCCTGAAGAGGCAACTGGCTTTGTGCCCTAGGCTCAGGCTCAGGGGAACTGTGCCCAAGAAGTTTGGGTTTGCTTTTTTTCCTCTAGCACTTCTGACAGAAGAATGAGTGCACCGTGCCTAGAAATAGACTTTCAAATGATTGTAAAGGATTTTTTTTTTTCCTTAAACAGAATAAATGAAGCAAAACCTAGACAGAACCAAGACCTTGTCATGCACTGAACACATCATCATCATCATAATCGTTATTCCTTTTCACCAGCAATAAGATGTGTTTTGCAAACATAAACTAATTAAGCCCCACAACCTTGGAATTGAGTCTGTAATTTCCTGTAAAAGGGGAAACTTAAGTGAAGGCCAGATTGTGACACACTTACTAAGTACAAGCGCTCCACAAGTAGCTCCATTGACTTCCTCGAGACCCTTTTTGGTGTAATGTGTCGTTCAATGAGAGGTATCACAGCCTGGTGTTAAATGACTTGCCTGGAGGCGCACAGCGAGTCAGAGCGGGGCCAGCACCAGGCTCCGGGACCCAATTCCATCACTCCCAGGGATGTAAATTGTACCAAAGCTGATTGGAGCTGTGTGCATATGCCCAATGGGACCAGAAGGACCCCCATAACCCCTACCTGCGAGCCTTGCTCCCAGTGCCTCTGTCCAGGCTGGGGAAGAAATGAAACTGCAAAGAGCTTCTTGGAAACAGCCTGTGATAAGTTGTTCCACTTTGGAAAAACTGGAGATGCCTCTCACCTCAGTGACCATTTGTGTTAGAAGCTGAAATTGGTCACACTATAAAAATCAAGTCCTTATTTTGGCAAATGGGGGTGCAGAAGATATTTGCCCGAAAAAAGGATTAGAGATGAGAGGAGCTCAGTGGGACTGAGCCCCTGTAGAGCTGTGGCTGGGGCTCTGGGCTGGCTCCCGGCAGGTGATGGGGTGACCCTTCTGCACGGCCCCAAAGGCAGCCAGGTACCATGGGGGAGAGCCTGCTCCACTCAGGCACAGGCTGCAGGTGCTGCAAACAGTGCAAGGTTGGGACAAAAAATGTCTGTATATGGGAGATTGCACTCCCCATGATGAAGAGCTCACTTCTGACATATCCTATAACTACGGGACACAGAAAAATGTAAAGTGAATGGCATGTCTGTACTTGATTCAAAGTTTCAATCATGTATTTGAAAATAGGGAAAACAGGTTCCTGTTGTACAGTAAGGACTTAATATCATTCACACTAAGGAATTGCTCCTTGAGATTAGTAAACACTGACCGCCACAGGTCTGCTCATAGAAATAGCTCCTGAGCAAGACATTGGAGGCTGCAGCATTGCAGTCACACAGGTAAGTCAGGCAAAGAAAATCAGTCCCTGCATTTCCTAGCTTCTGTGTTTGACACAGGCTCTTCAGGAATGTTCTATGACATCTCCTAAGTATCATTTTCCAGGTAACAATATGCAAAGGCTGGTATTTCAGGTGATGCATCTCTGATGAGCAGACAACCTATAGCATAAATATAGAATAAAGTTTTCACGCTTCCATACTTGCACATTCTGGATGTGCTGAGGTGCTGTACACTGCTGCCAGCAGAGGCAGCTCGTGCTTTGAGGTCCTCATTGATTTTGCTTAATTTCAGAAGGACTCTGAAGACCAAGTAAAGAGAGAAATATTTACTTGCTGTTCTAAGCTTTCAATGTAACTAGTTCTCCAGTGTCATGTGTAAGGAGATGCATTTAATAGTCATTAGATTCTCTTTGATGTCAATAAACAGAGAATAGATTCAGACTTCATGAAAGTGGACTAACAAACAAAAGGGACAATACTTTTGCATTTAAAATATGGAGATGGAGAAATCTACATACGTTATTCAAGAAAGTCTTAGCTGAGAATAGAGTTTTGTGTCCATTTTAATGCGCTTTTTTAACTGAAAAAAAAAAAAATACATGGAGTTTTCTTTTACAGAGCAGTGTGCAAGTTTGGGTTGCATTTTTTTCCATGTTGGAGGCCCATATGACAATAAGTGAAAAGATCAGAGCACTGGCAGCTCCGGAAGATTGCTTTCTCCCCAAGCCTTCTGAGACCGGCTTGTCCTAATGTCCCTTTTCTCCCTCCTCCACTATTGCTATTTTCATTTGCTGACAAGCCCAACGTTAAATATTTGCTGGAGTTTTCATATCGATAGTACGTTATATTGCTATTACTGAACAGTTTGGGGCTTTGTGGCTAGCTACCATGACAATAGATGCACAGCCTGGAACCAGTTTTAGTTAATTAGAGTCAATCAATCCAAACTTTGCTAACTTACTCATGTGAAACAATAGTATAATGAACCAAAGTCTGCAAGATGATTGGGAAACACAAATTATTGCACCCTGATAAATTAAATGTGACTATTGCAAAATCTTCCTTCTAAATGAATACTCAGAGAGTGAATGTATGGGTGAATAAGCATAATTTAAAATACAGAAAAAAAATTAAAGAAGCTGTTATAACCCCACTTCAATGTTTTCATTTTTCTTTAAAAGAAATAGAAAACCAGATTGCCGTATATACAAGACCAAATGAGTATAACCTTTTTAAGATTAAAATTTTTACACCAAGTAGTCCCATAAAATTGACCCCTCACAATTTGCAAGCTAAATTTCACAACACGTGTGGTGTCTAAAAGGTGGAATTGTTCTGTTTCGTGTGTCCTTCACAACTGCTTCCTTTTTAAAGCTATTTGCTAAACATTTGTCTGACCTTGAGGAAAGAAAGCCCTGAATATTTTCAGCCTGGGATACTGCTCTCAGACAGCCTTTCTTCATAGACAAAAAGACTTTTTGCCCCCCTTTTATGGTGATAAACACTTCCCCAGAGCTTGGAATTAAATTTATGTGCCCAAAGAGAACACTCCTTCCCCATCTATTTTCTCTTGATTTTCTAAAAATGGTATTTTTAGAGTTGGATCCAGTTGATAAAAACAGTACCAGGATGGTATTTAAACTTTTGTATTAGAATTGCATTTTGGTCAGTGAGCTGGTCTGTAATAAGCTACTCCAATGGTTTATGGCATTCACAGGGTCTTAATTTTGTCCAGTATGCTTCTCACATTTTTTCATTCACGGTATGTCCTTCACATGTGCTACAATCTACAAGAGGTGACCTATTCCAAAGGACCAAGTGCTGTCCTAAAGAGATCAGTGTATAGAGATGCAGTAAATGAAATAGGGTGCACATATGGACCAGCTGAGCCATGAAAGACCCTCAGAATTAAGGCACATGGGATTTAAAGAGTGGGTTTACATACAAGGGAGAGAAAGTCTTATATGATGGTTTCACAAACCAGTACAAGATTTGAAAGTCTGGATAAATGAACAAATGTGTTTTCTGTAAATATTTCAAATTATTTGTTTGACCAAACAGGCCTTTCCAGAAGCAGCAAGCTCTTTCTGCATATTGATGTGATGACAGTTTTTTTGTGGGGGAGAGGGTGGAATTTCATCTATTCTAATTAAAAATTTAAGAAGCTCTTGAAGCTTATGGGGTGGGAAGGTTTGTGCTCGAGACTGCAGTTCTTTCCCATATGTCTCCGAAATAATCAGTCCTGAGGCTTATGAGCAATTACCTGGCTGAATTACAGGCATGATAGGTGAGAAAAGGTGGGATCTTTTCTTTCCTCTTTGAGGAATAATCATGTTTTTCCGGCCATGTCTATTTTTATATTATTTTTCATGAACTGTGCCAAAGTTGTACATTGTTTCAACCATAAAAGACCATATTAGGAGGTGTTCCAAAGGAATAAGGCTGATAGATATTTTCTCTCCTACCTCTCTGCTTGGATTCTGCTTCTGATCTGAATGTGATTTTGAAAGAAGATAAAAGTCTGGGTGTTGTGCACACATTGCTCATTTCCAGGTTGCACTTTTACTAGCAGTTCTGGATAGGTTTAGGGGAAAAATTAAAAAAACCAAACCACCACTTGAATAATTTAGGACTCTGCAAATTGGACATTTGGCTAAAAAAAAATCTGAGATATCATTTTTACATATCACAGTTGGATTCCTAAGCTAAGGCTGTGAACTGTTCACAACAAATTCAATCAAAACCATCTGACAGATATTTCTAAAGCAGTTCAGAAGATCTAAAATGATATTTTTCTCTGCAATTCAGTGAAGGGGTCAAGAAAACTAGCAAAATAAAAATGTGAATGGTAATAGGGAAAATTTATTAGCACCTGAAATAATCTACAGTATAGATTTTTCAAAACTTTTCCTCTATGAACGTACCTGCAGTAATTCCATTCCCCTTCTTTCTTTTCTTCCATGGTCTGAATTTTCCTTCCCACATTTGATTGCAAACACACCTGAAATATAGCTATATTTTAAATAAAGGAATTAGAGAAAGTCCTCATCTAATACGCTGAGTAATTGCATAGGTTACAGGTAATCAGGGTTTTTCACTTCTTTTCTACCATGACTATGTAGTAGTGAGGCATGTGAATTTTATAAAGCAAACTTCTGCTGTTACAAGTATTGGTAGAGAATTTTAAAAAGAAACAAAAGAATAATATATGGAAGCCATGGCAAAAGAAATACAGTGTTATTAAGTAAATCTGGGAAGATGGATCTCAAAACTTGGTTTGGTTTTCTGTTAGAGCCTAAAATAGGGTACTTTAGTTCATGAAGTCAAGCTTTCATTTAATGTGCAACATGAGTCTAGACAATGCTGTTTTGTACATATATTTGGGAAACTCACTTCTTTAAATATCTCTTGGATGAGAACTCATCTGAATCCAGTTACCTTCACTGATATGCTTTTGACTGAATATGCCTCAACAATGACCTTGCAAATTTAATTTTTCACTAGAATAATGATGACAGATTAAACCATCCATTTTTTTGCTCCAACTTTTCTGTACTCTTCACCCTAAAATTCAGATCCTGTTTCCCTCCCTCCACACCCCTTTTTGTTTTGTTTTAAAACAGAGAAATAATGATATATAGAGGAAATTATTGCAGTTTTTCCAGATGGGGACAACACAAGTGCCTATCAATATCCCAACACTGCTGTGTTCTTTATATATGCCTTTTTCCTTACCCATCATTGGCCTGGCCATGTCCTTTTGCAGTTACTTAACAACTGTGAAGTCTGTTGATAGCATGCTGTTCAGAAAATAGGTTTCTCAACCTTAAATATACAATAAAAATACCCTTTGTTTACTTTACACTAGTCATACCAGTGAACACAATTCATATTTGCATCTAAATTTCTATGCAGATGCAAAGCTTAGTTAGCCTCTAGCAATGTACACTAGGAATGGGACCAATGATTATGCACAATTATACCATTGTTAATGACCGTAAGTAGGAAATGGGTGAACATGTTTTGTTTTCTATAAATCACATTGGTCCTTCTCTCACCTTCTCCTCTTCCCTGTCAAAAATCTCCATACCATGCAGTTTAGATCCAAATGACTGCAACACGGAGTCAAACTGCTACCTAATCCTTCCATTTCGTGATAACTATGTCCTTTCCTAAATAATTAAGTTATCGCTTATTGGAATAAAGGGATTTTACTGCATTGCTTAAAGTTCACTGAGGGTCTGATCCAGATTCATTTATATTAATTATCATCATCTGAGAATACCTATGGTCTTTGTAACTTCAAATGAAAAATTATGCTATCTAAAGTTCTACCATAGTGTTGTCAGAATCCATGGAGAATTCAGAAAATCTTTTCCATGTTTGAAATTTATCCTTAGAAGTAAG
>VWZG01005640.1:200581-226675 GCA_013396735.1 Grallaria varia
CATACACTAGGCACTGAACAGATTGTAATAAACAGCTGGTGTCCTCTTCTGAGGCTCAACACTGGCCTGAGTAGGCCATATCTACCACTCTTCTTGAGATAATTTCTCTTGAGCAGCAATAGCATTCTTTCTGTACAAAGCATCCTATGCACCAGAAAGTTGCTCTGCAAGGACTTCTTCACTCCTTCCTTCATCATATCTTGTTTTTCCTCAGAATAATCCTTGTGCTCAGTAAAGGAGGTGGAGTTGGAATCAGTACCACTTTTTTTGGTGTTCTGGATTCTAAAGATGCTCAGGAATTGAGAGTAGTTGGACAATTCAGTTTTTTGTGGGTTTTTTTAATAACTAAAACAACCACCAGTACAATCTTGTCTGGAGCATCAGTACCTTTTATATGGATCTGTTGTACTGTCCTTTAGTAATAATATGAAGATATTATTAACATATGTTGTAAATTTAGCTGAATATTATTTTTAATAACTAAAGTTTACAAGTGGGAAAGCTAATCATCAACTGATAGTTTATTAATGACACTAACTTGATTTCAAAATAGATTTAATAAAACATTTAAGATTACATTCTCTTAAAGGAAAATTTTATGTACTGGCTCATTGGAAAAATGATACCGTTAAGTCTGTCTAGGGCTAAGGTTTAGAATGCATCTGGATTCTCATTAACTGAAAACTGAGACTTGTGGATGTGCTTAGCCACTCCAGAAATAAAAACCACCAAACCACACAAACCACCGCCGCCCCCGCAAAAACAACCTGTACCTTTGATCTAATTTCCATGAATGATTTGAATAAATGGATTGTAGTCATGTAAAATAAATTCTCAAATTAAGACATAGACATCAGTGGAATTAATTTGATTCTCAGCATAATCGTTACTTGATTTTGTTCTGGTTGCCATTTCAATCAAGTGTTTATGAAACACTGAGTTTTGGAGAAATTTCCAATTCTTTCTTTAGAAAAGTACAAAGTAAATGAAGTTATGACAGTCATATGCTTTATGAGCATTTCAATGAAACCAAAAATAATTAGAAACTGAAAAATATTTATTTTAAATATACAATGACATGAAATATTGTCAGTCATCTTCAATTTGCTCCATTAGTTTGACAGTACCTCTACTAGTAGTTCTCGAATCATTAGAAATACAGACTAAGGATACAAGGCAATCTTAATGCTTGATTTTCACACAGACATAAATTAGGTGTAATTTTAATGAAATTAATGAATTTAAAACACAGTAAACTGTGAAAATCAGGCCCTGACTCCTTAATAGTCCTTACTGACTTTTCATTTTTCAGCTATTCTACCTAACATCTTGCAGAAACAGCAAGGTACGACATATGGATATATCTGATCCAGACTGCAAAACTTGAAAAAGAGGTGAGTAACTTGATTCTTTCACTGATGAAGCCGATTTTATAATAATAGTCCTTTTTTGGAGACCTAGTAGTACTCAATTGCTGGAGGAAAAAGAAAAGGAAAAAAAAAAAAAAGGAGAGAAGAAGGAATGAACTTTGGCCATGTAAATTCCTTTCTTGAAACATCATGCCCATAGTCAAATAATAACTGCCCAAAGAGCACTTGAATCTTAATTTCCTATAAGATTTATTCTCAAAAACTTTAGTTTAGATGTGCAAAATATTATTGTTTGATGAGTATTGTAACTTCAAAGTATTATAAAATGAACTCCTGGAGAATCGGCTTTTTTGTAGATGTGTTACGTATACATTTAGGATCCCCATTTTGTGCAAACTTGTTCTCTCATATGGTACACTTTAAAGGTACTTAGAAGAGAGTTCCTCGGAAGTAAATAATTGAGTGTGGTGCCTGAGGGGAAAAAGGAATAACTGCTGCAAACCACCTTTTTATGCAGATGCAGAGTACCTGAAATACGGGAAGATTCAGTAAATCAACAAGATAACCAGTAAAGTATGCAAAAACCCCATAGGAATACTCATAAAGTTATAAATAAAATGTGAATGTCCAATTGGAAAATGCATATGTTGCCTTAGAAGCCAGCAAGCGTAACACCATAACATAGAAACTGCAACGTGGAGTCAAGGCAGTGGTCCATCTAACCCACCTAGGCAGCGATGGTCATGGTGAGAGGCGATGGAGGGAAGACGTTAAGGGCAGAATAAACTTATGCAGTATTTCTTCCTAACATTTTCCTATCCCAGAACAGACAGATGAGACTGAAGTGATTTTTTTGCCAGAATTCCCCATTGTCAGCAAGTATTCCTAAATTTCAAAGACCTCCCTGTAACCACAGGGTCATGCTCCTGAATTGCCACTCTCCTGTTGTCCCTTTAGCACACATAGAGACATAAGAAAGGAAAGTTTTGCGTTTACCTAGAAACAAATTCATACATTGTCTATGAAAATAGATGTTAAATTATCTCTGTAAGACTAAGCAGCCATAAAGACAACTTGTACTACTCAAGGGTAACGAGTGTGGCAAGAGGGAAAAGTTATGGCTCATTCATGTTTCTCTCCATCATGTTCCCAAGGACATCACTGTCCAAGGTGGCATCTGCCTCCATCATACAGGAAACTGCAAATGTTTCTTCAGAGGGACCCATACATCCCTTGCAGGCTTCTCTCAAAAGAAGTTGATTCCACTTCAAAGTAATTTGGACTTCTGTCACTAATTTGCTCCAGTAAAAGTAAAAATCTTCAGTATTCCTAAAGGTGCACATTTGCTTAAAAGGTTTCTTAAATTATTCCAAAGCAAACGGCAGCCCAAACAGGCCATGTTTCTGTGCATTTATCTTGCTAAGGCAGAAATCACACTGGTGAAGCTAAAGTGCACAACTTCTCAACCTGAGTGGTTATCGGGCAGCATTGTATCTGTCAGGGTGACACTGGTGCTGTCAGGCTATTACAGATTGAGCTCCAGAATTATATGCTGTCTGAGGGACTATAAAGCAATGAAAAATTCTGATGGTTTATATAGAGGAAAATCTCAGCTCTTTGATGATCAATAGGAGAAAGATGACAAATGGCTTTTTACTCCTGAGACATAGGGAACTGAGGAAATCAGAGAAAACAAAGAAAAACTGTAAATTCTTTCAGAAGACTACGTCATCACATTTTAGGTTGCTAATAACAAATGCTAATCCGACCTATCTAGTCAAATTGTTTCCTTGCTCATGTCCTCCAAATTTTTCGTATCTCTCAGACTCTATCTATTAAGAATAAAGAAGTAGGGTTTAAAAAGAATGAGAAATAAATGAAAAAGAAAGGTAACAATATAAAGACAGCAGTAGTTAGACTCATCATCTGTATACGTCAAAGGTGTCACTAAAAAATGTGAGGAGTTATTATTGCAGTGAATTAAATAAGACACTAAGATCTATGAAATACCAGAATACAGGTGGAAGGTTTTGCTATATGTTATATAAACATGTTTTCTATACTGACAGCTAAAAATTAGTATCTTACTAAAACCGAGAACATAATGCTCAACACCCTTCAGAAAGTTATCAAAGATACAATAAATTATACTGAGGGGAAGGGCTTGAGCACTCAAAAGCTTGTCCTTTTTTTCCAGTCTAATAAAATACAGTGCCTCACCTTATAAAATCTGTCTTGCTTATGTTCTTCGTCCATCAAGATTATAAAAAACAAAAAAATCCAAAATATCACCACAACACTAAAGTTTTAAAACAAACATGTAATTTTAGCCCTCAGAATAAAGGTTTTACTACACTGTCATGTAGTGAGAGTACATATATTGTCTTCAACCTGAGAAAAATAGAACCCTGACTAAGAAAGACAGCCCAATTTCATCAATGACTTCAGAGAAATCAGTTTTAAGTATGTTTTTTATTTTGCCAGACTTAGTCCCTAAAGGTTAATTGAAGTTAAGCACAGCATTAAGACTTTCCTTGTTTGGTGTACTCTTTCAATATCATATTTTAGAAATTGTAGTAAAACAAAAACTCATAGCTTTGAAAAGTCTGCACCAAATGAAAAAAGGGGATTTTCTGGAGTTATTAGAGATAATTAAAATGCTCCAGTAAAGTTCCGTGACAGCTGAGACAGGCTGGCATGCTAAATCAACACAGTGAAACTGCTGTTACCCATCACAGTTTTGGAGGAGAGTTAAGTGTAAGAAAGAAACTGCTTTTCCTGAGTCTTCAACTCTCAGCTTAATGCTCCAGGACCAGTAGGTGTGGCAACACTGATGCTGAGTCAAGTGATGATCCAGACTTGTAGCAATGCTGAGCATTATAGGAATGAGCACTATTAGAAGCTTACTGCTTCTGTTTTCATTTTCTTCAAAATTATTCTTGACAACTGAGTAGTTCTCTAAGGTGTAATTCTTTCCAACTCCCTCTCACCTCATAAAAAAAAAGAGAAAAAAATTACCAAAAAAATTATTTTCCTTGTACAAAGCCTTCAGTCCCCTGAATCAGCTGATAGTAATGTCTTTTCATTTGTCTCAAAACCAAATTTCTGTTCTGCTACTGCATGCATGCTCAGTTACCACAGAAGAATATCCTATTCATTGAGGAAAAAAAGCTTCTTAAGAGAACACTTGCAAGTGAAGACCTAAATTTGCTCCCTCACTCCTCAGTCTGGAGTACCATAAGAAGCCACTTATAACAGCCTGTGAGCACAGAGGCTGTAACAGAATTTGCTCAGAACGTCACTTGAAGGAGGGGTGGTTCTTGGCTCTCCAACACAAAGTTTGAGAAAGGGATAAAGATGGGAATGCTTTATAGAGAAACCATGTATGTTCAATTTAGGTAGATAGGAAAGAGTAAGGGGGATTAAACAGCAATGCGGTGGCTTATACCAAACTGGTATTGTAACACTTTTATTTGCTTTCTGCTTCTGTCCTTAATTGGTTCCTTCTGTAGTGCCAGCAGCAGTCCTCCAGAGTACACAGTCAGATGACAGTCATGTTATGTCAATCCTGTGACAGATGTTTACTGATTTATCCTTAGGAAAGATTTGGTTTTCAGATCTATCTTCTCAGGCATAAGCAAAAGACATAATATAGGAGGGTTTTATTTCATTAATAACTTCTTCCTCTCATATTACAATTAGCTACAGTATCCTGGTAAGAAAGAATAGGTGACAAGGAAAAAGACTGGAAAAGCAACAAGCTGAGGCATCACATCTGAATCCTGAATATTTTTAAAAAATATATTTGGAGAAAATAGTTGGATTTAAAGAAGGCGCTCACAACACAATAATGTAAAGCATTTAATTCCTCAAAGGCAACTTTGGAAGATTGTAGTGACTGCTGCAAAAAGTTTCTTGTAAGGAGTTTTCCGTGGGAAATGCTTGATTGAGTCAATCAAAAGATGGGATAAGTATTACACATTTGATAATTTTGCACATGACAGACAGGATTCCATTCCAGTAGGTCATTTGATTCTCTGCAGGTGGCTCTGTTGGTTTCTGGAATATTATAGTGTGAATTACAAGTTACACAAATGAAAGGCTGTTATAATTCTGGATAACATTGTGTTTGATTCTACAAACATCTTTAGGCCTAATGCAAAGATTCCTTTGAATAATTTATCCAGCTAAGTGTCTGTGGTCCCAAACTCCTAATTTAAAAATGTTGATAAATGAAGTATCTCTTTAGCTAATAAATGAAGTATCTCTTTAGTTATCCTTTGTCAGCAACATTCATTTTAATGGAAAGTGAGTTTACAGGGTTACATGATTGAACTACTGAGCCAAGTCAGTGTTGGCAAATGATGGGCTAAATTATTGATGTTACACACTAATGAATTCTGATGAGAAATAAAATACAGACATTACATTTCAAGTGGTTCATAATTATTTTTGTACTTTAAAAGCAATTTTATTCTTTTTCCAAATCATACTGGTTCTATAAAACAAAAACATAGTTAGTGATTATAAGCAAAATTATTGAGTTTGAGGCAAAAATGCCTCTGTAAGTTTTCTTATGCGAGTATAATGCTATTCACACTAGGATTCTGATTTCTTCTTATACTTCTGGGAGAGGATAATTAAATTAAATGTCTAAATTTTTAAACTGCTGTCTTTAAACAAAATAATCTACTTTGCAACCATAGTTAAGAGTTCATTAGATGAGTTTATAATCTATGATATATCAACATGTTTACTAGAGATGTTCTGAGCTACCATAATTAATTCAGGTGATGACAAATACAGAAGAGCTGCCAAAAAGGAGCTTTCAACATGTAAACAGTTTATCATTAAACCTGTGTTTTGATATATGTCTAAAATGGGTAGAAGGAGGTTACTAAACTTCAAATAGCCAAAAGTGATTTTGCAAGGTTGACTCATTAATTTAAAATGTCATTTCTCTGAGCATTTACTCACAGTACTGGATAAAGAATTGTAAATTCCTTAGTTTTACTTATAAAGCCAGAGTCAAGCATTTGCTTGTTTGGCAACAGAATAATTTCATAAATCCTATCCTTAATCTTGTCTTCCCAAAAATGGGCTTTATTTAACTTTTCTTAATTATACACTGAAGGTTTCTGTCAGTTGGTGGCGAAGCAAAACTATGAAGTGTCATTTCATTTTCTTTTGCACACATAACAACTGAATGACCATCTTACTTATCTGATCATTGCTAAATTTTCTTGTCAATCAAAACAACCATTGGTGTCTTGAAGAAGCAAGTACATACAAAACCATTGTGGTTTTACTTGAGAAGGGAATTTTGTGATCCAAATGATTGACCTTTGAGAGGCTGTAATATCTGGCCAAGGTCTCAGAAGGGAGATTCATGAGCTCCAGAATCATCATCATAAACCTCAGTGTTACCTATAATTTAGCATTAAACTTTTCACAGAACTGTAGTAAAATATTTTGAGACATGTTGCTTGTTTGTCCCAGATAGTCATAACACTCCTACTCAAACAAAAACAGCTAAGCTCTCACCAAAGTTCAAGGGTTCCTGTAGAGTTTGATAAGAAGAACTTGAATTAATTATTTCTGGATTTCAAACCGCTGGTCTTTAAACCACTCCAACTATTTTTTCTCTAATAAGAAGGACTCTCCTCATCTGTAGGTAGGAGTGAGAGCATTGCACCTTGTGAAAATTGCCAAGCATTTGCTTTTATAGGATCCATTCTAATTTTTTTTTAAATTACCCTATCTCAAAAACTCAGGCATTGAACTCAATTGCTTGATTTCTTTGGTAAGTTTAAAAAAAAATCTCAGGAGTGGATCATACACTACTACCAACAAAATTTCAGAACCATGAGGCTCTTAAAACACAGTTTGCCCATAATTAGTAAGTCTTATCTTGACCTTGGTAGGTCTGAAAATTACAGTTTTACAAACTTGTGCCTAGTGATAGGTAATGCTTCTTCAGCAGTTGTATCTCAGGACTGACGAGGTTTGAGTAGGGCTTAGGGACTTTAGAGGTGTCCTACCTGTACTCTCATTTTGCCCAGTACATGCTGCAGAAAGATGACATGGCTTGATATGAATGTGACAGAGCAAGTGCCAAAATGGGGCAACGTTAAGATTTGGAGAAGGCTTATGAGGATGTAAGATTGAGCTGCAAAGGAAAGATGTCAGTGGTCTGTCAAGTGAGGGTAAAGGCTGGAATTGGCAAGTCTCAGAGGCTGGGAAGCAGAAAAATACAAACACCCATTGGAAAAAAAAAGGTGGAGGCTGGAACTTGAGAAAGCATCAAGGGAACAGAGGAAAATGGAAATCAATAGGCAGTGCCAGAGACAGTCTAGAAAAGAAGCTTGAACGGAGAGCAGAAATGGCTGGGCCAGCGGTGTGGGAATGAGTCAGGTGCAGAAAAGTCTGAAAATCAGCTGGGATGAGATGCAACACAGACATTGGGTTGGGAAAAGCAGACACTGTAAGATGGAAGGACTTTGATTAGACAAAAAGGTCGAGCAATAATTAGTGACTAAGAGATAGACACCAGTCTACTACAGTTGTTATTTACTGGTTAAAATGGCAAAGAAGTTTATTGGCACTAACTGTTGATGATCAAAGTAAGAGTCAATATAATGGTTTATATTCTTGGAGATTTTGGAGACTAAAAAAAGATCTTAGAAGAAAATTATTAAGATAACAAAAATGAGGTACTCAATTTAGAAATATCAGGATTGCAATTATTAACAGAAACTTAATTTAGTGTATTTTGCGCAAACATTACAACACAGATTTTAGTTACATATATGAAAAAAGTAATTTATGCTACTTCAAGAAACAGAAATCCAGTTGTCTTCAGGTTTTGGAAAAGGCATCAAGCATGATAACTTCAACATTTTTTTTGAAACTTCTCAATTAATGATGAAGTGTTTCAGCACACTTTTATTCCATCCAGTTTTAAACTCGGAATTTCTGTATTGGGGAGTCCAGAGAATCTTCCAACTATACACCAGAGTTTTTAGGTGGTGGCCATATTTGATTCATATCATATTTCCTTCATATAATGAAACCCTCAAGTGAAGCCATAGAAGAATTGAAACAGTTAGATGTTTCTATGCATGTCAGGAAATGTTCATTGTTCTATGAGACTTTGGGTATGATACTGTGAGAAATAAAGAGATGCGAATCGTAAGAAGCTTGGCATGTTACGGCATAAAGGCATAAGTGGCATAAAAACCTAAATGCAGCGGAGTTGTGGCAAGTTATATGTACACTTCACTTCAAAATGGTAAAGGAAATTTTGTCAGAATAAAGATAGTGGAGTTTTGCCATGTGATAACCAAAATCACAGACCATGAAAATGAGGCAAAGAAATCAAGCAAGTTCTAATTTCTTCTATGATTTTGGCTTATTTTGAGATGACTTTCCATTTTCTCACTGGAAAGGTCACTTTCATCATGCAGCAATGAAATAAATGATCATGATCATTTTAGTGTGTCCATTCCATGGCATGGCAACTGCATTTTCCACCAAACCTACATGATATGCAAACTCAAAGAATTTGCTGAGTGCTTGTCAGGGTCATCAAGTCAATCTAGAAAAATCTAGACAAAAAGAATTGCTTTAAGAATTCAAATAAAATGTCAAATTATATTTTGAAGGATTTCAGATATTATTAACCAAAATTCATAAGCATTTGAGAGGAAAGCCATACATTTTTAGGAACTATATACTGGATGCCGATTTCCAGTTTCTTTAGAACCTGATTAACTAAGTAGCACATTTTTCAACCCATAAGCATTAACCCCAGGAGAAGAAACAAAAATCGCTGGTCTCAATTCCCCTACACTGTACAAAATAAGTACTTTATAAATTAATAATAAACCCAGAAAATTTTAACTTCAACGTTTTAAATGGTTACTATGAATAAATGTGACTAAACACAAAAGCTTAGAACTAATTAAAAGGTGTGCATCCATGTCCCCTTAAGAAACATTAGCTGTCATCCAACCCCATATGTCTCCAAGACAAGGCAGAAACAGCAAGACTGCTAAACTGAAATCAGCAGGCAAAAAAGACACAACTGAGTGCAATCAGCATAAATGGTGATAACTCAACCCATAACAGAGAAAAATAAAAGAGGAGGCATACAGATTTTGAAGAGCATCAGCCCTGAGGGACACCATAACACACCTGTGTTAATAAGTTAGAGAAAAAAAGATGTACTTAAGCTGACTACCACCTGACAGCTAAGAAGCAAGTTAAGAATGTGTAGCTTTCACAAAGCAAAGGGGTAAACCTGCTTGTAACATGCAGGGTACCAGTTGGTTCTGGCCTCAGTGGAACTGCAACGGCTCTATTGTAAGGAGGTGAAACTGTGCCACAAAAACCACGGATTCTGCACAGTCAGTAAAACATTTCCTCCGTTAAGAATCCATATCCACTGAGATGACTGCAGTAGACTCAGCAAAGTTTCCAAGCCTTAGTAAGGAATGGTCACTCCTTTCTCTGGTGACCTCTGCAAAATTGCTCAAATAAAGACAAAACAAAACAGACCAAAACTCTTTTCCAGTGTAAACCAGTGTAGTTCAGTACAATGGTATTGCAGGCTACAACAGCTTTGCTGAAATGTTTTAAAGATTTCAGGGTAATCAAGCAACTTGAGTCAAACTGACGAAAATGTATAAACAGTCACAGCATTCTGCAATCAGAGTGACAGACAGGGGGTTGATGCTTCATTCCTTGGTGCCTTATGTAGCGATTTCCACGTGATGAAAATGGGCATAACTGCTACCAACTAAGGAGTTTTCAAACTCTAAATTCTTATTATATACTCTTATATCACTGGTGTGCAAAGGTACTGATCCTTTAAAAATTAAACCGATAATCTTACATTTATTAAAACGGTACCATTGTTATGCCACCATCAGAAAAAGAAAATACTTTAAAGTTACAATGTAGTAGCAATGATACTATCCATTTTTGTAGCACTTTGACCCTCAGTATAATTCTGACATAACTATAGTCAAGATAAGTCATCTGAAAGAATGGTCTAAATTGAAGACTGTTAGGATTAAAGCATGGGCACAGTCCCAACTAAAGCTACATCTGCCATCATATATCATTTTTGCAATTAGATAGCTAATTGAACTTATTCAAGAGCCATGTTATCGAAACTCCAAAACATTATTGGAAAAGCAAAAGTAATTAACATAATATATACCTTGCCCATATACCTTTGGGACAAAAAGTTTTACACTTCTATCAGTTTTTTCTGTATTAAAGAGTTTACTTTTAATATTTTCTGCGGGATTAAAAATTTATTTTATAATTGTAGATGAATTTTTGAAGACTGAAATTCTCTAGCAAACCATGGAACACCAACTGTGCCGACAGTGATGGTAAAATACCTGAAAAGCCCATCTATAATGGAGCACAAAAAGCTTTCTTTGGCTATCCCAATTACAATGAAGTCTCTTTTCAGAGCTGTTGTATGTGTATGTAAACTTCCCATAAAGAAAAGAACAGAGCACTGCTCATGCACTGCTGAGGCACTTTTAGTATTCTCTCTCAAATGAAAAATATCACCAGATTGTAGTCTTTGCTGCTGGTTGCAATCAGATTGTGGTGAAGAAATTTTCAAAACTTGAAATGGATTAGGAAAAAGGAAGAGCATCAGAAGATGAGACAGTCTTGCTCAAGAAACAGCCCTACACTTTGCTCTGCAAAAAAAAATGAAATAAATGAAGAGCCAAAATTGGAAGTATAAATCAGTTCAGTCATTGATCTCTGCTCTAGCATTTAATTTGATTGCTAACATATTTATCCTTTGCTATTAATATGGGAAAATATCCCTTTTTTTAACATCACAATTTCTCTATTTTAAAATGCAATTTTCTTCCAGAAGTACTTTCATGAAACATACGCACACTAAGTAATCAGTTAACTATTCCTGTTTCTAATGCAAATATTAAATATTGAAAAAGATAAATGGCTACAAAGATCATGATAAACCACAGGAAAATATATATTTAAAAGTTTGACTGAAATGAAAGGTACCTAATAGAAATTAAAATCACATTTTGTTGAAAAAAAATCTATTCATGTCACTAAACACTACTAGTGTTGATAAGTAATGATGAAACTCTGGTCAAATCTGTCTTCCAGTCTGAGGCAGCTCTTTATTTTCACATCACAATTCTCCCCAAAACTCTGCTGCTGTGTATAACTGGAGAATGTTGCTAGTTAAAAAGCACCTGGTGAAAAGGCCAAAACCTCCTCCCTTATCTACTTTTAAGTCTCTTTTTGGATCTCACCCAGGTCACAGCTTCTGTAAAATATTAGAAAACACTTAGGCAGCCAATGTACTGTGTCTACTGACTCTCCTAATGGACTCTTTCTCTGTCATTCACCTGCTCCTGCTTGTTCTGGTCAAGGTAGCTGCTGGGACACAAGCTCTTGTGAGCGTGAGTCACTGTTTTGCCACACACTTCTCAGAGTGTTCTCATCCTCATGCTTTAATGTAAGGTGGTTACCAGGAACAACAAACTCTGCATATTTCTGGCTGAGAGAAAAGGAAGGGAGAGGAATGACTGTCGGATTTTAGCTTGGAAGTGTATGCCACGATGTGGAATGTCAACAATATAAGAACTTAATTGATAAAAGAATGGATTGCTCTGACAACACAGATTTACAAAGACATCAGTCCATATAAAACTAAACCACTGCCAAGACCTCTAAAATATAGAAACATCATGTTGCTGGAGGGAAACACCCTTCTACACACCTTGGTAATTGCTCTTATTTGAACTACTCTCCATTTTAATGTTATATTTTTCCTTGTACATTATTTTATTTGTAAGTTATTATCAGTCAAACATCACAAAAATGTAGCAAGAATATCAGAATACCAGCAAAGGATTACAATATCAGAAAAGGATGTAATGGACAATGAAAGCAGATAGGAAAGAGCATGTTTTCCACACTTGGAACAAGACATTGTCTTTGGAAGGTCTGAGTTCCTTGGATCTGAGCCTTCCCTAATGCTGCTGGGAGTTACACGTAAAAGCTTAGTTTAGGCCTGTTTCTATCTGGTTGAGTTATTCAGGGTGACAAGATTTACAGACACAGCTTCTCAGCATGAACAGCATGCATGGAAAAACATATGCTAAGGTGAAAGTTTTCTGCAAAACTCATTCATTGTTATATAGACTAGTTTTTGACCGAGGAGTTCAATCGTGTATGAGATTTGCAGTACAAATATTAAAATATTGGGTAACATTAGATTAATGTAAAGATTTGTGTGTAAGGAAACCAGCTGCCACCTGTGGCTTCTGCATCACAGCAAATGTTATTCATGAGCTTTGGGCTGCAAATAGGTCATCTCCATTCATCTACTCACTACTGGAGTAGTTCAACACAGGAGAGAACAGAAATTATCCCAGATATGCTCCCACAAAAATTAAAAAGGAGCTTTTAGCTTTTCAAATGCTAAATGAGGAATTTGAATGAAAAAAAAGTGTTTTCACTGGCACAGAGGTCAGTGCAATATTTAGCATGTGTAACACCCCCAAAATTCTGTAGAATTCCATAAAAGAGTATTAAAAATCATCACTAAAGTATAAAATCTGATTATATTTTTATCTTATTTTTCTTGACTTTCTGATTTTAATATGATTAGAATTTTTTAAGTCTTTTACCTAAGTAGAACACATGTAGTAGAACATACACGATTCTATAGAACCTATATGGAAATTTGAAATTCCAAAATAAAAATCCTCTTAGTGAGATATTGAAAACAGATCATGATGCTGATGTAATTTAATGAAATTCTAGAACTTTTTCACTTTAGATTTTACTTTAATGCATCAGATATTAACAGTGAAGTATAATTACATAATATTATAATGTAATAAAATTGTTTCCGCAATCACACAACAAAGCTTGACTGTTACAAATTAGATAACAGAGTTTGCAAGAATATGCTGCATTAAAGCTGCACCAGCAATATAACTTCTTTTGCAAGGAGTAAGTCTGAAGAAATATTTCACTTGCGTCTTTTAAAAACCCTTCACAAATGCCATCTGGTTATGGCCATTAACTATGGGAAGAGATTGAAAGGAGTGGCTTTGCAGAAATATAAATAAGATACTGTAGCACAAGACAAAAAGAGTAAGAACATTCCAACTATAGTGTATAGTAGTTATTTTCCCTAGTAGATATATTTATCTGGGGAACAAGACATAAAATGAAAAACCATACATCGTTGGAAACCATTTTTAAATCTCATATCCCCACAATGTTGCTTTTTTACAAATAAGGGGAAATCATCATATAACTGTGTTAGGAATGTACAATACTTCAAAAAAAATAGTCTCCTTGTAAAGAAATTAAATACAAATACAGTGAAAATGACAATATTGTTTACCATGGAAATAATATTTGCACAAAACAGGACACAAAAACATCTTCTAAACCAATTGAGCAGCAATAGCAGTGCCACTCTGTGTTTCAAATATTTATATTCAATGTATTTATAATAATCCTCTCAAAGGTTTGTGAGAAATAAATCTAATCTCCCCCTCTTTTTTCAATCTATGCATGGTATATGTGCTAACTTACTGAATTCATCCTTCATGCAATTCCAGTTTATTAAAGAGGTTAAAAATTTATAAAACTCTGATGGGATATGGTTTTAATGCTTCATCACACTACCCATCATTTGCTTTTCAATCTAGATCAGAATGATCTTTCCGACTTCCCTGCAATAACCTACCTGCACAGCTAATATTTTCTGAGCGTTCTCCTGAGAGGCTGCCTGGATCCTCGCCAGCCCAGCCTGGCTGGAGAGGCCTCTCCGGCTCCACCACGCCGCCAGCGAGTCCCCGCTCTGCCGCCTCTGCAGCGCCTGCAGCTGGGATGGCCACGCCAACCACCACGCCAACGCCAACACCACTGGCCATGGCAACCGCAATGGGCGGCCGGGCAGGGGCGAGAGGAAAGAATGGGGGGGTTGGGGGGGTGGAGGAAGGAGAAATAATAATAATAATAAAAAAAAAAAAAACAGGAAAAAAAATTAAATTCCCAAGTCAGAGTAGGAGAGGAAATTAATGGCAGCGTTCAAGAAGAATGATGGAGGGAAATATAGAAAGCAGTCAATAGCCCATTCTGCGCGGTACAGACCTGACAGGAATTTCACAGTCTCTTGATTTTTCAGCCCACTCATGTGCATTCATCAGAAACCAGTCACATCTGGCTGCCAGGATGGGGGGTTAATTTTCTCTAAATGCCTCAGCAGTTTTGTTCTAGCTGAGGCAAACTCTGTGACTGCAAAGCTGATGAGTAAAATATTTCTACTTCACCCAGTTTAACTCAAAACCGATAGCCTCGGGACATATTGAACCTTTCTTAAAAAAATAATCTTTTGAAGCTTTTTGAATGGCACATCAGGTCAGGCCAAAGTTTAAAATGCAAGTTTAAGACTTTGATGGACACAAGGGCTTTTTTTCCCTCTGTGTTAAGCTTATCATAGCTTGGCAATGTGTGCTTTAGTGCATGACAAAACTAAAGAGAATTAACTTAGCCATCAACTGCTCAGGGAGAACAATAACAGGAAAGAAATTTCCATATAGAAGTTCCTATTAATCTACCGGGCTATAACCACATGACATGAAAGCATCTAACAGCACTAAATTGCACCAAATACTGTAGCTGTGAGTGACACTACTTAAAAAAAGGATTTTATATAGACATATAGAAAAGATAACATTTATCCTAGAAATTGCATTCTGTGCAAAAGATCCTAACTTAAATGATTCCACGTGGGAGTACTTACCTGATAGGTTTTTGCTATTTGGTAACAGTAATTATTGTTACAATCCATGGTTAAGGATAGTATCAATTTTTCCTTAATCTGCAAGTATTTGGAACTCATAAACAAAGTGTGGCAGGTCTTGGTCTAGAAGGAAATTATTTAAAGAGATCTGAAAATCTACCAACACAGAATATTTTTGAAAATAGCAGTGGGTTCCGGAAAATTCTGCAAATACTGCTGCATACTCTAGACTGGTTATAATTTAGAAAATGAAAATTTAAACCACCTAATTAATTGCTTAGTGGAAATACACGGGTTTGTGTTTCATCAAGTTAATTATTCCGATAAATTCCGTAGCTATTGTTAGCATGAAGCCTTCAAGAGTATGCCTGTCAACCAGATTAACACAATGGATTGTACCATGCCTTTCGAAATATTACATTTCATTAAGGTCAATGCCACAGGTCAATAATTGGATCAGTTATAAAGAAGCTTTTACATGATAAGATATGACTGCTCTTCGCAGTGCACCAGGTGAAAAATACACTTTTTCAAAAGAATGTGGATTACAGTAATATCCAATGAGCTATTATAACCTAGAGAGAAATTAATGCACAGCTACAGAATTAATGGCCTGATTTTTGGAGGTACTGGGTTTCCACAAGTCCCATTAGATTCCATGGAAGCTGTGAGAATGCTGCGCCTTTGTAAATGACTCTGTGAAATATTAAAATATTAAAATGTACATTTTTTGTCTTCAGTTGCTGTATATTAAAAATAACATAGGGGAAGGTAGAAAAACTCAATGGAAAAAAAAATTTATCAAAATGAATCACAGCCAAAATCTAAATTCAAACAGTATATTTTCGAGTTTGAAGAACCCTTTCTAAGTACCACAGCTTCTTTCCTCCTATTTTAAGAATTATTTTTTCCCTGAAATCTGACTCTTCCTTCTTGTCTGCTGTTAATTCAATTGTTTTCAAATCTCACTCAGTACCATTCTGGGGTCTGAAAAAGACTGCAGGTGAGAAAGGGGCAAAACATAACAACTGAGGACTTTTTAATAAAACCTGCTTCAACCCTAATTAAGTAGAAAACTATTTTTGGGTTATCAAAATGCTGATTTACGTAAAAAGCTAAAATAATTGCAAGGTATGTTGTTATGATAAGGAAAATGTTGGTTGAGGGAGCATATGAAAGGATTTGTCAGTGAACAGTGAAAGGGATTGGTGGTTACTCAGTTCAGTGGCTATCCAGCTTCTTGTGTTGAGAGAATCCAAAAACATTCAAAAGTTCTGAGGTTTGGCTATTTGAAAATTGCTATAATTTATTGAAACTGGCAGTTTATAATGGCTAGTGTCCAATACAACCTTTGCCGATGTTTCTTATATCACAATTACAAGTTCATGAAAGCTGATACTATTGTATCATATTTCAAAAAGCATCTCTGATTTCGAAAACATTTTATTGTGCCTAACATGATGAAGCCTTAACCAAATATTTTTTATCTTTATAATATTAATTACAACATGTATAACATTTATGCATATGGTCAGAAACACAGGTCTGTGGGAAAATAACAACTTGACCAAATGATGTTGCCTGCAAGCTTAGAATAAGCTGATGGATCCACGAACCTAGGAGGGACCAAGTGAATGCCCGAGTCAACAGCAAACCCCTAGCTAAGTGATGATTTAAAAAAGAAAAATCTCAAGCAACCCAGCTAGAGCCCTTCTAGCCCTAAAGCATATTTCATAGGCTTTGCCATATCTCTCTGCCTCTCCAGACACCCATGTTGTTCCTGTAGGTCCTCTTCTCATTATAAAACAGACATTAATTATTAGCTTTTCCTTACCTTTTGCAGTTTTTGTCAGATGTAGACACTTAAGAAGGCATGACGTGCATGAGTTAAATACACGACATTGTTGCTAACTCTACTTTTTAGTGCTTTTTTTTTTCCACTTTTTGAGAAACAAGCAGTTTCCAAAGTGTTCTGAACACATGAAACCAAATGCTGGCAAAGAAGGTAACAGCATCCACCTCAAGTGTAGGAATATGTACAGCAGCCAAATATTTACTTGAAATTCACTTTGGTTTAGGTGTTTACCTTCCTGTGGGAGCACGACTGAAGGAAAAAGGAAAGCAAGTTCCATATTTTGGGGATTCAAAAGGAAAGGAAACCCCGGTATCATTGTTTTTGTCATTCTTGAGTCTGACATGGGTGCATGGGAGGTGACAATTCTTGCAGCAAGTGTCTTGTCCTAGTCATCGTGCTGAAAACAAAGAAACAGTGAGCCAATGGTTTTGCTGGAGAGACGCCTGTGTAAACTCCTGGAGAGGACCAATGATGTTCTCAAGGAGTTGCATTTGCCATTCTTCTGCTTTGAGGCTTCATTGACATTGCCCTTGTGTTGTGGCTCCCTCTGTGACTCACAGCAGAGGAGAGAATGACTCCATAGTAATTTAATTCCTTCTTTATATGTGGCACTAATATCATCAATAATATCAGCATAAATTTAGAAAAAGGAGATGTGAACTAGCTGACATCGCTATCTTACTAGAAAGGAACCATATGATTCAGAGTACTTTGTTCTGTTCTCAGCTTTAAGTTTTTTGTTATGATAAATCTAGATATTTCATTAAATTCACGCCTGACTTCAGTGACATGATTGAAATCAAGCCAATATATTAATCTGTAATTTCTTATTTGAGGGGCCAAACTTGATTAAAAAGCATATGATACTATTTGAAGCCAAGGCCTATTCAAGCCTAATTCATTATCTCAGTGGTATTGTTTCTAGGTCCTCATTAATTAATGCTATCACTATATTTGGATTCTCCACACTGCAAACAAAAGTGAACTGAAAGAAAATTGCACGGACAAAGAAGTAACTGCATCTTATTTAGACCAGAACACTTTTTACTTTGTTGCCTGAACCCAAAATTTTCCCCTGCTTATGTTTTATTTCAGAGTCTAGCTGCATTGGGCTAGACCAACACAGATTGCAGACATATTTGACAGTGAACCCAAAATGAGGCGTGTTTATTTGTTTAAATATCAAATGGCATGTGGCCCCATTAAGAGCACAGAGTGAACAACATCTGGAACTTAGTCATGATGCTTTTTCTCGGTCAATATTGTACTACTTGAACTGCTTCAAATGCCAGTTTTAGCCAGGGATGATATGCTGTCATCATATTGGGTTACGATTACAAACTTAATTCCCCTCTTAACTATTTTTGAATACTGAGATTCAATTGACCTAAATACAAGTGTTCCTCCTTTATAGTTGAGAATGCAAAGTCTTTCTATGAAAATGTTATTTTATTTTACAAAATTATAATTATTCATTACCACAGAATGACAGGATATGCTAAATTGGAAGGGACCCACAAGGATTGTCAAGTCCAACTCTTAGCCCTGCGCAGGACCATCCTCAAGAGTCACACCACGTGCTCAGAGCATTGTCCAAATGCTTCTTGAACTCTGTCAGACTTGGTGCTGTGACCACTGCCCTGGGGAGTCTGTTCTGGTGCCCAGACAACCCTCTGGGTGAAGAAACTTTTCTAATATCCAACCTAAACCTTCCCTGACACAACTTCAGGCCATTCCCTCAGTTCCTGTCACTGGTCACCACAGAGAAGAGATCAGTGCCTGCCCCTCCTGTTCTTCTCACGCATTCTGCATTTAGAGTATACCCATGTAAAGTGTCTGTTCCATTAAAATGGTAAGATTCTCAATCACATAGAAGATAGTAGATATACAGGCAAAACTTTTGATCCATTTGTCGCAAATGAAGATTATTTTTAAATTTTGTCAAACTTT
The DNA here is from genome assembly GCA_013396735.1 of Grallaria varia. NCBI lineage: Eukaryota > Metazoa > Chordata > Aves > Passeriformes > Formicariidae > Grallaria > Grallaria varia. The sequence continues at coordinate 219,594 of VWZG01005640.1, forward strand.
AAACATTATATCTAAAAATGTGCATGGCAGGTGTTTGCCTCAGGTTGAATTTGTTTGGATAGCCCAAGCAGTTTGGGTTTCTTGTGAGGTATTCTGCTACTGTTACAAAATTATACTGGCATTTCCTTTACTAGATGCAGTATGCAAAGACGACTCACATTTCAAAAAGGAAAATATCTTTTTATGTGGTATGACTTTTTCATAAAAATATTCTGGTGAAAACTGTAAGTCTTTAGAAAATTATTGAGTGCATATAGCCACTAGTAAATGTTTCCATTTTAATCAGACAAATTTTTTTAAATATTGTCCTGTCTAAACATTCTTGACCCTCTCAGCGGTCCTACAGTAAGAGAGAGTGAGAATCCTTATTGCTGTATAACACTACCATATACATAAATCATCTTCACATAGTGGTTTGGCATATGTTAGATCAGGAATAAGCACTGCAACTTGATTTTTCTCTGTAATGTCTGTTATTTTGGTTCAGGATGAAATTCATCATTGACAGCAAAGTGCCTGTCTGTGTATCAGAGTAAATATCCACCTATTGGTGCTCAGCAAAGACAGAGAAACAAGTTTTTGTAAAAAAATTGGACGATTTATTTGGATCAAACTGCAAAGTCTGTGTTAAGGATCTTAACCTGTGATTAAGAAATCCAACTGTTAATGAAAACTGATGTTGTTTTAACTCTCAGAGTCTGATCTAGGCTTTCCATAGCTATTCTAGGATATAGTAACTTCAAACAAGAATATCCAAATCTAGACCATAAAATGGAATATAATTTGCTAGTGCAATAATATTTTTTCAGAAAAAAAAAAAGGTTTCGTGAGTTTTCTTTCAAATATCAACCGAAATTCCCTTTACCTTTCCTGACGTTTCCTCCCAAAATGCAGGAAGCAAACTCAGCCACATGGCATAAGGAATGGGAGTTTCTCTGATTACAGAGGCTTTGAAACATAACTGCTCTGAAGAAAAGGCGATTCCAGACTAAAAAAAAAAAATCCAAGCAAATGTAAATTGAAACATTTAAAAGAAAGAGCAGATGAAGATGATGTTGCAACTACAGTAGGTATATAGAAATACTTACCAAGTGAGTCAAACCATTTGTGAATACTAACGTGAAGAAATGGACTAGGCATCAGCAAGAATGGAAAACTATACATGGCTGAGGCAGATGAGAGAAACAGATGGGCAGAGCATTTCCAAGAAGTCTCACTAGACTCAGCCCACCATCAATACCATATTTTCATGAAGTATTATAAACCTAAGCCATTTAACATTAACAATAGCCAATTGAGACATCAGCAATACACACAGCAATCCAGAAGCTAAAAAATGTCAAAGTAGACAGGAATGATCATTATCACAGAGAAATGGAGCTCTGGATCTTAATATTTAAACAAAACTCAGAGGATTATTCAGAAAAAAAAAAAAAAAGTCTTATCCCTTCTGAAAGAGAAATCATTTGCAATGGAATGTCAGAAATCTTAGTAAACAATGGGCTTGATTCAGCTCAGGTGAACATGAATGAGTTAGAGATAGTCATAGTAAGTGCCTTCATAAAATAATACATCATCAATTCTCTAAAACACTTGTAAAGCTTACGTACATACATCTGCAATCATATACTGAGCATGAATCAGGTTCTCTCTGGAAGACAAAGCATGCTTTAATGTCAAGGGTCTTGAATATAACCCTGCAGAAATGTATTATATTTGTATCTCTGCCACACTGTACCCCTAGCACCTTAACCAAATTATTTTAACTCAGTTTTCCAGAGATAACTGGGAATTTTTGCCTCTGGTTTTGTGGTGGGGTTTTGTTTGTTTTTTGGGTTTTGTTTGTTTGGTTGATTGGTTGGGGGATTTTTTTTCTGGGTTTTTGTTTTGTGGTTTGTTCTGGATTGGTTTTTGGGGTTTTCTTTAATCCTATTTAAATCTTAAATTTCTAGAGCTGATTAGCAACAACAGATTCAAGTGAAGGCAGCAGAGCCTTGAAATTATAGTATGCCATGAAGAATGGAGTGTTGCTGACATTAATGTATCCAGGGATAGATCTTTAGGCATCTGATTGCCATGTTAAGCAGCTAAAACCATGGTTATTCTATCATATTGACAGTACAAGACACTAAGAATATTTCACTGAATTGTTTTATTAAAACACAACTCTGTTTCATACAGTGACTATAACTCTTTCAACACCACTCTTGATTGACACTGTTATAACTGACCTCCTGGATTCAACATAACATTGTTTTGTACGTCTGTATTAGTGCCTCTTGAGACATCGGTTTATTACAAAACAAAATGCAACTAACAGAACAAGCACTAACTACTAGTCATTGCTATCAGTAATAATAGCCTACTATGATTTTCATACCTGAGCAGATTACTGTTGTGTTGAACAGAGACTAATATGTCACTTCTAAATCTACACTTTCCCTATTTTCAATGATATTAATCTTAGAGGATCCAACGTGTGTGTCATATTAATTCAACAGTGCACTGTGAATGCTAAGTTCTGTGTAAATGATATAAGCCTTATCAGTTCCATTCATTGTTACAACTCAAACAACAGCAATTACATCAACTCTACAGATTTTGGCACTGTAAGAATGGCAGATTTACTAGCAAAATCCAGTTAATATTTATCTTTTTATACTATTCAACTACCAAGTTACACCTGTACGATATACAAAGCTCCTAGGTAATGAGATATTTCTTTATTGTCAAATCTGCTCCACAGACTGCTGGTAAAGATTACGTAGCTCATTTAAATAAAGCTCTTTTGTCAACAGGCTGGATATACTTTAAAAATGAGTAAAAACCTCATGAAAAAAACAAATCTCAGCTGATGTGCAAGTGTACATGAAGAGATGCACTTGTTTTTTTGACCTTATTCCAGCTGTTAATGCTTTAGTAAGCAGATTAGCTATTTCCAGATCCACTGAAAAACAAACGAAGGAAAGCCTGAAAAGTCAATCTTCTACTAAAAATATTGGTAAATGCAGACAAAAACATTGGCTAATGGGGGAAGATAAAAAAAATGAAAGAGTGGTGTTACAGTTTTTAACTGCTGTCAGGGAAAAATTAGGGAAATAGACAATACAGTAAGAACAGGGTATCTTTCAGCTTATTGTGGCTACTTACTTAAATATCAATCTGAAGATTAAAAAGCTTTCCATATAAGGTTCCTGAAAATGTAGCCAAGAGTTTAATACTGAGTAGATATAGAATATGTGTGATGCTCTTCTTTCCTCAAAGATTTCTATTCTTGTCAGTTTCTACTGCTATAGAAGAAAATGATATCTGTGCTTATCCTCTCTTTATATAATTTAGTAACACTTAGAAGCAAATACTGTTATTTCATCCCCAGAAGTCTGAAGCGATGAATGGAAACATTTCAAAAAGGTGCAGATAATTGCACTGACCCCAAATGAAAGGTTTAGTATTTTTTTCCCTCCAAAGCTTTGATCTGCAGAAACCTACAACTTTTTCCATCTTTTGCTTGGTATTTGCACAAAGCCATTAGAGGAACATGTCAGATAGCACAAGCTGAAATGTCTAAACCCTGCGAGTAAACAAGATCACTCCAAAGAAATTTCTGACCTTGCCATTAATTTCTCCTATTAAAGCAGCCATAATCCCTGTCATTCCTTTTACAGATTCTGCTGCTTACTCTGCAGAAATTGCACAATAAAATACCATATCTCATCCTCTGTCCCCTCCTAAAGGATTTCTGGAGTATAATTGTTAACACACTTTTTAAAAACGAAACTAATGCTCTTTTAGCATTTGGTGCTGTTTTTTTTTTCCATGAGTTTATAATCATAAAACTAAAACTAGTGAACTAACACTTATAGGAATATATTACACTACTTTAAAAAAAAAAATTAATGGTGAGGTCTAAGATCAGCTTTGTCTTTGTGAAGGGTGAATTCATGCCTTCTTTTCTACCTTTGATATATACTAAGATTAATTATTAAAATGTATGTAATTTGTAGGTCTAGCTGAATAGAGATATAGCACCCTGCCTGTCTTGACTAAGGAACATCAAACATTATAATGATAAACATTTATATTCAGCCGTTGCTTTCAATTCATATGAAGTTCCTCCTGATTATTGCAGTGCAGTAAAATCAAATTCAAAAGAAGACATTTTACTTTTTTCTAGATGAAACATGCATTTAGCAGTTATCCACTCCAACTTCATGAAAATTCAAGGATCACAGATCAAGCCCATCTTGCTCTCTGGCCAGAAGCAAGCCTGTTGTGTCCAGAGTACTGCCATTTCCTTTGTGTTTCTGGGTCTTTGGCACGTGGCAGTGATGTCAGCCACCAACCTGTCCCTAGGTTTTGTGCAGTGCGACCATGCATCACAACAACCCAGGTGATACAATGGGCAGCTCTGCAGTTGCACATGCCCCTGGATGCTTGGCTGAATCCCCACCTCCATCTCCTTATCTGTGACCGAAAACTGAGTTTTGGTTAACCATTTCAGGAATGACATGCGCTTCAGCAGCACTGGCTTTGTGCAGGGATCTCCCACATGGGTTTGCACCATACACCACCCAACCAGCAAGAGCAGCTCGGGGGCTGGATATTCTGTAGGGCCAACTTGAGTATGGAGAGGTAAGTGTGCTTCCTGGAAGGCAATAAATCAATCAGAAGAACAGCTGGCCAATTAAGATGTGCATAACTTCTTGCCAGATGTTACCTTTTTGCTGTTGGCTGACTGCATGTTAGAGAAGCACATTGTTTCTCAACCCCTGGGGCTACTTTCACATCGTTAAATAAACAGAGCTAGGAACAACTCTGTGGCAGTAAGGCTAAGTGGGCACGGAGTGGTTTTGTCCGCACTGCATAGTCCACTGTCACCACTTAGTCTTGTGTGATCACCTCACTGCCCTAAGACACATACATGGCATTTTAGGCAGAGAAGGGGTTAATGTCTGAATGACTGAATTAACGCAAAGTTTTGTGCTTCAGCCTATGAAGATGAAACAGACAGTAGGTGTTGTGTACCATTGGGTATGGCAAAGCCTCTTGGGATAGTGTAGGAATACTAAAGCTTGTGGTGTCCCATTCACATTCCCTGCTTGAAGCAGTGCCTGGTGAATTTATTCTTCAAATTGTGCTAGTCCTTCTCTTGGAAAGTGCTAACTAGCACAAGTCAAAATGGCACCATGTGGTTCTGTGGTACCATAAATATACAGCACAGAGTAGTATGGAGCAGGTCAAGGTAGATCCATAACCCTATTTTAGTTTGCATACTAGATGTAACCTTCCCAGCCAACAATATATTGAGCTTTCTTTTGAAAGTGTCTTCAAAGGAGCCAGATGAACACACGTTCTACATAAGCAATAGGCATTAAATTCATACATAGTAAGAATTCATGGGCAGGAAGGGATTAGGAAGGGATTGTGAAAGTTGAAGGGGGTTCAACTTCGGTAAATAGGGGAAGATAGGCAAAATGTATATGGCTACAAGATGTCACAGTAGCTCAGGTTGGGTCCCATACTGTAAAGGGAAAAAGGGATATATTGAAAGTTATAAACTGAAGTCTTTAAGTGATCAGCTAACTTGAATTTGAAGTCCTTAGTCTAACCAAACATCCTTTTCCTCTTATCCTCTTATCTAGCAATGGAGATTAGATTTCATAAATCTTATGAAAATTCTTCATCTTTGTCCCTCCTTTCCTGACTTTGACTCTAGTTCTGAATTATATCTTTAGGCTAAGCAGTTGTTTACCTTCTTGCTTGACCCAGATGTAATCACAGGGTGAAAGAATGCCTTCTCACTTACTGAACATAAGCATCTTTGGAGGTTTACAAAGGCTCAGATTCCAATACCCACCACATCTACACGTCAGCTTCTCGGTACACTCATATATTCTGTATGATTCTGGTAGTATACTCACTGAGACCTCTAAAGAGTTACTTAATTCTCTGATCTGAGAACATAGCACTCAAACAGGCAGTCCTGTATTTTCTCACCCCCATTATATGCCTGCCTTCAGAAAGGATGGACACGGTATTGCAAAAATTAATATTACAGGGAATGCAGAAATTAAAATGGTGTTCATAAATTATAGTTTACCATTAGTTAGATACTTAGCTTTAGTCTGTCATAATATGTATTATATTAACCAGCCATTAATATAATTGCAATAAAATATTTCAGGCTGTGCCAGAAGCCTTTGTCCTCAGAAGGGCTTCAGGCATTCGACCACATTTCTGCAGGAAGCAAAATATGACCAGAAGGAAAAGGCTAAATAAAGTCATACACTGTCATTAATTAAATCCCTCAGTAGGTACTATAAGTCATTCATACAAAAGTATCACATTACAAGAAACACCACAGATGTCATTATAGACTCAGACAATGTGATGTAGGTTGGGACCTAATGTAAAGGAGAAGTTTGAATGGTATTCCAAAAGCACTGATTCATTGTACAACCTTCTCACAGTTCTGGAAAAAAAAGAAGATGAAGGAGAGGAAGAAGAAAGATGAAGAAAATTAAGAGCAAGAATCAGAAGAACCAGAAACAAGAAAACACATGTCTGAGAAGGCAGGAATGAGAACCCTTCACTTTGCATGTTTATTTCAATCTACAATATTCCCACCTCAATATCTCATTAAATAATCAAAAAATATGGAAAAATACTGTCAGAAAAGGCACCAAATACATTACTTGAGGTAACCTTTTAAAGTGTTTGAGCAAACACAAACCAACAAACAAAAGGTTTCTTAACTTCTATTGTTCTATCTGCTCTTCTGTACTCCACAATACCATCCAGCCTTTAAATTTAGGGATCTCAGTCAAGTAAGCAGATAGTTTGCTATTGTATTTACAGTCTGAATTTCAAAGAGTAGGCTGTGTCTCTTCCAGCATGTGCATGTTGTACTGGGTTTGCATGACCAGGTTTTGGTAGTGGCAAGGCTACAGCAGTGGCTTCTATAAGAAGCTGCCAGGAGCTCCCCCCATGTCCAGCAGAGCCAATGCCAGCCAGCTCCAGGATGGACCCACCTCCGGCCAAGGCTGAGACCACCAGGAATGACAGTCATCATGGCTAGGCTT